>MU223344.1:382520-449221 GCA_018584345.1 Thuja plicata | reverse complement strand
TATATATATATATATTTCAATGGTAAACCATAAATAATAAATATTGTCAATATTTATTATTATCTATACTTATCGATTTATTGTCCAAGCTAGAATATATTTGTCGTAAAGGTCGTAATATCAACACTCCCTCTTGGACTTGAGGCAAAGATCCACTCTTAGATCCTTCATCACAACACATAACCAAAATGGATTCCTTATCTAATGATGCCATAGATCTCTCATCTATGATAGTAGATATCTATCTACTAGATATAATCCCTGATCCACAAGATATCAAGTCCATAATATAGAGAGAAATAGTCTAACGAATATCAAGTCCATGATATTCACCAAATTCTCTAAGCAATGGTCTACAGACATCATGTCGATGATGTCCCCCAAATGCTCAACAATGGATCCCTGATCAATAAGAGGAATATCAAGTCCATGATCTTCTCCATTTCATAAGAATAACTTAGCCATGAGCATAAGTATATCCAAATGAATAATCATAACCAAATAAATCTCATAAACAAAATTGTATCTTATGAATCTATATAATTTTAAGAGTAACAACTATGATCATGTCTCAAAAAAATCTTATCCACATAAGAATAACAACTATGACTATAAGAGTCATAATGTTTTCACACATAGAACCAAATATAATATCAGCCATATGAAATAAAGTATGATCCATTCATACACAATAAGCCAATAAAGTATGTTGCAATAACCAATGTATTCAAATGTAGTTCTCTCATAGAACAAGATTAAATCATCATACTAAATTATATAATATAAAACATTACACAACCAGCTAGTATAATGTATATATTACAACATCTATAACTAAGTCCAAGACATAAATATGTCAGTGCATATAGAAGAAAAACTTCCTGTCAATATGCAATAGACTCATCTTACAAAGGAAAGTAAGTTCCCTCATACATACCAGATTATATCATTGTTCAATGCCAATGCAAAGGCCAAAACAATCAATGGTGTCAATGTACCAAAGTACTTCCTTCACATGCATAAAAAACCAATGACAATTAATTGGATATGTATGTCCTCATATATGCATAAAAAATACATGAAACAGTTATCTAGCTATACCAAAAACAATATAGTCTCAACTATATTTCACAACTATAGACTCAGCCACAACAATGAAGGGTATGTGTTGCCCCTCTTTTGGTTCACATACCTTTAGACAAAAGTGGATGTTTGATGTGTAGTAGTGGTCCTGGAAGCTTCATGTGAGTCTTGAGTCTAAGTCTAGCTATTCCCTTAAGCTTTGAGACCTTTATCGGATTTCCCAAATTTAACTTCTATTTTGTAAGTCGGAGGGAATTTGTATTTGAGATCATGTTTTCATTGGGCAGGTTAGGTTCTCAATCTGGTAAAGGCCATGGTTCAAAGATTTCTTACATTAGTTTTACATGCAACTAGATTATTTAGCCATAACTCTTCATTTTGTAGCCTTGGCGGAAAATTGGGTTCGGGCTTCTCCACCAGCGGAAAAGCATCGACAGGGTGCATTTTCCACTTATGACTACTAAGTGATGTCTCAGCAGGAAGTGAAGTTCTAAAATGGATCCCTTAGGCTTAGAATGACTACTGTGTCAGAACTACACCTCTACAAGCCAAGAGGAATGATTAAATAGAAATAAATCTAAGAGATAAGTCTGCTGGCGGAAAAGAGGAAACTGGCTTCTCCACTAGTCCAACAGGCAGGTTTCAACCCACGGAGTGCGTTTTATGCCAAGCCATTAAAATGAATGGATTTTGATTAGGAATCTATATCATAAAGAATCCAAGATATAAAGATGGCCGATGAAATGAACCCATGTCATTTTGGCACCCCAATAGGCCAAATATCTCCTTTGGCAGATTATCGAGTAGAGAGCACTCCAAAAAACATTTCTCCACCCAAAGGAGAAGTGGAAAAGTAATTTTATGCTACCTCAGGAAAGTTACCATTGTGGTTACTGAAGTGAAAACACATTTCTTAAACAGCCTGTAAGAGAAAAGTTATTAATTCAAATAAAGCCGTTTTACTTCATAACAGACTATTTCATTAATGTTGAGGTCTTATCATTCATGTTGAGCGGAAAGTTGGCCGTTAAACATTAAGAATTCAAAATTTATAAGATCAGTTGGAGGTTGGCAAAAAGAGCTACCATTTGTTTAACAAATTTTTTGAATTTGAAGCCTTTGATACTAGTTGTTCTTTTCCCCTGCATTCTTGGAAAGATATTCTTCATTCTTGAATCAAATCATTTGAAGTATGGCTTCCAGATTTGTGGGATTTGATGGAATGAATGACATTACCTCTGAATGGTATAAGATCTCAGATACGTCTTTGAAGTTCTTTGACATGCAAAACTTTCAGAGTATACTAAAAGCAGACCAAATGCATCCCATCACTGAGAAACTGAAGGAGATTAGTTGAGGTCGTTGGTTTCCCCTTGGATGTTCAAGCCCTAGAATTGATCCAGGAATACATAGCTCGAGACAACCCATATATCAAGCAAATCCTCTTTCCCAATGATACAGTGTTTCTATCTATCGATAGAGAATCAGTCCAGAACTCGCTTCGCATCCCAAAGAAAGCTAAGTATTCAAAAATGACATACAGTCAGGTGGTGACTAAATATATCACCAAAAAGTCAATTTGGAAGAAGGAGATAATGAAAGCATGGTTTCAAGAGCCCAGGAGAACCAAAGGGAAGCTGCCAAAGACACTATATGGTACTAATCCAAAGCTAGAGATCATAGACATTCTAGTGCTACTCAACATCATTAGAGGTGAGAGTGAGGCACTCAATTTTGTTGACCATCACTTCTTCCTAGTTCAGGTAATTTGTTCCCAACATCACTTCATTTATTGGGCCCTTATGGTAAGTGAGAACCTCTAAGAGGCCCTAGATAGAGCTAAGCACCAGAATGAATTTTACATGTCTTCAATCCTTTTATATATTCTAGCTAAATCCAAATTTGTCCAGGGCTTCCTAGATTATAGGAATTTCCTGATGGTGTTAAGAGTTATGATTTTTCCACTCTTTGCAATTGCACAACAGTTATGCTGAATATCTTTGGGTCAATGATGCATTTAAAATGAGATTGTGTAGGGAGCTACAAGGTTGTCTAGAAAGGAGATTCTCTCCTAAAGCCATGGCTTTTATCAGCCAATTTGGATGCTATTTTATTCAATTCAGAGATTTCTCAAACCTTCATCTTGCAAGTTTTGATGACTTCCCTTTGAAGCTTCCCTTATATCCTAAGGATATGATCCTGCTGGTGGAGGTGATGAGGCAAGCGCTTTAGGTGAATTTGATCTATGCTAATGCCAGGAAGAAAGGCTATGAATTCCCCATCAGTATAGGAGCCTACAGTTGTACATCCCAGTCTGAGGTGAAGAATATTCTAAAGGTATTCTCCAAGAGGTTTTCATTGGAAACCTATGATGTTATGAGGCCACAATATGATCCATTTAATTATGCTCATGATTACCTACAAATGAGCTGAGCTATCCACCATGTAGATGACATTGAAGACTACTAGGCCAATTTTAGAGATGATTTGGAGAGCAAAGTTAGATTTTATGCCATATTAACCATTAAACAAATCAAAAAGTTCAAGGTCAATATTATAGGTTAGGGGCTAGTAGATGATGACTAGCACATGTATGATAATACATATCTTGAGAAGATCAAACCCCTCTCCATCAGTTTTGAGCCCATGCTAGATCAAGCCGTTGGTGACTTGCAGACTCTAATGAGTGGTATTTATAAGAGGAAAGAGCAGTGGGTTGAATGGATGACAGGAAGAAGGAAGAGGTCAGAAAGGAAGCCTCCGACTCAAAGGACCCTGACAAAGGATACTTCCAACATTGCAGCAACTTCTTCGGTGGTACTCCCAACCATGACCAAGAGTTTGTCTCAACTAGCTGGGGGAGTCAATGAACCTCCAGAAAAATAAGTTCAACCAAAGAAGACATGTGGAGGAGGTCCGCTCCCAAATATTGGGACAACAGAGGAACCTACCAAAGATGAAGAACTAGAGTAGCCTGCTAAAGAAGTCATTGTAGATGTACTAGTTGGCACTTCAACCCAAGACTCTCCAAGGTGAGGGTCCCCTATCATAGTAGAAGTGGGTGAAGATACCTTTCCAACAACAACATTAGAAGAAGAGGCCAGGAAAAAGTAGAAGGTTGCTTTAGTAGCCAAATTGGTCTCCTCTTCTCCTACCTTAGTAAATCCATTTTCTTCAAGGCCAAAGTCTACTCCTCCAATCATTCAAAAAATATTTATAGAGGAGTTGGTCTCTACTACTAAGGTCACCAGTGCCGAATCATAGATAGAGAACACTCTGGAGCACAAAAGAAAGAGATTGGAAGAAGGGGCTCCAAGAAAAGATACTCTAGCTCAAGCCATGCAACCTGATGCTTTTGTAGTAAAGACTAAGAAAGTGAAGACACTATCCACATTGGGAAGAGAATCAAAGACTAGGTATTTCACTATGGAGGTAGAAAATCCCATGAAGGAGGGCCATTTTGAAGATTTAACCCCTTTGGATTTTGAGCTACACTCATTTGATATGGGCTTAGCCCGACATGATACCAAAGTGGATTGGTGGAAATCCACTAATATAGTAATCGAAGAAGAGCTGGAAGAACTTAAAATTACAAAGTTACAACTTAAGGATGAAGTCAGTGAGGTGACTAATTTCATCTAAAAATTGATTACTCTAGTTGCTAGTATCCCTAGTACTCAGACCACATTCAATCCCAACGTCGTGGAGAATCAAGCCATAATAGCCAAGTTATAGGAGGATAGGAACTTTGCACATATTTGCAATATATGAGTTCAGAGGCTCAAATATAATGGATTGGTAGTTATCGAGCAGTTGGGTAATGCTCTCTTGAGATTGGAGATGGAAAGGAACAATATCTAGAAGAATTGGCAAACTATCGCATCTGAGAGAGTGAAGTGTTAGGAGTGCATAGTGACGCTCCATGTAGTAGTAAAGATGAAGACCAATGATGTGTTGAAAGCCAAGATTCTACTAAAGGTAGACACACCTCTGATTGAGTGGTTTCAAAGCCTAGAGTTCAAAATTGAGATGATCATCCAGGCCAAGATGGAGTTGCAACAAGTAGATGTTAAGGTCAAGGAAGAAAAAAACAAAGAATTTAAGATTCTTCAAGGTTTTCACATAGAGTCACAGAAAAGTGGGAAAGGCAAAGAAATGATAGGATTGGCCAAGATGTAGAAATCATTTTTTGATTATGTCAACAAGCTGTCAGAGAAATCTTCCACCCATTTGGACAAAGTGCCAGAACTCTAGCAGTTGAGTGAATGTATTTATAAAACCATGGAGAATTAAAGTACTAGAGTGATGTAATTAAGAGTCTAGGTAAGGAGAATTCTAGGTAGCTCATTCTATACATCAATGTCCACATCAACAAACATGAGGATCTCATCAAAGTAATCACAACTGTCACTAACTATAGGGATAAATTAGGAAAAGGGAATGAAACTGAAGCTTGAATAGATTCTCTCTTTGTATCAAATTTTTTATTGATGTTGTAATGGATAAACTGTTTGTTATCATTTTGGGTTGGGGAAATTGAACCGTTTCAGTTACCCCCTTTTTGTAACAGCCCAATCTAGGACTCTATATGTATTATTTCCACATTCATTACAAAGGTCGGCTAAATTTTGGTGTGAAAGATAGAATTTTGTTGAGTTAATTATGTATGTCTGAATACCATTTATTTAACTGTTCCATTGCATTTTATTTGTCTTTCTATTAAATTTGAATGTTTCTTTGAAGTCAGATTTGCAATCTGTATTCAAACCAGATTTATGTGTTATGATTTGATACAGTTAATTTAGGGGAAGATCTATTGTTATCCTAAGTTGGGAAACATTTTTGTGATATAGATTGACTCATTAGCATTTCATCATTAATCTTTAGTTTTGCATCTGCTTTTTTAGTAGAAGTTCATGCATTACCAGTTTTGGGAGTTAATCTCATTGATGAAATCTCAGAGTTGGCTATACTTAAAGTTGAATCCACCCTGCCTAATATATTTCTCGTCTGGGTTTAGTTTGTTTAACCTGTTCTATTCTTGAGTCAAGAACATATCCCTGTTAGATTAGGAAAGATCAAAATTCACTAAAAATAATTCATATAAGGGAGATGTACCTTTAAATTCAGAGGGAAATTTGTTTATGGTTACAATTTCCCAACCGTTGTATTTGATTACTTCTTTTTATTTGTGTGTTTTAGAGTTATAACAAAGAAGAACAATCTATTTACCAATAGTATGCTAACATAAGCCAAGTGTTATGTAAAAGAGATGTGCTCACACATAAATAAAAAATAGAAATATGACAAATGCCAATACTCATGAGTCAACCAATATGTCAATGTACCATATGTCAATGGAAATACCAATGAACTAGCCAAGTGAATTAACCAAATCATGAGTGAGTCAATAAATGAAAATGATAATGACCCAACCAATAAGAATATGTTAATGTAGCATATGTTAATGAATCAGTCAATCATTACAACATATGTCAATGCTAATGAGTCAATTAACCAACTGATGATCCAATAATATGCCATATGGTATAGAACTAATCCATGCCAATAAGGGATGATATTACACATGGAAGAGGGAGAGGTAAGTGAGCCTGAGATGCATACATAATATTGAAGTAGTTTGCATATCTGCAGATGCAACCAGATACAACATGATCAATTTTTCAATGAAAAGAACTCTTACAATAAATAATGAAGAATGTAAAATTTGTGAAGAATAAGATAAGTCTAATATTTCAAACCTATTGGCAGCCACTAAACTTGATCATTTTCCTTTAAGTTGAAGGTATTATTCATATGTCTCAACAAGATAAGGAAGTTTGAATAAATGATAAGCCAAATGAAAAGTCCAATTAGCAATTTTCTCATCTTCAAAATCCCTATTAATAATCAAGAAATATTTGAGAGAACAAATTAAATACAATAATTTTGGGCAAAAAAATATATAGCTTTGTAGAATTTATAATAGATATATTGCATTAGACTAAATAATAAATTTAGGTACAATATGTCCAAATCTTGGCTTTTTTTTATATGCATCAATGTAATGATGTCAATTGCACACACTGCATTGCAATTTGTTCCAATAATAAATTAATAATGATGAACAATAAATTAAAAGATCTAATATTAGAATCAAGAAGGCCAAACATGATGATGTAACCAAAGAAGAAAATAGAATGAAGAAAAGAAGAATTTCATCACCAGTACATCCTCAAATGTACTATAATTTCTATTCAAGAAATAGGATTTCTCACATTTCATTTATGTTATTCAAAGAAGAAGACAAACTGAAACAATGCAAAAATTTGGTTCCAATTAGAGTTAAAAAAGAGTATCATAGCAGATGAAGCATAAAATTAGGTCCCAACTACCAATCTCCCTCATCGCAATACAATGGAACATCAACAGAGGAAAAATGTTGCAAGGTTGTTTGTGGAATATTGTGACATAACTTACATGGGCTATAAGAACATATGGTGCAAGAGCACCTAGGCTAATCCAATCCCTATGTTTTTGTTGTGGCTTGTACTTACCCTAGCCATGTTAGTTTTTTTCTTTTTTACCTTAGAAGGTCTTGCATTTTTTTATGTAGTTGGATTAGACTAGGATTGATTCATCTAGATGTTTTAGGTTTTGAGTGGGTTTAGTGTATTTTAGCCTAAATTGGGAATTTGAGGTCAAAAATCCTAGAAGGCTTAGCATGGCTTATATTTGTGCCTAAGAATGCCTTTATGATGTTTTTAAATACTATAATAAGGATAGGAGATAATTAAACTAAGTTTTAGCAAAATATGTAAAAGTTGCTAAAATGTTGCTTGACAACATTTTGCAACTTTGCAATGTTGTCCAACAACATTGTCAAGTTTGATTCCATTTAGTGATTGGAAAATTTAGTTAATGGTAGTGTAATAAAAACAAGGATAAGGAATATTTAGAGACCATTAAGCCCATTTCCTGAGGTATTGGTGATGTAATGCATGTTTTGAATAGCAAGAAGAACTATGTTTTATGTGAGAGCATACAGTCGACTGTGTTTGTGTTTAAGCATTATTAGATGGATTAGATAGTACGAGTTAGTGTTGGATTTGAGTTTTAGATTTATATATTTTATCAAATTGTGTTTATATTTTAATTTTATGTGAGTTAATTAGCATAGGATTGTAAATTGTTTTGTAAAGTGTGTCGTTATTGGTCTTGATAGGGTAGTTGTGAGAAAAATTGATCCCCCATAGAATCCAACTATGAAAATCATCATGGTATAGATAACTATGGTAGGGGAGCCTCTCTATAGTGTAAAATGCAGGTAGTAATCTAGAGGAGCAATTTTTCTATTTTTATGGCTATGTCCTAGGTGAGCACTGTGTGTCTGGTTAGAGGTTTGACAAGAGCTAATAGTGCATGACTACAGGGTAACGATTGGAGGAGTGGAACCAAGGGTGGTTTAATATGAACATAGTTCTTATAGATACCTATTAGGAAGATTGAGCACTGAACAATCCATTTAGAGACCTTTTTAGGAAGAAATCATTAGACTCAACCATATTATCCTAATTAGCTATATTTCCCCTTAAATCTAGGAACCTATTGTATGGTGGCCTTAGAACACTAAAAGATAAAAAATATTTCAAGTCTTGGAAAAGGGTGTCTAAATATACAATTTTTTTGGAGGTCATTAGGGAAATATTGAAAGAAGTTGGAAAAACAGGCCGAGTAGGGCTAATTGAGCAATTAGGCCTACAAGACCAAATTCTCCTGAAGCCTTGAAATCATTTGAAAGAGTCTTGATAGAGAAGTCAAATGGGATAATGTGGAGGAAAGAAAGTTACTCAAGTTTGAATTTTACCCCCTATAAGCTCAAGTTTCTTTTTGGACTTAGAAAGCACTTGGAGACATCCAAGGATGAGTGAAGGAGTGAAGGAAAATTGAATGATACTTACCTCTTGGTGAAGCTCAACATATACCAACCCTTAGAGTGGTGTTGGAGAAAGTCCTAGTTGTGTTTAGTAAGGACTTGAAAGATCCTAGAAGAGAAGAGAGGGTTTTGTGAAGACTAGAGTCAGTTAGAGGCCTAGTTGGGATTATGCAAGCACACTAGGTGTGTATCTATCAAATTGGTATCAAAGCCAATAATATTTGGATTGTGGGGAATGTTTCAACCAGAAGATTTAGTAGGAGAGTCTACAATGGTGATGAATGCAGAGTTGGAAAAGAAGGTGGATGAGAAAGAAGAGAATAGATTTCTCAGAGAGATTAGCACAATTGGAACACAAAGTGGACCAAGTGGAAGAAAATATTGAGGAAGTAAAGGATAATGTTTAAGGAAAGAGTAAAGACACTACATTAGATGATGATGTTGGAATTATTGGAATGATATATAGAGAGGGAAGGGGTGAATTAGTACCTCTAAATTTTTTTATGTGGTTGGCCCATTAACCTTTGAGTCATGAGATTTGTATATTCATATCTATATGCTCATATTTCTATATGTATGTGAAATCATAATATAAGTTCTTTACATGTGTAAACATTCATGAAAACAAATAACACATAACACATGATACAATATCATAGAAAAGTCCTGTTAGGAAGTAAAAATAGTGGTGGGGATGTCTACCCACAAAACTTCACTATCTGTAGATAAGAAGGGAGTCAGTAAAGGCTTACAATTGGTCACTTATGATGATCTACCCTATTAAGAGTATTAGAGTGGAGACCTATTAGGATCTACTTCATTTGAGGATTTAGCAACACCATTAGGTGTGCACTTTGTTAAGAGATTTATCAAAGAACGGTTAAGTCCACCTTCTACAAAAGGATTTTAGTTGTGATGCACTTGTTAGAATGCAACTAAAATATAAATATTGATCTAATAGTGAATGAAATCTCTAATTACTAATAACATATCCTGTAAAGCTTACAATGTAAATGTAATCACCTTGAGTGATTGAGTGATACCTTGGCTCTACTCATCAGTAGCCTTTCTATGTTCTTGATAACTTATTTGATCTATTTATGTACTTTGCATGAGTTCTCTTCTGCTACGTAGATTCTCTCCATGGCTACTATCATTTTTCAAATGATTAAAAGTCACATTACATTACAAATGATTGAACATCTATTTATACTAGTTTCTAGCTCTATTCTTGATACATGGTTTAACAAATTAACTCTAGATCCAAGGTTTACAACTTGACCTTGATCTTTAGTTAGGTATGTTTTAGATCCATTAGGATGCTTTAAAACATTCACAATTTACTTGCTTAACCCTCAAGTAAAGATTTAAAACAAATTAAAAACTCTATAAATATAATTACAATGTTTTATTTGACGTGTAAAGTCAGATCCTCTCTTTGCGGGTTCTGTAACTGACTGTCAGTTTTGATGCTTGGGTTATTCTGTGAGTTCTATCAATTTTGTACTCTATCAGTTTCCCTTAATTGAACTATTCATCAGGTTTTCCTTTTCTTCTCTGTCAGCGATGTTCTCAATATTTTATCATCGATAATGCTTATACTGATGAGCTTTATCATGTTTTTCCCTTCAAGTATACTAATGGAAAAAGTTAATGTCATCAATCTCCCCCTTTGACATTAGTACAAAAAAATAACATGTGCAACATACTTGATGTATTAGTATGTACACCTATGTATACTTCTTTAGTCATGAAATGACTCCCCCTATGCATATGTTGGTAAGTGTAAGCTTATGTACATATCTATGCTTGTTGTACATACATTATACATATCCTCATATAGTATTTTGTAGATATGTATACATTCTTCCTCTTTCTCTATTTTTTTTATAAAGTATATTGTACATATGTGTATACATTCCTCCTTTCTTGATAACGAGGGCAAAGGTACTTACAGCTTGTCAAAAATGTGAGAGTGCGAGGCTTTGATTTCCTCCATCATCTTCTCCCATTTCTCCTTTAAATTATAAGTGCCATTTTCTCAAGTGATATTCTCACATGCATGTCATATATACTATCTATCACAGACATTTCTGGGGTTGTGATTAGAGTTCATGCATTTGTTATATGCTATTGAAGAGTGGTGAGGTTTGGTGAAATATGAGCTTGTAGCTCTGTAACCTCATTTCTGAATTGTGTCTTTGCATCCCATATTTCTTGTATCAATCTGTTTACCTCTGTGATCTTTTTATGATCCATCTTTATAGTATTTGCATTAGAGGTTAAACTTTGTGTACTAGCTATTAGATCTGAATCTAGTTGTGACAGCTTATCACTATTTTCTTTTGCAAAATTTTCTAATGTGCACAATTTCTGAACTAAGGTAACAACTTCAGCAATCATAGGCTCTAATTCACTTGCTAGTTCAGATAGCTTTACTTTGTTCTCTTCCACTTCTTGGCTGATCTTCTCAACTAGTTTGTGTTGATAATTCATCTCTGCGTGTTCTTCCATCATCTTCAGTGCATCAACATTTTGATTTGTGATGACATCAGTAAGAACTTTTATTTTCTCCATGACTGATATACTATCTTCAATTTTGATATCGGGAACAAGTTGATGTAGAATGTCCCTTTCTTTATCAAGTGCTTGGGCTTCCCTATGTGCTATTAGGGTTTTTTCTTGTAGGGTCTCTAAAAATGCTTGAATACTTAAATAACTCTATAACTCCCAATGCCATTGATACTCTGACTCAAGAAATAAAAAAACTAATTGATGAGGTATTTTGATAACACAGGGGATACCCATTATGACCTCCTTCTTTTTTGAGATCCACTAACTCAGGAAGGTTTTACCTATGATTGATTACTAACTTGAAAGTATCTTTAGAGTGGATTTTTCTTATGTTTTGAATGCTCTGTTCCTATATGGATACATAAATGACAATGCAAATAACTATGATTATTCTTAGGAAAATCTTTACAATCTAAATCATTATCTTGATGATGACAGATAGCAACATAATAAAGAATTTCATCTTTCTTTTCTTTTATAATTCTTATAAATTTAGGAGGAATAACCTATTTGATTTTTTCTTTAAGAAATCAATAAATTTCAACTGTAAACTCTATGAGTACAATTGATTTTAAATATATGCTCTGAAGGTAACTAATTTTGAATAGTCTTAAATATTTTGGATGGTGATGGATCACCAAAAAAGTTCTAGACTAGTTCTTATCCTTGGGATATAGAGTCAAAAGATTTACATCCATAGAAAATAAATAAATAAAACTACTGTAGGATGCCTTAAAACCTACATACAACTGAGTTAAAGTGCCTTACAAATTACCCTGTCACTCCCACAATGTTATATTAAATCCTCAAATACTCTTGTACTCTCTGAAATAACTTACAAAGTTTAATTCTCCCCTTAGAAGAAACTTGCAAATAATTAGATAACTACCTTGTAGCCAATATGCTTAAGATGCCTTACAAATTAAACATAAAATAGTACACTCAATAAGAAAAGAGAAAATAACATTATGGAATAAATTTGCACTGTATTTTATTCATAAATTCCTACTTTAATACATATCAAGGCTTAAAAAGCTAAAAAACACAAACTGAAATCTATAAGTCTGGCTTCCCAATATATTTCATCTCTCTCCTTAACTATTCCATTTGATCTATATATAGGTCTTAAACCATCTTGGAATCATTAAGGAAAGGATGCAACAAGCTTCAGATGGTTTAAGGAACCTAACCCTAAAAACATAGAAAAGACAAAAACAAGAATGTTCAAGTGGTGGGAAGACAAGAATAAGGGATTAAATCTAATCTTCTTTTGTCTTCACATGGATTATGGCACCTTTGTCTGATAGTGTTCAGGATAGTACCAAATATTTATATTGAGACCAAGTGACCACCTTTTTAGGCTAACCTACACTTGTCTTTTATGATTACTAACCTCCCTGTGCTCAATGATCAGGAGCCAAGTGTTCCTTTCTATTCTTCATCCAAGATTTCTTCTTCTATTTCAACAAGCTTCTTCTTTGGTTTTGTCTTCAAATCCCATGTTGTCACAGCCTCCTCCACAAGCCAATTGAAGCTTTGAATACTCTACAAGTGTGCTTTCTACCTTTCCCATCTGACATCAATTATGCCTTTGACATCAACTAAGAATTTATTAATGTCAGTCTCTACTTTATAAGCCTCATCCAAAATTTTATTGAAACCTTCCATATCAAGATCAAAATCTATAATAAATGCCTCTTTACTAGGCATTTTTCTATCAAATTCATTTCTCCAGGCCTCCAAGGCCTTAATCTGATCATCTTCTCCCTTTAGCGGAGGAACAAATCCATTGAAACTTGGTCCAAACAGGCTCATCTTTACCTCTATCTAATTTAACTTACCTTTAAAGAAAGGTAAAGTCACATTTACTTTTTTTATCTCATCTTCTACCTTTGTCATGATCTTTGGCAGATCTAGCCTATGTGGTTGTAAAGAATCCAACCTCTCAAATAGGTGTATCTTAGAAGACCATGTTACAAATTAAGGGCTTAAAGTAGAGATATACCCTATCACCTCAACATGTAAAGTAGGCAATTTATTGTATGCATTTAGGATTTTATTAGTTTTATCTTTTAAGATATCAATCCTATGTTGAAGTGTATTCAACAATGCATTTATGGCAACTTCATTATCTTTCTTAGCCATATCATCTATTTTTACCTCTTCTTTTGTTTCAACTTTTTGTTCTATTTGTGAAGGCTGTTCTGAAGGTACATATACCACTTCTGGCTTTTCACACAATTGTTTAGTTAATTCAGCAATTACCTTACCTTGCTGATGAATCTTGATGTGACACAATTCTTTATCCTTAGCTAGGGAACTAGCTTCCTCTATCAGGATACCACATTTCTCAGACAACTACTTTGTCTTATCTTCATTAAAATGTGCCCAATGTTTAATTATTTCAGAAATCTCCAGATCACCTGTATTTTTAACTATCCAAACCATTTGGTTTTACTATCATACTCTCTTGAATGTTCAACAATTGAGGCTTCTGGTCCTTGGGACATATACTCCACATGGAAAATGCTTGGGAATTTGGACTATATCTGAATCCCTTCATCATATCACCCATTTGAATCTCAGTGGTCATCTTTAAATCTGATTTCTTTCTTATTTGATTTATTATGAATGCTGAATACAAATCCCAACCTTCAGCAAACAACATGCCACTTTCCAACTCTAATTTTTTGGCTTCGTCAGGAGTGATGTCTTAAGTTTTAGGATCATATGACTACAGAGCTAAGAGGTCCTCATTTGTCACTGCTTCTTCACCAACTATTCTCAATTGCTCTTTGATCTTCTCCTTCTCTAGCCATCTAAGGAAATCTTTGAATTTATCAGTTTTGATGAAATCATCATCTTGTAAGAATTGCTGCTAGTGGATCAATCTCTCATATATACATGTTCTAAGAGGCAATTCTATGTTTTCTTCTACCTCTTGTTGCAGTTTCTTTCTTTTTCAAATTTCCTTCCTCAAATTATGATCATATACTTTGTTATCAAGAACAAGAGCACTTACTTTATCATTTTTTCTCTCTTTTTTCTCATGTTAGCCTTATCACGAGATATCTGACCCAGATCAACCTTTTGTCTTTTAGAAGTAGGCTCTTCTACATCATCAGGCTGAGCAACTTCAGTCAAGTCTATAACATGTCCCTCTTCTCCTTGTACCTGAATTTCTCCTACAACATTTTGTTGTAGTTGATCTATATGAGGTGGACTAATATATTATTCTTCACTCTCACTTTCATATTCAGACTCTGAATATTTAGGTTCTTGTCCTCCCTTTTTTACATCTAGAACTCTATCCAATTGTTCATAGAGTGTGTAAAAATTGTCCAGCATAGCTTTGATTTTAACAAAATATGGCAAATCAGGGTAAAAACCTCCAAATTCTAATCCATTTCTTTTTATCTATTTTTCTAAATTGAATAGCTCTTGGATTTTTTCTCTTCTATTCCTCACTTCTTCTTCATCAATTATATTCCTAGTATCCTCCTCCTCCACACAATCACCATGCACATATGTATTTGGTATGGTGGGAGTTAAGAGTTTCTTAGCTCCTGCAATGAATCCCTCTCGATCAATATACCTATACAATGTTGCTCCCATCTTACAATTTTCTAGCCACTTACTTACTAAATCAATAGTACCTTTTCCAATTACAAATTGAAAGATCTTGAACTTCCTAGGGGTTAATGTCACCTTCTATGTGGTGCAAAGTGTTCATTATCAGTTAACAAAACATGCCAAATAAATTCCATTGCTGCAACTCTTGATGACACATGATATGGTAGGACATGGGGAGGATGTGTGTATCCATACACTCTAATAATAGTGAAATTCTCCTCTAAAAATAAGTCTCCCCAATTGTGATCGCCTTCCCACTTGTCAAAATACTCACATGGTCTTAACAATTGTAACACTTTTACTAGAAGTGTAGTCTTATTGACACCCAAAATCTGCATCAAAGGGTAAACAATCCAATTTTCAAATCCAAAGAAATCATAGTCCTTTGAAGTGAAATTCCATATTGTAATCCAAAATTGGACAGGATTAGGCTGGTTACAATAAATTCTTTGGGGGTTTAAATTATTTACATCCATAATGCCATAATTAAAATGCAATAAAAGATGCATCAAAAAAGAATAGTGTAAAAATTTGGGATCTTTATCTTTCTTTTGTATGGCTACAAACTCTTCATGCATCCTATCAATAATATATTGGATGTAGTCATAGTTGGTACTGGAATGCGCATCTTGTAAATCCAAAAACATCATCAAAATCCCAGCATTTATCTTCTCAGCTCCTCCATCTCTACCCAGCACCTAACACAAAGCATATGCAATGTATTTGATATAAAAATGTAAATCCTTGAAAAAATAAGGTGAAATTCCTGGCAAAGGGACAATATGATTTCTGACCTCTTTAAGGATATGTTTCTGTAACTAATTCCTTGCAATCTGAGGCTGTAACCTATATCTTTCCTCCTACTTTGTTAGATTAATTTGAGTAGACATAGTACTATACAAGCCAAAAGCTTGCATAAAAGAATTCCTATTCAGGATCAACAATGCAGTACCATCACTCTTTTTAGTTTTTTTTAACAAGGAGTCATAGTGATTTCCTAGAGCTAGAAACAAGTTCACATCTACAAAAACATCAAGAATAATTAACCTAGCCAAACCACTAGTCCAAGGGTTTGATATTGGTATGGATTTATCATCATTCTTATAAAGTAATTGCAAAGAGAAAAACCTATAGACCCTGTTGTCTGAGCATCTCTTATATTGCAGTACTCATCTGCCAATATGTTGGCATTTTCCTTTTTTTTTTTGTAGCTCTAGGTAACATCTTCAAAAATTCATCAGAGAAGTTCCTCTTTCCCTTAGCCTCTTCATCCACCTCATCGCTCTTCCCACTATTAGATGCCACACTAACTACTTTACTCATTTTGTTCTGTTCTCCACTTACTTTTCACTCATATTGAAACAAATCTTCTCTTAGGACACCTTACCCTTCTCTCTGCACTGAAAACAATTCAATAATTTTGAAAACTGAATGATCACCCTAAAATTGATAAAAACTTTATTGAATTAATAGTTCTTTCTTCTTGGACACATAAAACCTAGCAAATTTTCTGCTCTAAAATTATGGATGCATGATGAATGAAAACAAACCTAAGATCATCACTTTATGGTAATTTTACAAAGTACTTAGCTCATCATTGAAGAATCAATCAATTCTGCCTTCAATTTTACATGTTGTGGTATTAATTGAAATCCTAGCCATAGCTCATGATTGTGACAAGAAATCGAATTCAAATGAGTACTTCTCATAAAAACCTTATAAAATTTGAACAAAATCACATGTTTTGATATGATTGGCTCTTTATCACACATCTCAGCTACCTTTTTCACACAATCATTAATACTCTTCATTCATATTGGTCAATGAATTTCCATATTATCATGTCAGCAACTGCCATTTATAACTATCACTTTTCAGATCTGGTGACCTAGCGACTATGCATTATCTCCTTGTCACTGATCAAATCTCTTAACTCAAAATTAGTCTGGAGATTCGGTGACTACATGATTCTCTTTACCTCAGCTTAACTCTAGTTTACTCTTGGTGATCATGCAACTAAAATAATCCAAGTCGCAAGAATAATAGCCTAACTCTGATTTTATTTGGAGACCCCAAAACTACAGATAACTTTTCATCTATTAAAATCTAATTGCTAAGTCTCTGAATGCTTCTTTTCTTTTATTAGACCCCGTGACAACCCTTAGTTGCTTAATTGCTGAATAAAACAGCTCTTTCATATTTTCTTTCGAGACATAGCGGCAAGGCTTATGAAACTTTATTTTATCATTTCATTTTAAATTCACTTTAGAGACTACATGACTAAAGCTCAATCTCTATGTTGCAAGAACATTTTTACTCTATGCAAATTTTATAGAGACTCGACGACTACCGTTGATCTTATCTTATTCTGTATCTCATGGTTCCACTAGGTTTCTGAATACATTCTTGAAACCCTAAATCATATGGAGACCACACGATCGATGCCTCTTTCTTTATTCACTTTGGACACGTATCTCATCTTTATTTTTATATCTCCAAGTCGCTAGAAGAATGCTAACTTATCAAGTTTGACCAGCGACTACCTGACCACTGTATATTTTATTTCAATTTGCAGTTTTTTGCCATGTCTCTAAACCTTTTACTTAACTAACCTTCTATCTAGAGACATGGTGACCAAAGCCTTTTACCTTATCACTAACTGTGTTATGATTCTGGAGACCCCGCGACTATAGGAATTGCTAAGTCTCGTGATAATTTACTAACCGTAGGATATACTGTGTGACATCATGACTTAACCCTTTTGTCTCCATGTTGCTAGATCATGTTTTCTTCATTGAGAGACTTCATGACAAAGGCTCATCACTAAGTCTCATGACTTATAAAGTATATTCTTTTCCACTTAGAGATATGCTAACTAAAGTGAATCACCAAGTCTCATTATGAAATGGAATATTAATTTAACATTAGTAGACTGGGTGACTAACCTTAAAAAGCACATGACCTATTTATAACTTAATATTTTCAAAAAGTAACTAAAAAATATAAACCAAATTAATATATCTAGGGTTTTTAACACTTTTGCATATAATGAAACCTAAGATAGGGTTTTTCACCATTTCTCTAAATTTTGACCTAATAACATGGAGTTTTCTGAGAGACCTTGTAGCTTTGGACACATTTTCAGATTTTGTGTACTTCTCAGTCATGAAGATATAAATTTTTTAAGGTAAACACCAGAACTAGGAATACAACCAACTGTGGCTCTGTCTGAGGATTGACTAAACATAGTTTATGGAAAAAGATCTTAGAATCTCTTGTTGCAGACCATATCAAAAAATGGGGATGACACCAACTAACCTATTACAGAAGGGAAACTATTTACAATATTTACACAACTAAAGGAAAGTATTTACAGTATGATACATACTTACTTGTGCATGAATTTTGGTTCTTATTTGAAAAAGGGTTTGAGAAATTGCCCATGCACAGGCAATTCAAAATCTTCTCCATTCATATTCTTTAATAGGTAGGAATCTTTTCCAAAACTCTATGAGATAACAAATGGACCAAGCCATAAAGACTCAATTTTCTTGTGTTTTCCTTTATCTTTTGTTCTTGCATTCCACTGGAGAAATAGGTCTCCTGTTTGGAATTTTCTTTTAGTAGCCCTCTTGTCAAATAGGTACTTCATCTTCTATTATAACTTAATGTTTTATTTTTGGATATTTCTTCTTGTCTCATCCAACTCTACTAACTGGATCATTCTATTTTGCATAGTTTCAGAAACATTTAACTTTTCTTCTTATATAAACTAATAGACTGGTAACAAATTATTGATAGGGATTCTTGACTGTAATCCATATACCAGTTCAAATGGAGACTTTCCTGTTTCTCTCTTGATGGTTATTCTATCAGCCCAAAGTGCTAGCTTTAATTTAGTGTGCCATGCTTTCTTATTCTTTTCAATATTTTCAATATACTTTTATTACTAGACTCAGCTTGTCCATTTGCCTGTGCATGATATGGAGATGACTATGATATTGTAATCCCATATTTCTCATAGAAATCTATCATTTCTTATGATCTGAAACTCATAGCATTATTTGTTACTAACTTGGAAGGTACACCAAATCTGGTTATAATATTTTCTATTAGAAATTCTATGACTACCTTGCTTGTTTCCTTTTTTGTAGGGATGGCTTCAATCCTTTTGGTAAAATAATATATGGCTACAAGTATCCAACTGTGTCCCCCACTAGACTTCTCTTGAAATTCACCAATGAAATCAATTCCCCATACAATAAAAGGGGCTTCAGTACTTACTGGGTTTAACAACAAAGCTCCTAATTTTTTTTATCTTATTTGAGAACCTTTGACAAGGCTCACACTTTCTGGCATATTCATAGGTATCTTTGAGTAAACTAGGCCAATAGTACCCAGCCCTTAAAATATTTTGGGCAATATTCTTAGCAGAAAAATGACCACCACATTCTCCTGCATGCAATTCACTTAAAATATTTTTAGCTTAGTATTTATCTAGACATAACAGCAATACACCATTCCTATCCTTCCAATATAATTCTCCTTGAATCAAATTGTATCTTTGAGTTTGCAATTTTTGATTTCTTTTCTAATTTTTTGACATATGATCAGGACATTGGGCATTTTTCAAGAAAAATACAACATCAATATAGAATGGTTTCCTTTCTATGCTTGTAATAGTTTGATCAGGTATCTTTGTATGATTTATTTGTACTAAATCCAAGTTTTCTTCTGTCATAAGTTTTTCCAAACCTTGGCCTCTTATCAACTTTGTAATATGGATCTCAAGGTTAAATTCCTAAATTCTAGTTATCCATTTACATCTCTTACCAGTAACCCTTGACTGTGTAAGAATATCTTTCACTACTAAGTGAGGAACATATGCTTGTATTTGAGCACAAACCAAATATGGCATGAAAGACTTTACAGCTTTTACCAAAGCATAAGCCTACTTTTCCATCATCTCATAATTAAGTTCTGTAGCTTGTAGAGATTTACTATAAAAATATATTGGATGTTCAAATCCTTGTTCATCCTTTTGTAGTAAAATATCAGCAATTGTATGATATGATGCAAATGAAAACAAAGAAAAGGGCTTACTATAATCTAGAGACTTTAAAACTGGAGCTTCTTGTACTGCTTTCTTTATTTTCTCAAATTCTTGTTGGGCTTCTTCATTCCAAATAAATTTTGCATCTTTCTTTAGCAACTTTACAATAGGTTTAACAATCTCTGTAAGGTTTCCTTTGAACCTTCTGACAAAATTTATCTTTCCTAAGAAAGATTCTACTCCTTTTAGGTTCTTTGGAGCAATAACTTTCTGAATTGCTTCCACTCTCTCAGGGTCTATTCTTACCCCCTCCTTAGACACTATGTGCCCAAGCAACTTTCCCTCTTTTACTGCAAAATGACATTTCTTGGGATTCAGTGAAACACCATATTCTAAAGCTTTATTGAAAATATTACCTAAGTGATCACAGTGATCCTCAACTCTCTTAGAATATGCAGTTAAATCATCTTGATAAATGACCATAAATAAATCAATGAATTCTTTGAAAGAAAAACCCATGGCCCTTTGAAAAGTTTCTCCTACATTTATCAGTCCAAAAGGCATTCTTATATAAACATAGGTTCCCCATGGAGTGGTAAATGTAGTTTTGTACTGTTCTGATTCTTTAACTAGGACCCGGTTATATCTTTAGAAACCATCCATCATAGACTCACAAATGGTCACCTTGTGTAACATTGCTTCCATATTAGGCAAGGAATAATTATCTTTTAATGAAGCAATATTTAAATTTTTGAAGTCCACACATAGTCTGATATCACCATTTTTCTTTCTGACTGGTACCAAATTTGATACCCAAATTGAGTGTCTGATTCGATGGATTATTCTAGCATCTTTTAATTTCATCAATTCTTGGTGCATCTTAGGAGCCAACAAGGGGTTGATAGGCCTCTATATTTTCCTAAATGGTTTCACACCCGAATTTAGTGGGATTTCATGTTGAAAAGGATCCTCTTTATAGGCTTTCAAATCCTCATATGACCAAGCAAAGACATGTTTATATTTTCTCAATAGTTTGATCAAATTTGTCCTTATATGAGAGTCTAAACCTTTTCCAATATAAATAACTTGAGGACTATTTTCAAATCCTAAATTTATATCCTCCAAATCCTTAACCTTGGCATTGCTTAATTTTGTTGAATCATTATGTTGACTACTAAACAATGCTTCAAGCTCAACCAGGCCCCTAGGAATCTGATTAGAAATTAATTGGACAACCTCATTTCCCAAAATATAGTCTTTCTCATCATTTTTGTCTAGAAAAGTATTACAATCTATACTCTAGTTCTCATAATGGTCTAGAAATTGGATAAATCTCAGAATATCTTGGTCATCCTAAAAAACCTGCCAGTTGTAAATGTTATCTGGAACAATTGGTCTTCTCTTAACTTCCAGTATTGACACCCCATGTAAGGTCAAATCATCTATTTTTAGAGCAACATTTGCTAAAAAATCAGCCATTATATTCTTTGACCTTTCTATCCAGCTTATATCAAAGGCATCAAACATTTCAATTTGATCCCAAATAGCACACTTATACATTTTTAATCTATCATTTTTTATTGCATATTTGGATCTAACTTGAGCTACCACCAATTTAGAATCACCATAAACCTTTAAACTTTTAATCCCATGTTTGATGGCAATTTCAAGTCCTAAAAACAAAGCCTCATATTCTGCATTATTATTTGTACATTGGAAGGCTAATAGAAATAAATACTTAAAAGTTGTACCTAATGGAGATACCAGTAATACACCTTCCCCTGATCCTTCTTTTGAGCAAGCCCCATCAAAGTAAATTTTCCACAATCCATTACCTTGTACAATCAACTCTTTTTTCAGAGGATCAACCTCTTCATTCTGATAATAAAGTTCACTCCTTTGTATCCTAAAATTTTCCATATCCATATCAATGCAATAATTAATGTTAGTGTCTTCAAATCTTTCTATCATGTGTGGATTTCTACTCTCCCTTAACACCTTAACATTATCTCCAACAATGTTAAAAGTAGCATATGATAAATCACTTTGTATACTTCCTCCCATTGAAGCACTCCACTTTCTAGACAACAACATGCCATAATGTGGTGGTATGTCAATAACAAGAACATTCATAATCATTACCACGTAAGGACATATGGCTAATTTATAAGGCTTAGCCTGAATGGTACCAATCACAGGGACTTCTCTAGAGTCCATTTCTTGACATCTCCCATAAGGAGTATCAACCTATATTCCCATTGACCTCATGATTTCCACTGGCATAACAGTATTAGATGCTCTTGAATCAATCGTACAAATTTTTAGCATCTTTCCATTAATTATTAGTGAAAGAAAAAATGGGTCAACAACCTTTGGGGAAGAATTTGTATTCAAGAAAATTTGAGGAATCTTTAATGTTAATACCTCAACTTTATTCCCTTTATTAATTGATTTCTTATCATCATTCTCTAGACTTTGGACTTTTATTATAGGCATACTATTTAATAATGACAACAACTTTTCCTTGTGTTCTTTAATTCTCATCATTTCTAGAAATGGAACCTTAACTGTCATTTGGGACAAACAGTGACCCATGTCTATTGGTGTATATTTCATATCTGAAGACTTTAGTTCTTCATTAGTAATGTCACTTTCCTCAATATGTACATTCAGAGTTGCTTATTTTAACTTTTTTCTTTCTATCTTAAGAACAGGACCACCTGTTTCTTTCTTTTTAAATTCTCCTTCTCGTACAACATTTGGTTCTAAGGCTTTTGTAATTATTTTGACCTTATGTTTATTTAAATTTTCCCCAAGTCCTTTTTTTTTTGCATATATTTGGTGTCCACTTTATTTTCTTTTATAAAGACACCCAATGGCTGACTACCAGTACCACCCAGTACTCTGTTTCTTAAATGATAGTTGCTTCTAGCCTTGTTCACTAAATCTGATGTAATCCTAGCTTTCTCTTCATCTAAATATTTTCTAATAAGTGGAAAATCATGATTATTTTGAGCATAACATCTTATCTGGTCATCAGTTTTATCTGCTTCACTGTCTAACAAAATCTCTTGATGATGACACTCTACCCTTCTTTGTGAGCTACAAGAATCATGATTTTCATTTTTACTGTTTGAATCTATTTCATGACATGAATAAGTATTTTTCATACTATGATCACCATTTTCACCCTCATCATTTACATGTTCTTCACTTACTCTTAAGTCTAAGGAAATAATACAAAAATTAGGGTTATGTGGGGCTTCACAAGCTTCACGCTAGGGATCATCATTGCAGAAATGGACATCATTCTTATGTAGAGGGCCTGGAGTCCTATTATCAGTATTCTCCTTTCTAGGTGGGATAACAGGCTTCCCATCCTTAAATTGAGTACCATAAGTATGGTTTTTCATTCTATTTTGAGGATTATATGTATTATTGTAATAAGGTCTATTGCTCTGAGGAGCCCTATATTCCTTATATTCTGGTTCTTTTAGATTGCTCCTACTAAAATTTGAGTCATCTCTCCTATTTAATTTACCAGACACTCTTATGTTCATTTCAATATTCACTGCTATCTTATAAGCATCAGTAAGAGTTCTATGGTTTTTATCCCTAAGAGAATATCCCATTTTAGAATCAAATGTATTTAAATAAGTTTCTAAACATACCTCTTCATCCAGCCTTATCTTTTGAAATACCTTGAGCATAGCTCTTTGAAATTTGTTATTAAACTCAGTAACCTCTTCATTGTAATTATTTTTGATATTTTTGAACTCATTCAACAAAAATCCTTTATTTGTTTTATCTCCATATTGATCCTTAAATAATTCAGTTAACTCATCCATGGAAATGAAAGATCCATTAGAAATGCTCCTAAACCATTCTCTAGCATCTTCTACTAGAGATTTAATGAATAATTTCATTAACATATCCTCATGAGTGATATTTAAATCATGAACAAAATCAATAAACTTTTTTAAATGTGTTTCACAAGAAATAACATTGTTACCTGCAAACTTTGGGATCTTTTCTCCTATATCACCCACATCTTTAGGGAATGCATTATGATATCTAGGGATACCAATGAAGTTAAACTATTTATACCTTTCAGTATGCAATGGTTTTCTTTGAAAACTATCAATCTCTTTAAAAGAAGTGGCTTTTTCTTCAGAAGCTGTTGCATTCTCTATCCCAGCATGAGAATACCTAGAAGACTGCAAGAAATCTATTTTATTATTCATTTCAATTATTGTAGCTTCCATTTGTGACTTTTCTAACATTTTCTCCATGGTCTCCTTTTCAATTCTTAATTTCTCCAAATCAATATCCAACTTGGACATTTGTTTTGTTAAAGGCTTCTGAAACCTAGGTTCTTGATTTCCATATTCAATTATTTTTTGCTTACCTTTGTTCGTATGTGAACTAGAAGATTTATTAGTAAGTGGTTTTTCTTGGCCCTTTTGACACCTCTCTGTACCTTTTTTATTTTGATGTCTTAAGGATGTTCTTTTAATCTTATCAACATCCTTATTCTCATGTTTTTTCTTTCTCAATTCTCTCTCTCTTTTCATTTGTTGAATAAGGGAAAGCTGTTTCATAATAAGTTTTTCCTCATTTGTGAGCTCATTAGAGGGAGTTTCATCATAATATAAACTAGATGTATTTTTTTCTTCTCTTTCACTAGAAGTAGAAGTAATAGTAGATGTTTCTAATAGTCTCTTAGAAGCTTCCTCATATTCTGAAGTATTTCCATCATGAGAAGGCTAATTTCTTCTCACCTCTCTCCTAGTGTTACTCTCTTTACCTCTTGGAGGGGTTTCATCAATGCTAAATTGGTTTGTCTTTTTCCTCCAGGACATTTCCATGCTCGAGGATGATGGGTTTCTGCCATCTAAAACCTTCTCAGGATTATTTTTCATTCTTGACCTAGTATTCATTTTGAAAGATATTTACTAAATCTGTACCAATCTCAAAGATTTTCTTTTAGAGATGCCACCCAAAAATAGTTAGGAATGCATTAATACTATAAAAACTTGACAACTATAACTTGTATGATCTTTAATCACCTGAAGTCCCCAGTAGAGTCACCAATTTGTTAGGGTTTTTTCTTGCATGGCCTCTAAAAATGCTTGAATACTTAAATAACTCTATAATTTTGATACTCTGAATCAAGAAAGAGAAAACACTAATTGATGAGATATTTTGATAACACTGGGGATACCTATTATCACATCCTTCTTTTTTGAGATGCACTAACGCAAGAAGGTTTTACATATGATTGATTACTAACTTGACAGTATATTTAGAGTGGATTTTGCTTATGTGCTGAATGCTCTGTTCCTATATGGATACATAAATGGCAATGCAAATAACTATGATTATTCTAAGTAAAAAATTTACAATCCAAATCATTATCTTGATGATGATAGACATCAACATAATAAGGAATTTCATCTTTCTTTCCTTTTACAATTCTTATGAATTTAGGAGGAATAACCTATTTGATTTTCTTTTTAAGAAATCAACAAATTTCAACTGTAAACTCTGTGAGTACAATTGATTTTAAATATATGCTATGATGGTAACTAATTTTAAATACTTTTAAATATTTTGGATGATGATGGATCACCAAACAAGCTCTAGACCAGTGCTTATCCTTGGGCTATAGAGTCAAAAGATATACATCCACAAAAAATAAACAAATAAAACTATTGTAGGATGCCTTACAACCTACATACAACTCAGGTAAAGTGCCTTACAAATTACACTGTCACTCCTATAATGTTATATCAAATCCTCAAATACTATTGTACTCTTTGAAATCACTTACAAAGTTTAATTCTCCCCTTAGAAGAAACTTGCAAATAATTAGATAACTACCTCGTAGCCAATATGCTTAACATGCCTTAAAAATTAAACATAAAAGAGTACACTCAATAAGAAAAGAGGCAATAACAATATGGAATAAAGCTGCACTATATTTTATTCATAAATTCTTGCTTCAATACATATCAAGACTTAAAAATCTCAAAAACACAGACTAAAATCTATAAGTCTGGCTTGCCAATATATTTCATCTCTCTCCTTAACTATTATGTTTGATCTATATATAGGTCATAAACCATCTTGGAATCCTTAAGGAAAGGATGCAACAAGCTTTGGATGGTTTAAGGAACCTAACCCTAAAAACATAGAAAAGACAAAAACAAGAATGTTCAAGCGGTTAGAAGACAAGAATAAGGGATGAAATCTAATCTTCTTTTGTCTTCACATGGATTCTGGCACCTTTCTTTGATAGGGTTCAGGATAGTATCTAATATTTATATTGAGACCAAGTGACCACCATTTCAGGCTAACCTACACTTGTCTTTTATGATTACTAACCTCCATGTGCTCAATGATCAAGTGCCAAGTGTTCCTTTCTATTCTTCATCAAGGATTTATTCTTCTATTTCAACAGGATTCTTTTTCTTTGGTTTTGTCTTCAAATCCCATGCTATCACATCCTCCTCCATAGGCCAATTGAAGCTCTGAATACTCTACAATTTTGCTTTCTTCCTTTCCCATCTGAGATCAGTTATGCCCTTGACATCAACTAAGAATTTTTTAATGTTAGTCTCTACTTTAAAAGCCTCATCCAAAATTTTATTGAAACCTTCCATATAAAGATCAGAATCTGTAATAAATGCCTCTTTACTAGGCAGTTTGCTATCAAATTCATTTCTCCATGCCTCCAAGGCCTTAATCTGATCATCTTCTCCCTTAGTGGAGGAACAAATCTTTTGAAACTTGGTCCAAACATGCTCATCTTTGCCTCTATCTGATTTAACTTACCTATAAAGAAAGGTAAAGTCACATTTAATTTCTTGATCTCATCTTCTACCTTTGTCATGATCTCTAGAATATCTATCCTATGTGGCTATAAAGAAGACAACCTCTCAAATAACTTTATCCTGGAAGACCATGTTACAAACTAAGGGCTTAAAGTAGAGATATACCCTGTCACCTCAACATGTAAAGTAGTCAATTTATTGTATGCATTTAGGATTATATCATTTTTATCTTTTAAGATATCAATCCTATGTTGAATTATATTAAAAAATGCATTTATGGCAACTTCATTATCTTTCTTAGATATATCATCTATTTTTACCTATTCTTTTGTTTCAACTTTTTGTTCTATTTGTGAAGGTTGTTCTGAAGGTACATATGCCACTTTTGGCTTTTCACACAATTGTTTAGTAAATTTAGCAATTACCTTATCTCTCTGATGAATCTTGATGTGACACAATTCTCTATCCTTAGCCAGGGCTCTAGCTTCCTCTATTAGGATACCACATTTCTCAAACAAATTCTTTGTCTTATCTTCATTCAAATATGCCCAGTGTGTCATTATTTGAGAAATCTCTAGATCACCTGCATTTTGAACTATCCAAACCATTTGGTTTCCTACCATGCTTTCTTGAATGTTCAATAATTGAGGCATCTGGTCCTTAGGACATAGACTCCACATGGAAAATGCTTGGGAATTTGGACTATATCCGAATCCCTTGATCATATCACCCATTTGAATCTCAGTGGTCATCTCTAAATATTATTGCTTTCTTATTTTATTTATTATGAATGCTGAAGCTAAATCCCAACCTTCAACAAGAAACATGCCACTTTCCAACACTAATTTTCTGGCTTCCTTAGGAGTGATGTCCTCAATTTTAGGATCATATGACTACAGAGCTAAGAGGGTCTCATTTGTCACTGCTTCTTCACCAGCTATTCTTAATTTCTCATTGATCTCCTCCTTCTTTCGCCATCTAAGGAAATCTTTGAATTCATTAGTTTTAATGAAATCATCATCTTGCAAGAATTGTTGTTGATGGATCAATCTCTCATCTATACATGTTCTAAGAGTCTATTCTATGTTTTCGTCTACCTCTTGTTGCAGTTTCTTTTCTTTTCTGATGTTCTTCCTCAAATTATGATCATATACTCTGTTACCAGGGACAAGAGCACTTACCTTATCCTTTTTTCTCTCTTTTCTCATGTAAGCCTTATCATGAGATGTCTAACCCAGATCAAACTTTAGTCTCTTAGAAGTAGGCTCTTCTACATCATGAGGCTGAGCAACTTCAGTCAAGTCTATAAAATATCCCTCTTCTCCTTGTACCTGAACTACTCCTACAACATTTTGTTGTATTTAATCTATATGAGGTGGACTAATATATTCTTCTTCACTCTCACATTCATATTCAGACTCTGAATATTTAGGTTCTTGTCCTCCCTTTTTTCCATCTAGAACTCTATCCAACTGTTCATAGAGTGTGTAAAAATTGTCCAGCATAGCTTTGATTTTATCAAAATATGGAAAATCAAGGTAAAAACATCCAAATGCTAATCCATTTATTTTTATCTATTTTTCTAAATTCAACAGCTTCTAAATTTTTCCTCTTCTATTCCTCACTTATTCTTCATCAATTATATTCCTAGTAGCATCCTCCTCCACACAATCACCATGCACACATGTATTTGGTATGGTAGGATTTAGGAGTTTCTTAGCTCTTGCAATAAATCCCTCTCGATCAATATACCTATACAGTGTTGCTCCCATCTTACAACTTTCCAACCACTTACTAAATCAGTATCACCTTTGCCAATTACAAATTGTAAGATCTTGAACTACCTAGGTGTTAATGTCCCCTTTCTATGTGGTGCAAAGTGTTCATTAATAGTTAACAAAAGCTGCCAAACAAATACCATTGCTGCATATCTTGATGTCACATGATATGGCTGGACATGGAGAAGATGTGTGCATCCATACACTCTAATCATAGTGAAATTCTCCTCTAAAAAGAAGTCTCCCCAATTGTGATCACATTCCCACTTGTCAAAATACTCACATGGTCTATATAGTTGTAACACTTTTATTGGAAGTCTAGTCTTATTGACACCCAAACTCTGCATCAAAGGGTAAACAATCTAGTTTTCAAATCCATAGAAACTACAGTCCTTTGAAGTGAAATTCCATATCTTAATCCAAAATTGGACAGGATTAGGCTGGTTATGATGAATTCTTTCGGGGTTTAAATTGTTTACATCCATAATGCCATAATTAAAATGCAATAAAAGATGCATCAAAATAGAATAGTCTAAAAATTTGGGATCTTTATCCTTCTTCTCTATGGCTACAAACCCTTCATCCATCTTGTCAATCATATAGTGGATGTAGTCATAGCTGGTGCTAGAATAAACATCTTGTAAATCCAAGACAATCATCAAAATCCTAGAATTTATCTTCTCAGCTCCTCCATCTCTACCCAACACCTTACACAAAGCATATGCAAAGTATTTGATATAAAAATGTAAATACTTGAATTAATAAGGTGCAGTTCCTAGCAAAGGGACAATATGATTTATGACCTCTTTAATGATATGTTTCTATAACTGATTCCTAGGAATCCCAGGCTGTAACCTACATCTCTCCTCCTTCTTTGTTAGATTAATTTGAGTAGACATAGTACTATACAATCTGAAATCTTGCATAAAATAATTCCTATTCAGAATCAACAATGCAGTACCATCACTCTTTTTAATTTTTTTTGACAAGGGGTCATAGTGGTTTGCTAGACCTAGAAACAAGTCCACATCTATGAAAACATTAGGAACAATTAACCTAGCCAAACCAATAGTCCAAGGGTTTGTTATTGGTATCGCTTTATAAGAATTCTTATAAAATTAATTATAAAGAGAAAAACATGTAGACCCTATTGCCTGAGCATCTCTAATACTGCAGTACTCATATGCCAATATGTTGGCATTTTCCCTCTTGTTTTGTGTAGCTCCAGGTAACAGCTTCAAAAATTCATCAAAGAAGTTCCTCTTTCCCTTAGCATCTTCATCCACCTCATCACTCTTCCCACTGGTAGATGCCACACTAACTTCTCTACTCATTTTGTTTTGTTCTGCACTTCCTTTTCACTGATATTGAAATAAATCTTCTCTTAGGACACCTTACCCTTCTCTGTGCACTGAAGACAATTCAAGAATTCTAAAAAATGAATGATCACCCTGAAATTGATAAAAACTTTACTGAATTAACAATTCTTTCTTCTTGGACACAAAAAACCTAGCAAATTTTCCACTCTGAAAATCTAGATGCATGATGAATGAAAACAAACCTAAGATCATCCCTTTATGGTAATTTTACAAAGTACTTAGCTCATCACTAAAGAATCAATAAATTCTACCTTCAATTTTACATGTTGTTGTACTTCTCAGAAAATGAGTACTTCTCAGAAAAACCCTTATAAAATTCAAACAAGATCACATGTTCTGATATGATTGGATCTTTATCAAACATCTCAGCTACCTTTTTCACACATTCATTAATCCTCTTCATTCCTATTGGTTGATGAATTTCCACATTGTCATGTCAGTAACTGCATTTATAACTATCACTTTTCATATCTGGCAACCTAGTGACTATGCATTATCTCCTTGGCGCTGATCAAATCTCTTAACTCAAATTTCTTCTGGAAATTGGGCGACTGCATGATTCTCTTTACCTCAACTTAACTATGGTTTACTCTTGGCAATCATGTGACTAAAAGAATCTAAGTTGCAAGGAGAATAGCCTAAATCTGAGTTTATTTGGAGACCCCATGACTACAAATACTTTTTCATCTATTAAACTCTAATCGCTAAGTCTTTGAATGCTTCTTTTCTTTTGCAAGACCCCATGACAACCCTTAGTCGCTTAATCGCTAAATAAAACTACTCTTTCATATTTCCTTTGGAGACTTGGTCACAAGGATTATGAAACTTTATTTTATTATTTCATTTTAAATTCACTTTAGAGAATATGCGACTAAAGCTCAATCTCTATGTCAGAAGAACATTTTTACTCTATGCAAATTTTGTAGAGACTCGGTGACTACCGTTGATCTTATCTTATTTTTCATCTGACGGCTTTGCCAAGTCACTAAATATATTCTCGAAACCCTAAATCATCTGGACACCATGTGAATGATGCCTCTTGCTTTATTCACTTTGGACACATGTCTCATCTTTAGTTGTCTATCTCCAAGTCGCTAGAAGAATGTTGACTTATCAAGTCTGACCAGTGACTACCGAACCACTATATATTTTATTTCAATTTGTAGTTTGTTGCCATGTCTCTAAACCTTTTACTTAACTTACCTTCTATCTGGAGACATGGTGACTGAAGCCTTTTAACTTATCACTAACTATGTTATGATTCAGGAGAGCCTACAACTATAGGAATCACTAACTCTCATGATAATTTATTAACCGCAAGATATACTGCGTGACACTGTGACTTAACCCTTTTGTCTCCATGTCACTAGATCATGTTTTCCTCATTGAGAGACTTCATTACAAAGGCTTATTGCTAGATCTCATTTTTTTATAAAGTATATTCTTTTCCACTTAGAGATATCCTGACTAAAGTGAATCGCCAAGTCTCGTTATGAAATGGAATATTTGTTTAACATTAGGAGACTAGGTGACTAACCTTAAAAAGCACATGACCTTTTTATAACTTAAGATTTTCAAAAAGTAACTTGAAAATATAAACCAGATTAACATATCTCTGGTTTTTAACACTTTTGCATATAATGAAACCTAAGATAGGTTTTTTTACCATTTCTCTGAATTTTGACCCAATAACATGGAATTTTCTCAAAGACCTTGTAGCTTTGGGCACATTTTTAGATTTTGTACACTTCTTAGTCATGAAGATATAAAAATTTTTAGGGTAAACACCAAAATTGGGAATACAACTAACATGTGCCTTTTTCATTTTCTCTTGAATTGCTTTTCTCTGACACATCACTCTAAACTTTTGAAGTGCTTCAGTATCTAAAGTTGATACATCCCAATTGGGTGTCTCAATTACCTCATCAAGTGTGACCACCAAGATATCTTTCTTTATTGCTTTCTTCTTCTTCTTCTTTGGTTGTTTGGAAGATTGGTGTACTACCATTTGTAGAACTTGAGATTGGATGGATTGTGTGGTTGTGGGTCGAGAATATGAGGCATCTTGTTTTTTATGTTCTGAGTCCACCAGTTTGTTTTGTGAAGATGTCTCCTCATTGGCCTTGGGTGTGCTTGTTATACACTGAATTCACGCCTCTAATCTCAAGCTCTCTTGGTCTTGATAATCTAGTATAATAAGGGAATCATCTCTAGGTTGTGGGACCTCTGCTAACTGAGATGAGACCTCCAGATTCTAGGCTGGTTCCTCTTAGATAATCACCTTAATTTTCTTCTAAATAGGAAAGTAAAACTTAAGGGGAAAAGGGGTAGAAGGATTGCATGAAAAGGGAAATGACTAAAAGCAAACTACCTACTAGGTGATGCACCGAATTTGACATGAAAAAATAACACACATAGGGGGAAGTCCCGGGTTAGCCAAACTTTGAATTGGAGGTAAAACACAAATCTCTTGTATAGGAATGCATAAATATTTCATAACAAGGTCATGATTTAAACCTGTTAAGAGGAAAAACTTCTTCACAATTAACAGCTCAAAATAAGACACTAGTTACAACCTGCAAGCAGACATAATCTTCTACAAGTAGATGTTATGAAGGGACTGATTAAGAGGAATAAAATCATTCACAGTTAATCCATCAACCATTATGGAACACATACAAAAAAGCAGAAAGGAGACAAGGCTGACACAATTCAACAAATTGATCCAAGAATTGAAAATCTGCATATTATTTTCCACGATGAGTTACAGACTTAGACACAAAATATACCAAGGACAAAAAAATGTCACAAAGCATGCTTTTCTGAATAAAATGGAACTCCCTACAAAATGAGTCTCCAACTCATTATTATACAATTTCAAAGCCAACTGCATTTTTGGAGAGTAATAACTTTCTGATCGGATCTTTTGCTTGTCTAGTCACCGCTTACCCCTGAAAGTCATCCATTCAAAATATCAACATAAATGCTCTTCTACAGGAGTGGTCCTATCCCTCTAGAAGAGTCACAAAAGTCTTTGAAATACAATAACTGTTCTGCAGACTTGAGCAACTACAACCTCTGATCTTTTCAAAATCTGATCTTCTGTAAACTATCTGATTCCTTCCCTTTGAAAAGTATCCTCCTTTTACTCGGTCGCACCTTGAATTTTCTTCTCTTTTCTACCGATATTGAAACAAATCTAATCCTGGGATCGACCGACAGCTCTGTGCATAATTTCTTGTAATTTAGAATGCTCTGATGAACCTTGGAAATTCTGCGAACTGAGAAGATTATCTCTGTTCTGCATATACTATTCGGTCGCACACTCGCCCAGGTTTTACTCTGTTTCCATTACATGCACGAGTGTGTGACAACATCTATCCTCTATTCGGTCGCTGACTCGTAGGCCCTTTTACTCTATTTTTATTTCATGCGCGAGTGCGCGACAACATCTATTCTCCATTCGGTCACGCACTCGTGAGCCGCTTTCCCTTTACCTTTTCTATCTAGTGACTGTGCAATGACCATTCCTCTTTGCTCTTCGCTGACTAGCGAGATGCTTTGTATTTATCTTTATTGCTCGGCGAGTGCGCGATGGCTTCTATTTTTTCTCGATGCATAGTCGCGAGCTGAAAATCCTTCACCTTCATTGCTCGGTGACTGGGTGACAAGTCCCCCTTTTCTAATCATCGCACACTCGTGAGCCACTTTTACTTCATTTGACAATCACAACGACTGAGCAATGAATTTCCTTCGGTCGCTCGGTCGCTGACCCTTTTGCCCCTTGAAAACCGTCTGCGCGACTGCGCGACGCATCTGTTTTTCAGCTCGTCACCAAATCGTGGGCTAGGAACTCGACATGAAATAGACATCGTGACTATGCGATGAGGCTTTGAAACACTGACCCGCTCAGTCGCAAGGTTAGAATGACTTCACATAGATGGATCGCGACTGCGTGATAACCATAAAAATAGCTCGTCGCGCACTTGTGAAACCTAAAGTTTTTAGCATAACTTCATCGCGATTGCGTGATGACCTCCATTTTTGACTTGTCATGCAGTCGTGCAACTTAAGGACTCTGATTTAAACTTGCGCGATGAGACAAAAAGAAAGATTTTTGAAAAGGGCTTAGCCATTTTTGGGCGGGAAACACAGAAAAGGGCCAAATTTGCATAGGATGGAAAATTTGGGCAACATTTTGGCAACTTCTGCGGGATGTCAGCCTGCTAAACATCAAAAATAGTGGCCTATTGACATATCCATTGGGTATAGAGTCATCTTAGAACACAAAACCTGACAGGGCAAAACTATGCACTTGCACCTCTTGGAAAGCAGGAAACTACTCTAAAAATTGAAAAAGGGGAAACCTAACCTAAAACTAAACTAACCAGTGCAGAAGCTGGTCAAACAAACCCATTCACTGGTTGTGAAAAATAGCTACCCTTTCTCATCAGGACATTTTGCATTGAGTGCACAAGGGTAACTATAAGAACCAGAGGCACATGAAGATTTATCAAATAATTAAGACTTGCCTCTGTAAAAATGAGATCAAGTTTACCTTCCTTTGATTGGTCATATGGGGGGGCCTTGGTAAACTCCTTCTGGGCCAAGTACCTAATGGGGCAGCCTCTTGAATGTATGACAGTAGTACTTTCCTTGATGGCTTCTTTTTTATCTTCATGGCTGTCTTCCATCCTAGATAGCCATGTTAAGTCATCATCCTTAGTCAGGGGACTATTATCCTCTTCTTTTGAATAGGCCAGGGGCTCATCAAAGTCTCTAACATCTTGAGGATCTAAGATTATCTCCAACTCTTTCTCATGAAGTAGTCCTTCTGAAGGAGAGCAATCTAAGACTAGGCCTCTTTCCATAGGCATGCAACTTTGAACCTCCATTCCAAGGAATAGGGGCTCATCATTCAATTTATCACAGAAGGCCTTAATAATATCAGAGAAATCAGGCTCCTCAGGGCCTTTGTCTGTGTTCCTTTCTTGGAACAGCTCCTCTATAACGTTTTCATCCTTCTCAAAACCAGGCAGCACAGCAAACAAAAGCACATCATCCTTTTGTGTATCAACCTCCTGTTGATGGTGCACCTCTTGTTCTGATCGATCCTCACCCATAGGTGATGGTATGGTCTCTTCTTCATCATCAACAAAGATGGGAATATCATCAAAAAAATCAGCCAAGGGCACAGGCTGGGCATCCATTTCTTCCTCCACAACTTGCTGTCCCTCCTCATCATAGTCATCACTCTGCACTGATACCTCATATTCCTCCTCCTCATCACATGAAATCTCATTTGCCATAGGTCCCTGCTCAAATGCTAGAGTATTATCCTTGAAAAGACTTGGCATCTGATAGCCAGGAGGCAGAGTCCATTGGGGTATCCTCCATATTTGATCATCTTGAGAGACCAGAGGGGCCTCCTGGGATAAACAACCTTTTTGAATAGGTTGCTCTTGTAGAGTGGTAGGCTGAATCTCAAGCACAGGCTCTTGAAAAGAATTTTTTTCCTTGAAATCTGGGATATGAAATTGAGAGGGCTCAGGGGTGGAAATAGAAGGTTTAGACAAATGGGTCCCCCAACTTGGGATCTTAGGCCTAAGAGCCTCCCGTTCAGCAATTTGTGATTTCAGCCTTGCTGTCTCAAGGCTAGCTCTGTGATTGATCTCTTCTTGGAATTGTCTCATTTGCTGCTCATCAATAATTTGTTGCTCACCAACCAGAGCATCCTCTATTTGATAAGGGATGACCCCTTTCTCATAACTTTGAGCCTCCAACTCTCGTTGCTACCTGATTTCAGACACTTGCTTGACTAGGTCAAGCAATTGCTCCTTCAGCTTTTCTTGTGCTTTCATGAAATCTGATTTCAGGGTCTGTTGCCAATTGGGCTGAGCAGGGGAGGGTGGGTGGTAAATAGGAGGGGGGAGCTAGCCTTGCATTTTCATCTATGCCTTTTGGGCCCATGGGTGATCTTTTTTGAGGGCCTTTTCATAGTCTTGCATGAGGGCATATTCATTTGGGGCATGTTGGATGTAATGACGGCCTTGTGCATCTGCATAGAAGCTTGGGATAAAAGCAGGCTGTGGATGGCTTTGATAAGGCTGATGACCAGCCCATTGAGCATTTCTCTCATGATAGGATGGTGAATAACCTGACTGTCCATAATAACTTGACATGTCTACTCATATAACTAACCGGAATTTTAAAATCGAAGATTTGAAATATACCAACACTTGATCTTTGAAACTAGCAGACTTTCCAAAGTCGCCAGATGTGATTAAAACTTGCCTCCAAAGGTAGAAATTACTACTATCCACACCAAACAACAGTAGAATGTCTTCTCAGAAGAGCTCAGAAATAGCTCTTTACTCCCACCGGGCTTGCCAGAAATGTTATACACTGAATTCGCGCCTCTGATCTCAAGCTCTCTTTGTCTTGATAATCCAATATAACAAGGGAATCATCTCTAGGTTGTGGGACCTCTTCTAACTGAGATGAGACCTCCAAATTCTAGGCTGGTTCCTCTTAGATAATCGCCTTAATTTGCTTCTAAACAGGAAAGTAAAACTTAAGGGGAAAAGGGGTAGAAGGATTGCATGAAAAGGGAAATGACTAAAAGCAAACTACCTACTAGGTGATGCACCAAATTTGACATGAAAACATAACACACACAGGGGAAAGTCCTGGGTCAGCCAAACTTTGAATTGGAGGTAAAACACAAATCTCTTGTATAGGCATGCATAAATATTTCATAACAAGGTCATGATTTAAACCTGTTAAGAGGAAAAACTTCTTCACAATTAACAGCTCAAAATAAGACACTAGTTACAACCTGCAAGCAGACATACTCTTCTGCAAGTAGATGTTATGAAGGGACTGAATAAGAGGAATAAAATCATTCACAGTCAATCCATCAACCATCATGGAACACATACAAACAAGCAGAAAGGAGACAAGGCTGACACAATTCAACAAATTGATCCAAGAATTGAAACTCTTCATATTATTTTCCACGATGAGTTATAGACTTAGACACAAAATATACCAAGGACAAAAAAATGTCACAAAGCATGCTTTTCTAAATAAAATGGAACTCCCTACAAAATGAGTCTCCAACTCATACTTATACAATTTCAAAGCCAACTACATTTTTTGAGAGTAATAACTTTATGATCGGATCTTTTTCTTGTCTAGACACCGCTTACCCTTGAAAGTCATCCCTTCAAAATATCAACATAAACTCTCTTCTGCAGAAGCGGTCCTATCCCTCTAGAAGAGTCACAAAAGTCTTTGAAATACAATAACTGTTCTGCAGACTTGAGCAATTACAACCTCTGATCTTTTCAAAATCTGATCTTCTGTAAAATATCTGATTCCTTCCCTTTGAAAAGTATCCTCCTTTTACTCATTCGCACCTTGAATTTTCTTCTCTTTTCTACCAATATTGAAACAAATCTAATCCTAGGATCGATCGACAGTTCTGTGCATAATTTATTGTAATTTAGAATGCTCTGATGAACCTTGGAAATTCTGCGAACTGAGCAGATTATCTCTATTCTGCATATACTATTTGGTCGTACACTCACCCAGGTTTTACTCTATTTCCATTTCATGCACGAGTGCGCGAAAACATCTATCCTCTATTCGGTCGCCGACTCACGGGCCCTTTTACTCTTTTTTTATTTCATGCGCGAGTGCGCGACAACATCTGTTCTCCATTCAGTCACGCACTCGTGAGCCGCTTTCCCTTTACCTTTTCTATCTAGCGACTACGCGATGACCATTCCTCTTTTCTCATTGCTAACTCGCGAGCTGCTTTCTGTTTATCTTTATTCCTCGGAGAGTGCGCGACGGCTTCTATTTTTTCTTGGCGTATAGTCGCGAGCTAAAAATCCTTCACCTTCATTGCTCGGTGACTAGGCGACGAGTCTCCCTTTTCTAATCGTTGCACACTCACGAGCTTATTTTACTTCATTTGACAACCGCAATGACTGAGCGATGAATTTTCTTTGGTCACTCAGTCACTGACCCTTTTGCCCCTTGAAAACCGTCTGCGTGACTGCGTGACGCATCCATTTTTCAGCTCATCGCCAACTCGCGAGCTAAGAATCCGACATGAAATAGACATCATGACTGTGTGATGAGGCTTTGAAACACTGATCTGCTCAGTCGCAAGGTTAGAAAAACTTGACATAGATGGATTGCGACTCTGTGATAACCATAAAAATAGCTCGTCGCACACTCGCGCAACCTAAAGTTTTTAGCATAACTTCATCGCGATTGCGCGATGACCTCCATTTTTGACTCATCGCGCAGTCGCGCAACTTAAGGACTCTAATTTAAACTTGCGCAATGAGACAAAAAGAAAGAATTTTGAAAAGGGCTTAGCCATTTTTGGACGGGAAACACAGAAAAGGGCCAAATTTGCATAGGATGGAAAATTTGGGCAACAGTACCAATAGATTTATCTTCCTTTTCTTTCATGCTTTCATCTTACTTGACTTCTTCAGTCTTATCTTTCTCTTCATCTTTTCTGAATGTTTCATCCCTTTTATTATCTGCTTCTTTGTCTTTTTCAGTAGACACCTCTTGCTGACTGTTGGTTGCATCCTTCATCTCTGTATCTGTATCTTTTGGAGTATCTGATGCATTTTGATTTTTTTCATTACCCATGTCCTTAGGTATATCATCATCTTTCTTAGATGATTTCTCCTTACTTGATTCAATGTCAATAGCTTGTCTTAAAATTTTCATGTTGGTTGATGTATTGACCTCTATAGTGTCAATAGTTGTATCCTGTCTGTTGGTATTACCTTGTGCAACATTGATAACTTCATCTTTTTGCACTTCTTTTGTAGGGTCTTTTCCTCTAGTGTCATTTATAATGTTACCCAACCATGATTCATCATTGATATCATCAGTTATGTTACCTTTTATTATCAATTCTTCTTTATTAACCTCTTCTTCATTACTCAAGTAAATATGAATTGGACTTGGTGGATTTTGGATTTCCTCATTATATGTTTTGTCAAGAGTAGTGTTGAGCCATACTTCATTATAACTTCAATATGTTTGGAGCCTACTGGATCACTCTCTTCTTTGTCCAATTCCATAGATGAGTCATCTTGAATATCCTTGATGATGATGTTTTCCTTCTCTGGGCTAGCTTCCTTAATGGGCTTTTTGAGTATCTTGCACCACTTCTTCATGTGGTCTTGATCAAGATCAATTAGCTTCCCTTTGAGAAAATCATATGCTCTCATTTTTGGTGAGAACTAATTTTCATATTTCTACATCATCTCACTTATTTCTTCCTTCTTTAAATCTGAAGGCATAAGAGTAACAAGTACTCTTTCTCTTATTTCTTTTTCTTGATGCAGAGAAAATGTCCATCTAGCATACAATCTCGCTGATAGTTCCTTAGGAATGTCATATTCTGAGAATTATAGTGGAACATAATGATGTTTGCACATTTTTCTACTTATAGCTTCTTCAATCTTGTTTTGATCCTCTGGATAAAAATTTAACCATTTCCTAATGTTAGGATAATAAATAAATGGTGATTCTAAGATATTCTTACAGATTTCATCAATTGTTTTTGGAATCAAGCGTTCTTTCCCCTTTTGCACATCTATGTCAGCTTCATCCATAGCCAAGTCTTCTAGATATTCTTTTGTCCTGACCCATTTCTTCCTTTTGTTCTGTATTTCCTTAGGTGATTCCAGTTTTCTCTTGTAGGTTCTCACTTTACCTTTCTTAAGTAGTGAAGGAGTTGATTCCTTTGTAGTTTTGTTTCTTGTTCTGGAAACGGTTGTTGTTCTTTCTTTCTTAGGTGGAGGAGGAGGTGGAGAATTTGACTGTATACCCCCTAAGTCATTCTTTTCTATCTCTTCACCGATAGGTGACTGTCCTTTGGTTTGTTCCTCCTTTCCTTATGTTTCCTCTTCACCTTCTTCAGTGATTACAAATTGTTTGGTTAACGTTTTAACCATTTTGTTCTTCTTGTTTATAATTTTCTTGATAGTAAAGTCTATCTTGATCTTTGGTTTGCCTTCTTCATAGGCTCAAAATCTTGGTTTCTTGTTGTCAACTAGTTCATTCAATAGTGCCTTGATTCACTTAGGGGCATATCCTATTTTGATCTCATATTCCAAATGTGATAGCCATGATTTCCTAGGTACTACTGGTTTGATATGGGTAAAATCAGTATCTACCATTAAACATATATCCTCTTTGTATTCTTCTATCAAAATTTGAGGTATCCTAGTTCTTGCTTGCATCTTTTCTTTAAATTCTTTGAAGTACTCATTCATTAGATCATCGAAATCTCTTCCTAATGACTCTATATGCTCGCATATTTGTATGGTGTCCACTTTTCTTGTATCACATACTACTTTTCCTATGGAAGGAAAGTATTCTTCAAAGTAAAAGAATATGCACATAATGAGGGAACCAAACCTACAAGTGTTTTTCTTTGAAGATCTTATGGTGTTCATGTTCTCCTTAAGTTGATTCAACAAAATCTCTACAAGATCCATCTTCTTTCCTTGTTTGATGATCTTGTAAGCTATGCTCATAGAAGTGCTTTCTATTCTATTAATTATGTTGGCCTAGAAGATCTTGTATCCTACCACACATGAACTGAAGTTGAGTTCATCATTGGTGATAGTGTTGACCTTGAGAGCTCTTTTGTTTGATTTTTCACTAGTTATATTTTCCACTTGCTTCAGGGATGGGTGCTTGTGAGCTTGTGGTTTGTTGGTTGTAGGATATCCAGTAACTGCATGAATAACATCCTTTCTTATTCATTTTGGCTTATTGAGCCATAAAGTCTGGTTATGCATTCTACTAAGAACTATCTTTATCAATTCTATCTTAAATACTCTGGGAAAGTGTAATGCATTTGTGAGACCTTTCACTTCCAGATGCTTGTGATCTTCTTTCAGGTTTCTAGCTTCATCATAGAGTGTCTTGTAGGAATTATCTAGGTCCAGATCTCCTAATTTCAAGATCTTGCAATATATATAGGACCTTATTTCCTCTACCAACAAAACCCTAGGTGGGACACTGGAGAATGCTCCAGAATCATCAGGTTGTGATGTGATTTATGGGTGCAGCTTGTATTTAGGTTCAACACAAGTGCCTTTGCTAATAAGCTTGATCATTTTCTTCTTATCTTCTTTCAAATTTTCAACTCTACAAGTAGATGCCATCATTTTAAAAAATTTAGGGATTTTCATAATTTAGACAGTTTGGTCAGTGAATGCAGGTACTTATTGAATCTCTTTGATCACTCGTGAATCCTTTGAGTTGAGTTAGAATCTTGTTGAGGTTGCACTTCAATTTTCTCTTCAATTTCTCTATGTAGCTTTGATTGGTTGCTCAAAAATTGTAGGTGCGAAATGAGTTCTTTCATCGTGCTTTTATAACTTTTGTGCCCTAAGTTATCATTAATGCCCAACAACTCATCAGTATACAAAGACTGAGTTCATCGGTTGAGACATAAATAACATCTTCGGTGTAGGTGCAAAGTGTTAGGATTTCTAGAAGCTTTGGTGACTTCACCAATTATTGTCGATAAAATGGTGATGACAAATTTTGTTAGTTCAAGGATTACCAATGTCCGTCGGTTTACATTTAGCGACTTTGCTTTTGTGTAATGACTGATATATTTTGGTAAGTAGTGTTTTAACTTTTTTGTGTGCATTCACCAATGCTAATTTGTGCCCATTAACCGATGGTTGTTTTATAAGTAACAATATAGTGCATCTTCAATAATGCTAATTTTTCCTATATGATCAATATGTAAATGGAATCGATGCATAATATAACCTATCATAATGCAGGTCCATACTTACTTGTGCAACTTAGTTGGAGATGGTGATGCCACTAGATCCATTGGATTGGGCGTTATCATTTGCATTTCTTGTTCCACCTTCAGTATTTGTGTCTTTTACCCACATCTTGTTTCTCATCTTCTTGATGTCATCAATGGTGTTTCCAATGGGATAAGTGCTTGTTTCTATCAGTCAATGTTTGCAATATTTTATCACATGTCCAACCTTATGACAATGTAAACATGTCATACCTTGATTGAACCATCCTCTTATTTTTCTAGTCCATTTTCTCATACAGTTGGCATATATATGACCATGCCTTCCATGTGTTGTGCAATTTACCCATGTGTTATAGTCCCAAACACATGAGTTACCAACTCTTGTTGGTTTGTAGCCATTATCAGGTTCTTTTGGTGTCCATGCTTTCTTATTCCTTTTACAGCATTCCTAATATGTATGTCCATTCATTTTGTAGGTAGGATAGTACTTGTCCATGTAGCTTTCCTGATTTGGTTTTGTCATCTTGGATCTACAATCATATGCCTTGTGTCCTTGCTTGTGACATTTATAACAATTACCAATGAAAGTAGATTGTGATTGAGGAATACCTTTTATTTTGTCTTTGCAAATGTTTGAGGTGTGGCTTGGTTTTCCATAGTGATTGCATGACAACTTCTTTGTTCTTGGAGTTGCATAAACATTCCTTTGATCTGATTGATTACATGATTCTCCATTGTCGGCATACCCTATTCATATGTAGTTGTTGACTCTTCTTTGACCATCAAGGAAATCATCCATTCTTTTATTGCTATCTTAAGGTTTCTTGATCAATTCAATGTGCTAATTATGAATATTGACTTCATGCTTTAGTTTCTCATTCTCTTCCCTTAGCTCACCGATGATCTATATTTTTTCAATGAGTTCAGTATTTAATTTGTTTTCCTCTTGAATCATAAGAATAATATGATTGGTAATCTCATGGTGATGATCAATTAGTCTTTGAATCTTTGATTCCTTTTCTTGTAGCTTCTTAGTGACTTTCCTCCTATCATCAATAGCCAATGTTATCTCTAATTCTTCTTTTCTTGAATCATTCTTGACATCAATCATTTTTACCATCTGAGTCTCTTGACCAATTTGCAGCATCTTGATTTGCTCTGTCAGATGTAGATTGACTTCTTGTAGACTTGTGATCTCTTCTAATGATGTGTCTAAAGCTTTGCTTGTTGATGATTCAACATAGTTGAAGTAATCTGGGATCTCGTCTTCTTGATAATATTTTTCATTAAGCTTAGTTTCCATGATCTTTCTTTCATCAAGAAACTTTCTCATGCTTACTCTCGCATCTTTATACTACTCATAGTAAATCTGAATTTGTAATTTCTCATTCTCAATAGTCTTCTCGAGTCTATACTTTTCTGTTGTGTTGATTTTTTTATCTTAAGTCTTTAACCTTTTCAAGAAAGAGACTTAGCTCTGATACCAATTGTTGGAATTATTGGAATGATGTACTGAGAGGGGAGGGGTGAATTAGTACCTCTAAAATTTTTTTTGGTTGGCCCATTAACCTTTGAGTCATCAGATTTGTATGGGAAATCATAATATAAGTTATTTACATGTGTAAACATTCAAAAAAAATTCATCAAAACAAATAACACATAACACATGATATGATATCATAGAAAACTCATGTTAGGAAGTGAAAACTATGGTGGGGATGTCTACCCACAAAACTTCACTATCCGCAGATAACAAGGGAGCCGGTAAAGGCTTACAATTGATCACTTCTGATGATCTACCCTGTTAAGAGTATTAGAATGGAGGCCTATTAGGATCTAGTTTTTTTGAAGCTTTAGCAACACCATTAGGTGTGCACTCTGTTAAGAGATTTATCAAGGAATGGTTAAGTCCACCTTCTACAAAAGTATTTTAGTTGTGATGCACTTGTTAGAATGCAACTACAATATAAATGTTGATCTGATAGTGAATGAAATCTCTAAGTTCTGATAACATATCCTATAAAGCTTACAATGTAAATGTAATCACTTTGAGTGATTGAGTGATACCTTGTCTCTTCTCGTCGATATCCTTTCTATGTTCTTGATAATTGATTTGATCTATTTCTGTACTTTGCATGAGTTCTCTTTTTCTTCTTAGATGCTTTCCATGGCTACTATCATTTGTAAAATTATTAGAAGTCACATTACATTACAAATGATTGAACATATATTTATACTAGTTTCTATCTCTATTATTGATTCACACTTTTACAAATTAACACTAGATCAAAGGTTTACAACTTGACCTTGATCTTTTGTTAGATATGTTTTAGATCTGTTAGGATGCTTTAAAACATTCACAATTTGCTTTCTTAACCCTCAAGTAAAGATTTAAAACAAATAAAAAACTCTACAAATTGAATTACAATGTTTTACCTGACGTGTAAAGTCAGATCCACTTTTTGCGGGTTTTGTAAGTGACTGTCGGTTCTGATGCTCGGGTTGTTCTATCAATTCTATTAGTTTTGTACTCTATCAATGTCAATTAATTGAATTGTTTTCTGCTCCGTCGGCGATTTTCTCAATATTGTATCATCGGTAATGCTTATACCGATGACCTTTATCATGTTTTTCCCTTTAAGTATACTAATGGAAAAAATTAATGTCATGAGATGAGGTCCCTTAACCTGAGCCTGTCCTTAGTGAAGAACCATTCTTGCAAGCACTAAAGGATTTGAGTGGTAAAGCATTGGAAGGAGTTCCTATCTTTAGTGGAAAGATGGTACTAGAGATAGTCCTAGATTTGATAGGACTAGAGAATCACTTTGAGTGTGATGGCATAAAAAAATATCAAAAAGTAAAGGTAGCTAAGGAAAGACTTAGAGGGTCTGCACTCGCTTGGTGGAAGTTTATCCAAGATGAGAGAGAGAAGGAAGGAAAGAAGCCCATTTCTAGATGGAAGGCTATGGTAGTAAAAATCAAAGATGCATATGTACCTAAAGATTATGAGATTCAGTTACATAAAATGAGACAAATTTTGAGACCAAAAGATTTGGATGTGAACTCTTACACTAAAGAGTTTCAAAGGCTATGCATGAGGTCTCAAGTTGCAAAAGATGAGAAGGTGAAGGTAACTAGATACCTTAATGGTCTCAAGAGGAATATTCAATATAATATGTGTCTCTTAACCCCTGATATTGTTTAGGGATGCCACCAAATTACAGTTAAAGTAGAAGAGAAGTTAAGAAAGAAGCAAGACTCCAACACTACTAGAGGTAGAGGTAGAGGAAGAGACAACAAAGGATAGAGACGCAGATATGGTGGTAGAATTGTCAGAGAAAAATGGTCATGGAGAAACCAAACTTACTGAATAGAAAGAAGGGAATTCAAGCAGAGGAGGCTTAAACATAGGAAGAGGCTCTAATAATAGTGGAAGATGAAGGAACAATAATCAAGGAAGAGGTTCCTATTTTAGCAACAAGAAGTGCTACAACTACAATCAAATAGGACACCCTACATATAGTTGTCCAGAGAAAGCTTCTACTTCTCATGTAAATGAAAAGAGGGTAAAGTTTGTTCTAGAGGAGTCTAGTGGTGGAAATTAACACCCTAAGGTACCCCTAAAGTATGAAGAAGGAGAAGAATATTAATCAAGGAGCCAGTCAAAGAGGAACCAAGCTAGAGAAGGTCACTGTTTAGAGTGAAATGAAAATTATGGGAAAAGTGTTTATAGTCATAATAGAATTAGGGTCTACTAACAATATAGTGTTAGAGAAGGAAGTTAGAAATTTAAAAATGAAGAGAATTCCACATAGTAACCCATACAAGGTTACTTTGTTGAACAAAGGACAACATGTCCTTGTGAATGAGAAAGCATGGGTGGAATTCTCCATTGGGAGGTATAAAAACAAGGAGTTGTGTGATTTCATACCTATGGATGCATGTCACCTTCTGCTTTGTAGAGCATGGAAATTTGATAGACATGCTATGCATGATGGAGAAAAAAAAGCATATTATTTCAAGAAAGAAAATGTAACTTTAAAGATACAGTCATTGTTAGAAGAAGGAGAAAAGAAGACCTCTGGCCCTAATGTCCTTATGGTCAGTGAAAAGGAGTTTATAGAAGTCTTAAAGGAATGAGAAGGACGGGGATTTTCAATGGTGTTGAAACCTAAAGAAGAATATGCAGACAAGTTAGTCAAGAAGACATAGATACCAAAAGAAGTGCAACAGTTCTTGTAGGGGTACAATAATATAGTAAGTGATGGAAAACCATAAACCCTACCCTCTAAGAGAGTTGTTAGTCATCAAATTTAATTTAACCCTTAAGATACCCTTCCAAATAAGGCTTCCAATAAGATGAACCATCAACAAAATGAGGAAATAGCCAAGAAAATAAAAGAAATCCTAAGCTAATGTCTCATTAAGAAAAGCATTAGTCCCTATGCAGTCTCCATTGTGTTAGAATGCAATAAGTGAGGAAATTTGAGGCTCTATATTGATTCAAGGAAAATAAACCAAATTACCATTAGATATAGGTTACCTATCCCTAGGATAGAAGACCTAATGGAGTGTCTAGGAGAACAAACATATTTTACCAAGATTGACCCAAAGAGTGGGTATCATAAAATTAGGGTCAAAGAAGGCGATGAATGAAAGACAACCTTCAAGACTCTAGAAGGCTTATATGAATGGCTTGTGATTCCATTTGGGCTATCTAATGCCCCGTCCACATTATTGAGACTCATGAATGAAGTCCTAAAAGACTAAATTGGAAATTTTTTGGTAGTGTATCTAGATGATATACTAATTTATAGAAAGACTAAAGAGGAGAATCTTAGACATCTATAATGTTTTTTCAAGAAGTTGCATGAAGAGGAGCTGATGATAAACTTGGAAAAGTGTGAATTCATGAAGCAGGAGATGGTGTAGCTTGGGTTTGTATTATGTCAAGGTAACCTCAAAATGGATCCAAGTAAGGTAGAATCCATTCTCAACTGGCCTACTCCAAGGACTGTAACTTAGGTAAGAATTTTTCATGGTTTAGCTCAATACTATAGGAAATTCATTAAGCAATTTAGTACTATTTGTGCTCCTATGTTAGATACTATCAAAGGAGGGATGAAATCGAATTTTTTTTTGAATGAGTATGCTAACCATGGGTTTGAGATATTAAAGAAGAAGATTTCCATTCAACCAATCCTAACACTACCAAGTTTTGAGAGGTTATTCACAGTTGAGTGTGATGCTAGTAATGTGGCCATTAGAGTTCTTTTGAGCCAAGAGGGAAGACCAATGGATTTTGATAGTGAGAAGCTCAATGATGATAAGAAGAAGTACCCTTCTTATGAATTAGAGATGTATTCTCTAGTCCAAGCACTAATGAAATGAAGGCACTACTTACTTCCTAAGGATTTTGTGGTGTCTTCAAACAACTAGGCTCTTAGTTTCCTAAACTCCCAATAAAAGCTTAGCCACAAGAACATGAATTGGGTGGAGTACCTATAGGATTACACCTTCAACATCAAGCACAAGAAAGGGTTGCAAAAAAAAATAGCATATACTTTATGTAGAATGCTACTGATAGTACAAGAATTAGAGTTACAAAGCATGGGTATTGAATGTTTTAAGGACCTATATGTTGAGGATGGAGACTTTGTAGAGATCTACAAGGTGTGTAAGAAGCATAAGAACCACTTTCATGTAAGTGTCTGATTACACTTCACAAAGTTACTTGTTGTTTAAAGGGATTTAGTTATGTGTCCCTAGGGGATCAATTAGGGAAAATCTGATTCAAGAGAAGCATAATTGTGCACTTAGTGGTCATTTTGGAGTCAATAAGACCCAAGAGTTAGTCTAAAGGTTTTATTATTGGCCAAGGATGAACTTAGATTTTAGGAGATATGTGTTGTGTTGTGTAGTGTGTCAAAAATAAAAAGGCACATGCTCCAATCCAGGGCTTTGTCAACCCCTTCGCATCCCATGTAGACCATGGGAATGCTTAAGTATGGACTTTCTTGTAGGGTTACTAGGGACCAAAAAAGGATTTGACAGTATCTATGGCATAGTAGATAAGTTTAGCAAGATGGCCCATTTTGTACCCTACAAGATAGTCCATGATGCAAGTCAGATAGCTCACCTATTATTTAAGGACATAGTCAGAATTCATGGGTTACCATTGAGAATAGTGTCAAACAGAGAAACAAATTTCATGAGCCATTTTTGTAAGACACTTTGGCAAAATCTAGGAACCATTATATCCTTTGGGTCTGTATATCACCCTTAAACAAATGGTCAAACTGAGGTGGTTAATAGGAGTCTAGGTAACCTCCTAAGGTTCTTAACTTTGGAGTATGGTCAAGCTTGGGACCAAGTCATTAGACAGACAGAGTATGCCTATAATGACACTATCAATAGATCCATAGGGATAAAACCCTTTGAAATATTCTATGGATTACATCCAAGAGGGATCTCTGAACTCAAGGAGTTGAAAGATCGAGCCAAGGGAAGTGGCTATGCAAAAGATTTTGCACATTCTATCCAAGAAGTGCATGAGATAGTAAGGAAGACATTGATTGAGAATACATAGAATATAAAGCACAAAGTGGATGAAAGGAAAATGGATATCCAATTCCAAGTAGGGGATTTAGTAATGGTCCATCTGAACAAGGAAATATTGTAGAAGGGAGTGCCTAATAAACTAAAAATGTGATTAATTGTCCCATGTACTATTATGGCTAGGCATGGCACCAATGCATACAAGGTGGACTTGGTCTTATACAAAGGACCTATAGTAGATCTGATGACATATAACCGATTGAATGTTTGATAATGTTAAGTTGAATATGATGGAAGACATTAAATCAATTAATGGTTTGTATTGTTATTGATGTCAACTTGATATCATCTGTATGGTCATACACATAATGCCAAAGAATTTAGAGAATCAATGGAATAGAGGTTAGGGTTTTAGCAATGCATAAAAGCCAAGTATTCACTAAGTGACAGACAACACCGACAGAGTGCACACCACTAGTAAAGATAGAGATAAAATCAAAGTGATGCCTGATGAGTAGAAGACACTATTTCCTGACGAAGCAAAATCACAGGATGCCTGATGAGCTAAAAAAAGTGTTTCCCGATGAGAAAGATCCAATGATTCCCAATGGACAGAGTTCCCGAAGCTAACTAAAGATGCACCAATAGAACTGGCAGTTGTCATCGATGACGAACTGCAGAATTGACCAATAGAATAGATAGATCATAAAATGAGAAAACATCTAGCTAGCAAAGCTGAAGGATAGACTTAACTGGTTTTTTTATTTGTTTTATTTGACCACAGTTAAGTAATTCATTAAAATATGATTTATACAGTTGGAAAGAAGATAACTACAAGATAAATTAGGAGTTAAAGTTATAAATCAATTTGGCTAGATTTTTTTTCACGTCAAGAATCAAGAATCAAGAACCAAGAATTAAAGGATATCATGTCTATATAAGAGACAAGCACAGTTCATTTTAGAAGGCAATCAGATACATGGGGGAGTGAATTAAGATGCTGAAGAGAAAATGATTAAGGTTAAAATTCATGCAATCCTGATCAATCAAGCTAAGGGAGAGCTAAAGAATTCTACATACATTGACACACAGTGAAGCACAACAGCACAGAGAAAAAAGAATCAAGTACAAAGTAATTGAATTGATACATTGATCAGAAAGGTATTGTACATAAATAGATCTAAATATCTACAATTCAAGTTGCATTAGAAATAGGTCATTGTGTTTCAGTTTAACCATTGAAGCATTAAGTCTCTTAATAGAGAAAGACTTAATAGTCTTTTATAATTGAGGTATATCCTAATAGATTACCAAAAAGATTGACTCATGATAGTAGCATTGGTCTTACCTAAAGCCTATTAAAAGCCTAAGAAGGAGGCTGATTCAAGGATGGTAGTAAGATTAGCATAAAGTCTATTGACAATCTAGAGACTGATTCAAGGATGGTAGCATAGATGCCAGATACTTAGTGACAATCTATGTATAAAAATCCTCTAACAAGGTCGCACTTAATATTGTGTTTGTAACCTTTAACAGGGTTGCCTCCTAATAGGGTTCACTTCAGAAGAGTGAAAATTTGGGGTACCGGTCCCAGTGGTTTTTCCCATAATAAGGTTTCCACGTTAAAATCCTTGTCTTATGTGTGTATGCTTTATTACTTTATTCTTTTACATTTCACAATGCATTTATGGATTAATTGGTATACTCTGCATATTTATTGAGTATCGGTAAATAAGTTTTACTGCTTATCAGTTATCAAGGAGAAGAAGGAAAGACAAGGTAAACTAACAGACTGTTATTTATTTCAAGTATTTCAAAGGCATACATCTTGTAGGGACTTAATAATTGAAGAAGTATTGATTGGTGGATTAAAGTTTAATTGGATAAATTATTGATCCCATTGATTAACCACCCCCCCCCCCCCTCTCAATTATTACTAACAATTGGTATTAGAGCTTGTGTTCTTAGAAGGAAGCTTTCAAGACCTAAGCAAAGATCACAAGATGAACAGACGAGATGTGCCCAAGTTGAACAAGGAAAACTTTGCTTCATGGAAAAGCAGTATAAAGCTTCACTTATCAGGTATTGGCAATGATATTACTCAATACTTAGATATTGCATATGTGTTTCCTATAGGACCATTGACAATAGATCAATTGAGAGTAAAGCGGGAACACTACTGCATGGTTATAGAAATTTCAGCCTCACTCTCTCATGCTGAATTTGAAGATGTCAAAGATTACAAAAATGCAAAGACAATGTGGGACAAGTTGAAACTTGTACATGGAGGTGATGCAAATTTTCTGAGAACCAAGGTAGAAAGCCTAAGAGGAAAATTTTATGATCTCAGAATGAAAGAGGGTGAAAACATCACTTAGTACATCACAAGAATAAAAGAAGTAGTCAATGCTATATGAGGCATTGGAGGTACAGTTGAAGAGGAGACAATGGTAAGTAAAATCCTAAGAACCTTATTGCCTGTATATGCTATTAGAGTCTTTTCTATTCAAGAAATGAGATTAGTAGCAAATAATACAGTCACTCTTGATAGCCTGATTGGTAGACTAATTTCATTTGAGATAAATTTGATAATAGTGCCTTACCAAGCTTAGAGTCTGCATTCAAGTCTTCTATGAGAATAAGCAAATCTAGTCAAAGACACTCATCTAGAAGAGATAGCGAAAGTGAAAGTGAAGAAGAAGATCTAGATGAAATTGAAGCACTCATAGTGAGAAGAATGCTAAGAGGCAAAGGTAAATACAAAGGAAAGTTACCACTTATATGTTTCAATTGTAAAGACATTGGACACTTTGTTGTAAGATGTCCTAATAAAAGAAAAGATGACATAATTGATAACAAATCTTTTGAGAAGAAATTTGACAGAGGTGATAATAAATATTATAGAGGTTACTGATGATCAGAAAGAAATGATACCCGAGATTACAAGGACAAAGGAAAGAAGGCTAGTTATCTAGCTTCTTGCAAAGATGAAGATACTAACACCGAACTGGATGATGATATTGAGATAATGTTTGTAGCTATGAAAGATAATTCAGATGAAGATGAAAGGTATGAAGAAAATTCACTCATATCTAAGATTAGTAAAAATGACATCTAGATTATAGATAGTAGCTGCACTCACCATATGATCGGTGACAAAGAAAAGTTTAATACTTTTGAATATTATAAAGGTGGTACAGTAAGAATGGGAAATGATTCACCTTGCCAAATTGAAGGTAAAGGAACAGTAATGCTGAATAGCCTTATTAAATGTGAAAATTATTATTGGGTAAAAGGATTGAATTATAATCTATTGAGTGTTTCTCAGCTAAATAATTTAGGTCACAGAGTAGCATTTGAGAACAAGAAGGGAAAGATCTTCAATGAATTAGGAAAACTGATTGGTACCGGTGAACATACCAAAATTAACTTATTCTATCTGAATGATACTAACCCCACTTGCTTGATGACTAGAAATGAAGACATATGGCTATGACACAAAAGGTTGTGTCATGTAAATTTTGACAACATGATGAAAATAAGTAGGAAAAGAAGTGTAAGAGGCTTACCAACGATGACAAAGCTAGACAACATCATGCACAAGAATTGTCAAAAAGGTAAAATGACAAAGTCTAGTTTCAAAAGAAAAACCCATACATCTAATGATATTATAGAATTAGTCCATACTAATTTATGTGGACCTATGAGGACAAAGAGCTATTATGGAGATAGATATTTTATTCTCTTTGTTGATGATTACTCTAGAATGATGATAGTCATGTTTTTAAAAGAAAAATTTGAAGCATTCAATATGTTTAAATGGTATAAGGCTATGGTAGGAAAACAAAGCGGTAAGGATCTAAAATGTTTGAGATCAGATAGACGAGAAGAATTTATATTAGATGAATTCACTAATTTCTATAATGAGCATGGCATAAAAAGATAGGTTTCTGCACCAAGAACACCACAGTAAAATGGGATTGCTGAGAGAAGGAACAGATCAATAGTTGACTATGCAAGAACACTAATGATAGAGAAGGACATCACCTAGATCTTCTTGAGAGAAGTTGTTAGCACTGTTGTTTATACACTTAATAGAGTACAATTGAAGAAGGACTCAAAGAAGACTCCTTATGAGCTATGGTATGGTAAAACACCCAATGTAAGTTACTTCAAAATATTTGGAAGTCAATGCTATGTCTTAAAAGATGATAAAAATAGAAAGCTTGACATCAAAAGTGATGAAGGTATTTTTCTTGGGTACTCTACCAAAAACAAAGCTTTTAAATGTCTAATCAAAGCTTCTAACAAAATAGTTGAAAGTGCAAATGTGAAGATTGATGAATTTGAAGAAAAGAATGAGCTAGAAAGCACAAAACAACTAGAAGAATACAACAAGTTTGTATACTATGAAGAACCCATAACTCTACCCGAGAAACAGTGCTTAAATCAAGAACAACAGAATGTTGCAACCGACGGTCAGAATGTTGTTACCAATGGTTAGGATAATGATCAAGATAACATGCAAGGTAATATAGATCAAGCTAATATACAAAGAGTTATACTTCTACTTGCAAGATATGTAAGAAGGAACCATCAAGAGGACTAGATCATAGGAGATAAGAAATTTGGTACAAGAACAAGAAGTAAGTCTTTAAACTCAAATTGCTTAATTTGTGAGTTTGAACCAAAATTTGTCAATGCCGCACTAGATAAAGAAGAATGGATAAGTGTTATAAATGATGAGATTGAATAGATTGAGAAGAACAAGACATGGTCACTTGTGCCAAGACCAGATGACAAGAATGTCATCGGTACAAAATGGATATTTAGGAACAAACTAAACGAGAATGGAGAAGTCAAAAGGAACAAAGCAAGACTACTATGCAAGGGGTATGCACAATAGGAAGGTATAGACTATGGAGAAACATTTGCACCTGTTTCTAGGCTAGAAGGCATAAGAATTATACTTGCTTATGCTACATACAAAGGATTCAAAGTATATCAAATGGACGTCAAGTCAAAATTCCTAAATGGAATACTTGAAGAAGAGGTATACATTGAGCAACTAGAAGGGTTTGTGGATCCAGACAAGAGGAACATGGTATGTACACTTCACAAAGCCTTTTATGGATTGAAAGAAGCTCCCAGAGCCTAGTAAAAATGACTTCATTCCTATCTAATAAGTATTGGATTCATGAGGACTAGTGAAAACAGTAATCTTTATTTGAAAGAATATACTAATGCTAACACTTTGATTGCTAAAATATTTGTTGATGACATCATATTTAGAGGCAATGATATGCTATACAAATCATTTTCTGATGAGATGAGGAAAGAATTTGAGATGTTTATGTTTGGAGAGATCAAGTTCTTTCTTGGTCTATAGATCATTCAACAAAGTGAAGGTATTTTCATCACATAGTCCAAATACATCAAAGAAGTTCTGTAAATATTCAAGATGGAAGATTCCAAATCTGTTGGAACACTCATGGCTACTGGATGCAAATTAACAAAAGAAGACAAGGCAACAGAGGTAAATCAGACTCTATACAGATCAATGATAGGAAAACTCATGTATGTTGTGCACACAAGACCAAATATTTCACATGCAGTAGGAATTGTTGCTAGATTTTTTGCTAACCCCAGGGAATCACATATAACTATTGTGAAAATAATTCTAAGATATCTGAAGAATAATAAGGAATTCATCTTATGGTATAGAAGAGAAGGAAAATTTGAACTAAAAGTTTTTACCGACGCTGATTGGGCTAGAAATCTTGATGACTAGAAGAGCACAACTGGCGGAGCATTCTTTATGGGTGATAGACTTGTCACATGGATTAGCAAGAAGCAGGGATGCATCTCTCAGTCTACTGCAGAAGTAGAATATGTTGTTGCTGCTACAAATTGCTCAAATATTGCATGGATCAAATAGTTGCTGGAAGGTATGAATATGAAGATCATAGAACCAGTAGTTATCTATTGTGATAACACCAATACAATAAATATTTCCAAGAATCTAGTCATGCATGCAAAGACTAAACACATTGCCATCAAGTATCACTATTTGAGAGAACAAGTTCAAGAAAAAGAAGTTATACTTGAATATGTGCAATCAAAAGAACAATTGGCTGATATCTTCACCAAGCCACTACCCAAGGATACATTTGAGTACCTGAGGAAAAGACTAGGGGTCAAACCCATGTCTAACAGTTAGTAAAAGGACTAAAAGTTGCATCAGCCATATATTATAAGAATATCATTCATGATTGATGCAAACAAAAGCTGAACTTCAAAGCTACATCTATATAAAGAAGGGTATATAAGAAAACTAACCACCAGAGAAAACTATTATATTGATGATGGATAAGGGAAATTCAAGGAATGTATTATGGATAGAAGAAATTGTTTCACAGAATGTCAAATATTTGTGAAAATATTTGTTTGGCATTAATGTCAAAGGGAGAAAATGTATCCATATTATCATCAAAAACTATTCATTACTCCAAATAGGGAGAGATCATATCCATAGAGAGAGAATTTGCATCACTGTTGCAAACAAAAGATAGAGACATCAAAGAAGAAGAGAGAGAAATTGACATAGACAAAGGACACAACACATTAGAAAAAGAAACAAAGAAAGATGCAAGAATCAAATCTAAAAATACAGAGCTTACCGGCGGTCAGACATTTTTTTTAGTTATCAAAACAAGCTGTTTAATAATTTGATGAATCTCAACAATTGTATTTTATGTTGTATCAGAAATAGTATAGTATGATACTATAGCATGTTTCCATCAATGCCAAAGGGAGAGATTGATGACATATAACTGATTGAATGTTTGATAATGTTAAGTTGAAGATGATGCAAGACATTAAATCAGTTAATGGTTTGTATTGTCATTGATCTTAACTTGATCTCATGTGTATGGTCATACACATAATGCCAAAGACTTCAGAGAATCAATAGAACAAAGGTTATCCTTTCAGTAATGCATAAAAGTCAAGTATTCACTAAGTGACAAACAACACCGACAGAGTGCACACCACCGATAAACACAGAGATAAAATCATAGTGATGCCTAATGAGCAAAAGATAGTGTTTCTCGATGAAGAAAAATCACATGATGCCCGACGAGCTAAAAATAGTGTTGCCTGATGAGAAAGATCTAATGATGCCTGATGAGAAAGATCTAATGATGCCTGACAGATAGAGTTCTCAAAGCTAACAGAAGATGCACCAATAGAAGTGGCAGTTGTCACTGGTGACGAACTACAGAATTGACCAATAGAATAGATAGATTAGAAAATGACAAAATATCTAGCTAAGAGAGCTTAAGGATAGACTTAACTGGTTTTTTAATTTTTTTTATTCCACCATAGTTAATTAATCAATTTAGAGATGATTTATACAGTTGGTAAGAAGATAACTATGAGATAAATTAGGAGTTAAAGCCATAAACCAATTTGGCTAGATTGCTTTTCATGCCAAGAATCAAGAATCAAGAACCAAGAATTAAAGGATATCATGTCTATATAAGAGACAAGCATAATTCATTTCAAAAGGCAATCAGATACATGGATGAGTGAATTAAGATGCTGAAGAGAAACTGATGAAGGTTAAACTTCATGCAGTCCTGATCAATCAAGATAAGGGAGAGCTAAAGAATTCTGTAGACACCGTCACATAGTGAAGCACAACATCACAGAGCAAAAAGAATGAAGTACAAAGGAATTGAACTGATACATTGATCTGAAAGGTATTGTACATAAATAGATCTGAATATCTACAATTCTAGTTGCATTAGAAATAGGTCATTGTGTTTCTGTTTAACCATTGAAGCATTAAGTCTCTTAACAGAGTAGGACTTAACAGTCTTTTATAATTGAGGTATATCCTAATAGATTACCAAAAAGATTGACTCATGATAGTAGCATCAGTCTTACCTAAAGCCTATTGACAGCCTAAGAAGGAGGTTGATTCAAGGATGGTAGTAAGATTAGCATAAAGCCTATTAACAGTCTAGTGACTGATTCAAGGATGGTAGCATAGATGATAGATACTTAGTGAAAATCTATGTATAAAAATCCTCTAACAAGGTCACACTTAACAGTGTGTTTATAACCTTTAACAAGGTTGGCTCCTAACAGGGCTCACTTCAGAAGAGTGAAAATTTGGGGTACTAGTCCCAGTGGCTTTTCCCTTAACAGGGTTTCCACATTAAAATTCTTGTGTTATGTGTGTATGGTTTATTACTTTATTGTTTTACATTTCAAATATGCATTTATGGATTGATTGGTATACTCTGCATATTTACTGAGTATCGGTAAAAAGGTTTTACTTCTTATCGGTTATCAAGGAGATGAAGGATAGACAAGGTAAACCGACAGACAGTTATTTATTTCAAGTATTTCAAAGGCAAACATCTTGTAGGGACTTAATAATTGGAGAAGTATTGATTGGTGGATTAAAGTTAAATTGGATAAATTATTGAGGCCACTAATTCACCCCCCCCCCTCTCAATTATTACTAACAATATCTAGATCAGAGTTTGACTGAGGTAATACAAGAAGTGGAGGAGTTGAACTTACCCTTTACACCATCCAAGAAAGAAGAGAAAATATTGGATTCAAGAGTCTACAAGATGACTAGGAAGAAGGACTACAAATAAAATTTGTAGAAGTGGCATGGACAAGAGGATGAAGAGGCTACATGGATCAAGGTTAGAAACTTATAGAAGCTGGGCATTGAATCAAGCTTCCTCAATCCAAGGGTAGATTGAAAACTTTCTATTTTGGGATGATGGTGTAGGAGCACCTACGCTAATCCAATCCCTATGTTTTTGTTGTGGTATGTAGTGACCATATACAATTTAATTATTTTGTTTTTGACCTTAGAAGGTCTTTCATTTTTTTACCTAGTTGGATTAGACTAGGATCAGTCCAACTAGATGTTTAAGGTTTTGAGTGGGTTTAGCGCATTTTAGCCTAAATTAGGAATTTGGGGTCAAAATGCCTGGGAGGATTAGCATGAATTATATTTGTGTCTTAGAAGGCCTTTCTAATGTTTTTAAATCATTTCATCAGGATAGGAGATCATTAAACTAATTTTTGTCAAAAGATGGAAAAGTTGCTAAAATGTTGCTTGACAACATTTTGCAACTTTGCAATGGTGTCTGACAACATTTTGCAACTTTGCAATGTTGTCTGAGTTTGATTCAATTCGGTGAGTGGAAAATTTAGTTAATGGTAGTGGCCTAAAAAAATTGATAAGGCATATTTATAGACCATGAAGCCCATTTCTTGAGGTATTCGTGATGTATTGCAAGTTTTGAATAGCAAGAAGGACACTATTTTCTGTGAGAGCATATAGTCGACTATGTTTGTGTTTGAGCATTTTTAGATGGATTAGATAGTATAATTTAGTGTTTTATTTGAGTTTTAGAGGTATAGTTGAGAAACTTAGGTTTAAATTTTAAGTTTCTGTGAGTTCATTAGCATAGGATTGTAAATTCTTTTGTAAAGTGTGTTTTTACTACTCTTGACAAGGTAGTTGTGAGAAAAATGGCTCCCTCATAGAATCCAACCATGAAAACCATCATGGGCTTGATAAATATGGTAGGGGATTCTCTTTATAGTGTAAATATGCAGGTAGGAGTCCAGAGGAGAATTTTTTCAATTTTTATAGTCATGCCCTAGGCAAGCACTGTGCGTCTAGTTAGAGGTTTGACAAGAGCTAATAGTGCATGATTGCATGGTAACAATTAGAGGAGTGGAACCAAGGGTGGTTTAATATACGCAGAGGTCTTACAGATACCTCTTAGGAATATTTAGAATAGAACAATCCATTTAGAGACATTTTTAGGGAGAAATTAGTAGACTGCACAATATTAGCCTAATTAGCCCTATTTCCCCTTAAATATAGGAACCTATTTTACGGTGGCCTTGGAACCCTAAAACCTAAAAAATCTTTGAATTCTTAGAAAAGGGTGTCTGAATCTATAATTATTTCTTGGGGTCATTTGGGAAAATATTGAATGAAGTTGGAAAAACTCATTGAGAAGGGTTAATTAAGCAACTAGGCCTAGAAGACCAAATTATCCTAAATCCTTAAAATATTTTTAAAGACTATTGATACCAAATTCAAATGGGATCATGTGGAGGAAAGAAAGTTACTCAGGTATTAATTTTACCCACTGCAAGAACTAGTTTAGTTTTGGAGTTAGAAAGCAATTGGAGACATCCAAGGATGAGTGAAGGAGTGAAGGCAAATTGAATGATACTTACCTCTTGGTGAAGAAAAAAATATACCAAACCTTAGAGTGGTGTTGGATAAATTCCTAGTTATTTTAGTAAGGAATTGAAAGATCCTAGAATATAAGAGAGGGTCTTATGAAGACTAGAGTCAGTTAGAGGCCTAGTTGGGATTGTGCAAGCACACTAGGAGTGTATCTATCAACATATGATGAAGTACACAATCTTAATAAAGCTTCTTATAGTCAATGTTTATAAAGGTGGGAAATAAAATCACATAATATTTTCATTTAGAAAAAATTAAGAAATCAAAAAGTAATTATGATAACATGAAAATTGACACAAAGAAGTCTACTTTGGAGTTGGTCCCAAGTCCTATTAATGCTCAGATTATGGAAGCAAAAATACAATAGAATAAAAACAAAAAAATCATAGGAGAGCATACACTCGTTTTTTATGGTGTGCAGAATCCCACTTCAAAGGTGAGTTTAATTCCTCCTAATATTGAGATAGATAATGTATCCAGACAATTTATTATTCAGTGAGATACAACCAAAATATTTTGTAGTACAGGAAACTAGTTAGGAATACTAAGTGAAAAAAGAATAAAATACTAAGGGAGATAATATCCACTCACTTATAGATCATAAAAATAAGTATACACACTGAAGTACAAGCTAATTCAATAGTCCAAATGCTGGTCTCATTTGAACACATATTATAAACAACAATCCTAGCTTTCCTAGGAGGGAATTGATGATGAATCACTAGACCATCTTTGGTTTTTCAAAGAAGTGAAGGTTGAAAAGGTGGAAAAAGTAGGCATCTACTAATGCAAAAATGTGCTTGTTTGGCTCTTTGAGAACCACTTCAATAAATCGCATGCCATCCCACACCTGGAAATGATATAAGCACTAATTTCACCATCTAAAACTTGAACATAATTTATGCATTTAAATCATCTAAGATAGTTTTTTTAGTATTTTACCTATGTAAATACATTAATTTACAATTAAAATTTTTAATCATCCATTTTCTCATAAAGTTACATTAAGTTACATAAAGTTACAAGTTATTATGAACTATCTACATTCTAAAAGATGGTTAAGATGAGCATTGTATGAATAAAAATTACAAGTCTCATAAGCTCTACAAAATATTCTTTGTAAGTCAATAAGAATTTCAATTCATTCTATATTATCATATTCTCCTTCAAACAAGTAGCACTCACCAAAAAAACCTATTTGAACACCCAACATGGAATCACTCCAAAAGGTATACCAATCACATAGTAACATCCATTTTGAAAGAAACATGAGATTTCCACCCTGATCCCATTGCTACCCTTAAAGAAAAGTAAGGAATAATGCATAGTTAGTGCCATATAAAAGTTCAAAAAAAATTTCATGTAGAAGTATTCATAACTCTTATGCAATTTCCATCATTAGATTCTTCTTGAAATACAATGTATCCACCATTGTTAATTTCTCAAAGACATGTTTCATTTAAATATGCTAGAGGTAGAAAAGGTAGAACTTCAAAGATAAAAGTCAACAAGACTAGGAAGAGAAAAAGTGAGTAGTGGAAACAATTTACAAGCTAGAGAAATCAAAATGATCGTGGAAAAGAATAGTAGTGCCAAAGGATCTTAGTCATGATGAAGTGATAGGGAAGGTTGACAGTTAACAAACATGATGAATGGCCAAGGGTAGTGGACATGCAAAAGACCAAGACAATTCACCTATATACTCACCAAAGGGGGTTGTGGTTCTTGCATATGAACTAGAACCATTCAATGACAAACATACAAACAATTCAATGTAAACCAACAAGTTTAGATTAGTGTTTTTTTTGTAACAACCTCATATAAGTCCCGAAATAATTATACATGTTGATCCCTTAGAAGAATAATCACCTTCACTTTATGTACACTAGGTAGGATACTAAAGAAAGGGGATTCTGGTTCCTGCATATGAAATCCATTTATCCAATGTTATCTTTCATCTTATATGAAGATCAATGATAATGAAATTCATACATTAGGCCTACTTCCTACAAAAAATTCTTAATAATGTGATACCCTTAAAAAAATACCTCTATCCACTCAAGCAATTTCCTTATATGTTTCCTGCTCATACACATTAGTTAGTCATGTCCATACTCATGGTTACAACCCAATATAAACAACAAAATTACAAGAATATAAACTTAATTTAGTGAAATTACCTGGATTCAAATATAGCACTCAAAGATGCCTTCTTCTGGAAATTTTATTAAAGACAAAATAGTGAAGTTGTCAACTGATCTGATGATGTCAATTATGACTTGAAACTTTGGATGCCTGAAAGACCTCTCTTCCTATCTTTGGGAATCCAATGCTTGAAGTCATACTTGAAGGATGTTCATTTGTATATCTCTCTATCTTCCTGTAATTGGGGCATCTGATGCTTGAATTCATACTTGAAGTATGTTCATTTGTATATCTCTCTATCTTCCTCTAAATGGGGCATCTAATGCTTCAAGTGATTTTAGGGTGCAATTTTTTGTCTTTTGATGGTCCACATTTCTTATCTATTGTATTTTGATGAGGTTAGTGTCTCACATGTTGTGTTGGTAGTTTGACCTTGGACTATGGGATTAGTGTCTCCTATAGGTTGTTTCCTACAAATAGGAACAATGTTGCAATAAGATTTCAAATACATAAGCAACTTTGGTTTTGTTGTTTTTGCATCCCATACCTGCAAGTTTGAATGCAAGAATCAATAGCAGGTTCCAATATAAGGTGCAAGTGATCGTAATGAAGTAGAACACCCTACAAAAAGAAACCACTACTGGTTAATCAAGAAACCTTCCATGAAAAGGGCAAGCAATGACCAATTGGAGAATTACCTAGTAATCTACAAGGCCAACCAAAATTAGTTTATAAAGAAAAAATATCTTATTTGATATTAAAAGCATGGTACTATAAAACCATACAGGTTTCCTATTATTTAAAAATACAATATCCAGTTAAAGAATTATGGATTTGTAAAGGCCAACCAAAATTAGTTTATAAAGAAACCATATATTATTTTCTATTAAAATCATGGCACTAAAACATTCAATTTTCCTACTACATGAAAAGATGATAGACCTCACAAGTAATTAGAATACAATTCTCTTTATCTTTGATATTTAAACTAAGACAATAGGTCATAATCTAACAATATATAAGATCCAACTTAAAATTACATAAAATAATTTCCCAAATTCCATAAAAAAGAGAAACAAACATCGTATACCTCAACAACATCTGGCCTAGAGCACAATTGCTTAAATTCAACAATTTTAACTCTTTGTTGAATCTATATCAAGATAAACAAGAAAATAGTCTTTACTATAAAAACAAATAGAAATATAAAAAATATAATATTTAATGAGACCTATAAGAATTATTTTTCTTATTTGACACCCCTCTTTCTTTTCTTTGTGTTTATTTTTCATCCTCATCTAAATTAGAGTCTAACTTATTTTTTGCTTCTAGATTTCAAGCTACATCCTTCTTCACATTATCACTCTCTAGACAAATAACTTATAATTTAATTATGAAGAAAAATCGAAAAACAAAGAAGAATAACGACATAAACTAGTTGGAGAATCCACATAGAAAGTTAGGTAAGAAAAGACCCACCTATTTTCTCACTAGTTATGGAATCTCCCAATGAAAAAAAAGGAACATGCATTTGAAGTCCTTAAGAAGCTCATGTTCAAAATTAGCTTTTTCTACTACATATTCTTTTTAAATCTTGAATTTATTGTTTTGATTGTGTATTTTTTTTAGCATCAAAGTTTCGGATCACACTCCATGATGCATCATCAAGATGTAAGATAAAAGAGCATGAAGGATCAAAGAGTGTGATCCCAAACATTGATACTAAAAAACATACACAAACAAAACCAGAAATTCAAGCTTTAAATTCAAATGAATTATAGAAATCTAATCGATTTAATACATATGCTATCTCAAAGTTTCCCAAGAACTAAAACATAATCAATGTTATATAATTAATAAATTATAAATTAGCAAAATGGGTATCAATAGATGTAGTGTCTTATAAATTTGGCTTAGTGGTAATATAAACTTTATAGAATAATAGTAGGTAGGTTGTAATAAGTTCAAAGCATACATATTTATAATTATTGTTCAAAAATGGTGAATAACATCATGGCATTTCCACAATAATCTATAACTTAAAAAAGTTGTTGCTTACCCAAACAAGAGTTGTTAGCAGCTGGAGTCCCTGCCTTCCGTAAAAATAAAAAAAGTCTAGCCTCAATAAATAATAGTGTTGTGCATTTGGTGGTTTTCTCATCTAGTAGACCCTGCATTGGGAAAATTGTAAGATCCGTCTAAACCAATTTTAAATAACAAAATATGAATTTGGATCATGATGGTTCTTAAAAATTGGTGTTGGAAAAACATTTGTATGAAAGTAAACATTAAATAATACATGGAAGAAGCTAAAGTCCAAGCTAGAGAAGACCTCTACATGGAGTGTATTTTGTTGCAGAACTATTGACTAGAATTGGAGGACTAGTGGAGGATGGTGTATTGACCATGTTAAATTATTATTTGGTATTTAAACAAGATGAGAAGGCTTGTTAAAATATTTCACATATTGGAGGCCCTAGGTGCATTTGGGGAAGCCTAGATTGGGATCGTTGAGTGTATATTTGATGTCAAGAGAAGTTGGAATAAGTGATAAGAGGAAGTGAGTTTGTTCAAAATGTATAAGGTGTTGGTTGTCTAATGTTAGAGCACTCTATTTGACCCTTGAGTTGATACTAACTCCTTGAGTGAGTTCCAAGAAACTTGTAGAATCCTTGAGTTGAGTTGGGTTCCTTAAGGGGATAGTAGACTAGGATCTGCATCAGTTTAGCTAGAGCTTCATTTGGTTTTGAGAATAGTTTAATATTCTCTACTTAACAAGGCCAACCACGTGAAGGTGGAAGCTCATTTGGCCCCACCCCCCTAACATCACTCTAAGTTCCCCATTAACATCTAATATTCATTCATTTATTCATTCATTCATTCATCCAATTATGAAATATAACATTCAATCATTATAATCAAACAACATTTAATAACACCTAAAATTAATATATAAAAAATGGGCATTCATCAATTAATCATCAACACGTCATCCATCAACATTTAGTAGCATAAAATTACATTCATTAAGACAACGTAAATATATTTTCAAAAAAGGTTTATTGCAATAATTTATTTTTTGGTTTTTCCCTCAGTTTTTGCATGTAATAGCTAAGCGAAGTGTCAAGATCCTCGTTATTCCCCTCCTCTTATTATTTTGATCTCAATAAATGTCTCCTCCTATGTGAAGGAGGATGTTGGTGCACTAAAGGGGGTCCACTACAATAAAAAATAAATGGGTTGGGTTCAAAACATTTTATATTAGTGTTACAAGTTTTTCATTAGTTAAAAGAAGATAGAAAATGATCAAACAAAAATTAAAATACCATTAAAAAGATCTTCTTTACCTGAAAATGCCACACCATCCTGAATATGGTGAACACTCAGATCTTCCTCCACTCGTTCACCATGATGTTATGCATGCTCTAAAATGTACACAAGAAAGGTTACACCAATTTTAATTTAAAATGTAAAATTATATTAAAAATTATACAACTAATTTTCAATAGAAAATGAACACCTCCATCACTGCAATGCACATCAGGGTATTCATCATGTAGAGGTTCTGTGCTAGGATTTGAAGGATGCATTTTAATGTCATGCACTCAAGTATGAAATAAACATCAAATAGATTATTTCTCAAGTATTCAATTTGAAATAATTTTCACTTGGCCTACTTACCTGTGTGTGAACCGATGTAGCAGGCTATTGGCTTTAGCATAGGCATTCAACCACCACTTTATAGCCTTCCTTTAAGCCAATATTTCTATCTTTTTCTATGGGCGCTACATTAAAATCTGAACCTTGCATTTTTGACTTAATATTGTCAATTATGTAGGTATTGTTTGATTAAACAAAATTGTTTCCAATTTATTAAAGAATTGACTCAAAATTTCATTTATTGCTACTTATGTAATTCTTGCTTGAAGTTTCAGATAACCACTAGAGTCAAGTTTGTGTTGGCCTATCTTTTCTATACTTGCCTTTCTAGCCTTTAATGTGTCCTACAGTCTATGAAAAGTTTGAAATATGTTAGACTATATAAATATAAGGATCACTAATTAGTGCATAATTATGTTCTACTTAATACTATTACATAGCTTCTATTATCATTTACTGGTGCAATTCCTCTTTGGCTTTGTGTTTTCTCCTTTGCATCCAAAATGAATTCCTTTGACTCCTTCTATAGAATCACAAGAGGATGCTCATACTTTTGGTTTTTCACTAGATTCCTTATGTATGGATCCCTCACAGTCTTTAGATGTCTGCAAGCTCTCTGAAGAGCTTTGATGCTATCAAAAATGTTACTTCAAAAGAGCTCCTCTAAAGATTTTATGAAATTATCTTTTAAATTTTTATCCTATAAATTCCACCTTTTAAGAGAAAACAAGGTTGTTAGCTAAAAATAATAACTAAAGTTGCATACCTTGAATATTGTATTGTTATAAACACTGAGAGGGGGGGGTGAATAAGTGTTTGTCTATTAATTATATTTCAGCACTTTAAAATAAATCAAAAAATTCATTCAATGAAGCTTAACACAAGAACTCATAACACAAGATATGATTACAGGGAAACCTTGATCAGAGGAAAACGTCGGTGCAAATTAGTACCCACAAATATTGCACTAATATAATGAACCTGTTAAAGTTCCTTTGCCTTGTTAGGAGAAATCTTTACAATGAAAGTACAATGACCCTATTAGGATTCTATTACAAAACGCTATTAGAGGTGTATGGCTCACTGCCTGAGCTCACTGCCCAACTGGATGAAGGTTACAACCTTTAGATAGTTGATATACACTATATCAAAAATGAACTGCTCTAATGACACTGTCATTTGATCAGTTTCATGTATGCACTGATGCTCTTACTCTCTTAAAGAGCTTTATCTCATATTGAATTCATTATAATTATCTTCTATATCTTACTCATGCATATTATTTGACACTTATAATATACAATTACATTACATACTTATATGTTCATACCTGAATAGGCGCGACCCAAAACAAGACTCTAGTCGGCCTTCAATACAAAATACACAATGCCTCCAAACTAATTGGCTTAAGTATGCTTACATAAATACTAAATACATTATTAAAAACATACTATCAAAGGTGCTCAACCTTTACACACCAAAAGAATACACGCTGATCCAAATGACCTAAGTTGTCTCCATGCTCTGTTTCTTGTACTGCTAGTTCACTTAGACTTTTGTAACTTCTCTATACAAGAATTTTGTACTATGTGTGTTTGGAATTAGTATGAACATACATCATTGAACATATATCTAAGCACACATACTCTTCTTCGATCTCTAACATGTGCGCTGATGTGTTGATCTATGTATATCTTTGTCTGTCCTCTTTTCCATACATAGTCATTTTGTCTTTCATGACAAAAACTTAATATGACTTTGTTGCCATAATGACAACACAAAAATAGTCATATGTCCTCTAGGAGTAAACTTTCCAACAATCTCCCCCTTTGTCATTAATGTCAATAAAGGAATGTGGCCAAGTTACTAAAAATGACTTAACACAAAAAAATTGTATATCTCTACATTCCTTAACATATAT
>MU223344.1:329755-371155 GCA_018584345.1 Thuja plicata | reverse complement strand
ATCACCCAAAAATATGTGTTTTTCTATTCAATAAGGGCTATTTTGTACAAAGTTGCTATATTTGGAAACTTATTATTTTTAGTAAGTTGGTTGTTTGAACTCAGAATGTTCTAATTTTTCAGGTGAAGGTTCATCTTAGTCATATAAGAACGCCAGTTAAATTTCATTGCCAGATCATCTGTATTGGCGAAGTTATTAAGGATTTACTGTTGAGATTTTAGGGTACAAAACCTTTGACCTCAATTTTTAGGACCTTAGAGGCTCTAGATTGAGGTCAAACCCTCGACTGACTGGCACTTCAGGAGTCAAGCACTGTAGATCGCAATCTCCCATTTCTGAAAAGTGGTTATAATAGCCAAACGGAGCTATGGTTCAAAAGTTATGGCTTCCGAAAGTTGGGCTACCTAATCTCATATTTTGTAAATATTTAAAGCCGACCTTTTTGTAATAAAAGTGAAAAATAATTAAATGCTAAAGGCAGTCGGCCTTAATGGCTAGATTTCTGGAACCTTCTCAGGCGGTGGAAATTGCCTATATAAAAAAGGCCCGTAGTGTTGTCTAAGGCAGTTCGGGGTGGATCTAAGTAATAATTCGAGGCTTTGTCCTACAGAATATTGTAAGGGAGAATGCCCATGTGGCTTTACATATTGTAATTCTGAAAGTTTGTAATTCCACATTTGTGGAGATAATAAGAAGCCCATTTTCTGTTCTTGCAAATTATTGTTTCTCTGTTTCTGTTACGTGTTTGTGGCATTAAGGGGAGCACCCTTCATCAAATAGAATATAGAAAAAAGTATATACTAGGTATAGACAGTACAAACATGGATGTTTGCATGCTCCATTTTGTCGACATTACAATCGGAAATGACATCAGAATGCTAGTCCTCATAGGAGGAGTTTGTAGTACATCATGACCTAAACAATATTTTGTTAGCAAAGACATGCATGAGGTTTTATATTAGTTGGACATCATTCACTCTGTCAGATGGTGGGTGAAGATGCAAAGAAAAATACACCAATTCACATAATGTTCATGGCTACATATATTTAAGATAATATTGTGAATGTACAGCTTGAAGTGAGGAGTCAAGATATGTGAGTTTGAAAAAAACAACTAGTAAATCCAATGAAAAATGAAGATTATTAAGCAGTAAGACCAATGAATTTTGTAACCTCTTATCTTAAGGATTATTTTACCTGAAGGAGCTGTACTAGTAATGGCCTCACTGCGATGTCCATGAGTAGTTTCTTGAGCACACAAGAAATTCTGTAAGAACACATACATTTTAGTTCATGACATAAAAGACTATAAAATATGAAACTTTATTGAACTTTTTTCTATAACTAAAGATTCATTACTACTTACTTCAAAACAATGTGCTTGCCTCATCAATTCCTCTTTCCTTGCCAGTGTCTCCTCGGTTGGATTTGGATAAACCAAAATGGCAAGAATTTTTGAACTGATTTTTTTTTTAAATTTCTTCTTGACCATATTTACGGGGTTATAGATATCTATGATGGCCTCATCCATATCTGACACTATAGTCATTGTTTCTGCATGTGATTTTCCCTTTCCATGAACATCAATTTATGACATGAATATTAGTAAAACTATGAGAATAACTCCAAAACTCTAAAGAAAAGAACATAATAAAATAATATTTTTCTTCTATCTAATTTTTAAAATTACAATAAGGTTTACCTTTGCTAAGGAATGGGTGGGATTAAAATCCCCACCTCTATCATCATGTGGTGGATCCATGTCATCTTGTGACAAAGATTAAATATAAAAACTTGATTAGCGAAATGAAAGCAATATACATAACAAAATAATTTTATTAATAAAATGGTATATAGGAGTCATAAATTGGAGGTTAGTTTAAATGAACTATATAGTACTTACCACCCCAATGATCATAAATTTTTTTTTATCTATGCAATTCAAATAGTAATCTATTTGCAGTTCTCCCACTGCACTTATTGATTTTATTGCACATACAAAAACATGATTCCCCTCACGTGCCTCAAATATACAATTGGGTCTCTTATTAGTTTACCCATGTCGCGTGCTATTTATAAAACCAACATTATTCCCTGTTTCTTTTGGCCTTCCATTAATGTACATAGAAAATCCTTTAATTTGATCATTTTCCGTCCATTTTATATAATTTGATGACAATGCATACTTTTTTTATATTGAACAATCTGCATCCAATTATTGTAATTGTAACAAGGTTTTACAAATCACATCAATTCAAAAACTTTGTTGTAATATACCTTTATGCCATCCATGGAAAATAGCCCCAAACCATGTAATGGCGATGGACCTATATGATATATCCTCTCATTAACACAAAAAATAGTGTTAATTGGAGGTATTTCCCTTGGTACCCATTCTTTTAGAATATGTGTGTACCTCAAGGGAACCTCAATGTAATATTTGATCTCATCATCATAAGAACATGACCCCCATTCAGCAAGGAAAAATTGCATGGATTTATTGAATTTTCTTCTAATCTTTTGATCTCTAGTTGATTTCCCTATTTTAGGGCTACTACATGTCTCACTTTCATCTTTTATTCTTGCATTTCCCTCACTCAAGAAACACTGATCTTACAAGTACCTATTAGGTGGTTCCTGTAGAGTCCTTCAAATGAGAGATATAGTTGGTAAGGAGCGAGATATTTTGCTAAATGAGGGTATTGTTGATATAATCTTTGTACCATTGATGTTGATGGTCGTACTGTTAAATCAAGAGCAAGTTAATACCTTATTGTTAAACCACTAATGAATTTGGGTGTAAAGTGAAAGAAAGAAAATAATAAAATATTTCTATAGGATGTATTCACTTATACCTACTGATCCATGTCATTATCCAGTATCCTTGTAAAAGGGTTTGAATTGCCTACATATGTGATTAATTTATCTTAAGTTAGCCAAAAATTTCATAATATGTATGCTTCCAATTACATATATGACAAAATGAACAATATGGATTCATTATAATCATTGTATATTTTTTAATTCCTTACATTCACTCTATGTGTGCAATGTAGGATTGTCAAAAAAAGGGGTGAAGATGTCTATAGCCAATTTCCTATGTCCACAAAGGGTTACAATCACACAAAATATATGCATGTAATCAACACCAACAATTGAGCATCATAAGCAATACATTGGTAATTTATTAAAAAATAAATACATTAAATATATGAGTAATAACTGAAACATATGTATCATAAATCACATATGTTGTAATCATTAGAAATGAACACATTAAATTAATTGTAGCATGGCATTAGAGTTTAATACACAATAAATTAATTATTCAAACATATAAGTCAAATAAATTTGTATAACTAGATAAATATTATCATCATCATCATGACCGTCAATGTCATTATCATCATCATCCACATCATCATCATCATCATCATCATCATCATCATCATTGTCGTCATCATCATCATCATCATCATCATCATCATCATCATCATCATCATCATCATCATCATCATCATCATCATCAGTCATCGTCATCGTCATGATCATCGTCATTGTCATCGTCATCCTCATCCTCATCCTCATCATCATCTTCATCGTCATCTTCATCTTCATCGTCATCATCATCATCATCATCATCATCGTCATCATCATCGCCATTGTCATCATCATCGTCATCGTCACCGTCATCGTCATCATCATTGTCATCGTCATCGTCATCGTCATCGTCATCGTCATCGTCATCGTCATCGTCATCGTCATCGTCATCGTCATCGTCATCGTCATCGTCATCGTCATCGTCATCGTCATCGTCATCGTCATCGTCATCGTCATTGTCGTCATTGTCACCGTCATTGTCATCTTCATCGTAATCATCATCGTCATCATCATTAGCATCATCATCAGCATCACCGTCAGCCTCACCATCACCATCACCATCACCATCACCATCACCATCACCATTCATTATCATCATCAGCATCATCTGATAGGATTAGGATCACTGAGAGGGGGGGGGGTGAATCAGTGATCTATCTATTATAACTTTTTCTTATTATCTTGAATCTTAACTTTAATGCTTAAGTACTGAACTGAATATCAATGCAAGTAAGATAAACATACACAACTCATAACACCAAATATAATTATTAGGAAACCCAATGTAGGTTAATACCACGGTGGGAATTAGTACCCACAAATATTCTGTACAAGTTTCTTATGATCGTTGTTAGAAGATCCTTAACCCTGTTAGGAGTTGTCTTTACAATGTATGAAGTACAGTGACCTTGTTAAGGGTCAGACCCTGTTAGGAGTCTTTTACAATGACCCTATTAGGGGTGGTGGACCGACTATCCAAGGACTCACTTTCCAAGAGCTCACTACTCAAATGGTGAAAGCTACAACCTTCTGGATCTTCAATACACACTGTATCTGTAAGGTGAACTATTGTTGTGACACTGCTTGTCTGATTAGTTCCTTTTGTGCGTTGATGCTTTAACCTCTTGTAAAGAACTATAAAATTCTTATCTTCACTCTGAAAGCTTATACTTCAATATCTATATCATCAACATATGACAGATATAGCTTTGTTGTTTTAATACTCTGCTTTGCTTTTCTTATCTCTGGCTTTTGCAACTTCTCCGATCACAAATGACCTTCTATAAGTACATCCTCAAGGGACAAAAACATGTCAGCTTTAAGAAACCTTTTACCATCTATCTTGATGACTTAACTAAGAATGCAACCCTTCATTAAGTCGGCGCAACATCAATTACAACTACTTTACTTAAACTGAATAGACGCATCTCTTCACACAATCCGCTCTACCAAATTAGCTGTAACTACTTTCTCCAGATGAATCAAGTCATGCACCTTTAACCACATATTATGAGATCACTAAAAATCACTAATCCAAAGGTGCAAGTCCTGAGGATAGGTGCAACATACATACCAAAACAATCTCTGTTGGCTCTTTCCATGATCTCTGTCCTGTTCTAGCATTCACTGGCTGTACCTCCTCAACTGGCTGTATCTTCTTCATACTTGCACATATGATCATGCTCTCTTAGAATTAGAATGAATACATACTTACAAGCTTATCTTCAAAGGAACATTCCCTAACTCGCTTGTATGGACATGGACTAATTCTCTGTTCTTTTTCAAACTGTCGAGTCTTCTGTACTTAGCCAATTTCTAATCTTCTGATAATGTGTGCTAACTCCAACACTTCATATAAATTTGAGGCCATAATGACAACACTAAATAGAGTCATATGCACCAGTATACTCAAATTTCCAACAATCTCCCCCTTTGTCATTAATGGCAACAAAGGAATATGGCAATGTTACTATATGTACTCTTATACAGAAACTCTTTATCTTATATCTCCCTCTTATCATATACCAGAATCCATATTCTTCATACTCTACTCCCCCTTTGACATTAATGACAAAGGTGCTCAAAAACACTTCTATGTACTTACTCAACATACACATTTGGATATGCAATCTGCAACTTCTGGATCTCTTTCTCCCAAAATGCAATAATCTTTAGATGGGCGCATAATGCATATTGTAGCTTCTCCATCTTCTCCAAGTCTATGCTAGGACCTTGATCATATGAAAAACTCCATATTTTGTACATTATTTTACTCCCCTTTTGATATTATCTTCTCTACCTTTTGCTGCAAACTCTTTCAAGGATGCTTGACCAACCTTTAGTGAACAAAGATCAAGTGTAAAGTTGCTAACCAATTCACTAAGTCTCTTCTTCATATACTTGTCTTCTACAATATCTGATCTATTTTCCATGACTCCTTCAGATTATATACTCCCCCTTACTTATTTACTCCCCATGAGTCTAAGTTTGTTATGGGTGTCAAACTTGACAACAATGATGATGAACTCTCCATCACTTCAGTCTTCTTTATTTCTGCTTCCTTTTCTGTGATATCTTAAATCAATATATCTTCTTTCTGATATAAAGACTCTCAGCCTCTTGAGTACTCACAAATGTTTCTTCAAACATATCTAGATCAATATCCATTGCTTCCATTGATACTTCAACATTATCAACCACAAATGTATCCTCCATGTCCTTGGCCATGGGTGCAAAATCTTGTGCACCTATCATAATATTTTTATCTACTTCTTCACATGATATTTCAAATTATATCTTCAATCAATTCTGCTCTTACGTGAACACTCTTTTGTTGTATTCACACTTAGATGATCAATAATAAGTATGTGCTTCCAAGGATAACATCAAGTCGGCTCAAGAAAAATATATTTCCAATGGCTATACTGATACTCTCACATAGAACACTGCTCAACAAGATTTTTACCCACTCCACTTCATCAAATTCATGTGCTGAAGCATACTGATAAATCACTTCTGGTATGTTTCAAAGAGTTTCTCGATATCAATCTCTGCTAAAGAATGTAATTATGATGCTTTGCTACTTGACTAATAGTGCTCCTTTGATTATCCAACCGCTTACTCGATTGCTAAGTAATTTTTCAACTAATTTCTGAAATGATGTGTCCGTGCTTGGGCTTCATTTCAAACTCGAATGAATTTTCTTAACAAATAACGATTATCAAACTCCTTTCTTCGTTGTTGATAACAACTGTAATGCATTAACAATAGAACTATTAGGGCTTCTATGATCTCCAATCATTTATTCTGACCGCAAGTGAGGACTTGGTGATTTCAAAGTAGATTTCCGCCATTAATACTTTCTATGTAGACATAGAAAGCAATTTTTACTTCTGTTCTTGTTCCTGATAACAATTTAGATTGTGTTCTCTTGCATACTACATCACAATATCACCAAACAATTGTAATCCAAGGCACATACTCAGATGGTGTGTATACCAGCCACGCAGGGGTTTAGAGCTTATCAAGCTCCCCCTATGACCATGAGGGTTATCAAACCAAAAATAGGAGATGCATCCACAACATATGCATCTACTATACCGTTAACATTGTTATCCTTCTTTACTTCTACCCAGATCTTTCTCATATCTTTTGTAGCTTTCACAATTCTGATTTCTCCTACCTCATCCCATAATGAATCTTCTAACTTTTTAGGGCTTTCCTATCTCTACGCTCTAGATCTACAATGCTTAGAGATGTGTCCATATTTTCCACATGAGTGACAAATGATAGGAGGTATGATGTTATTATTCATCATGTTGCACTACTTGGATGTATGTCCATTGTAATTACATATCTAACATGTAATGTTCTGAGGGTTTCTAACATTTTGCTGAGGATAACTTCTTTGTGTTTGCTGATTCTGATTTCTTTGATTATTTTTATTCTTGTTCTTCTAACTTGTTTCACAATTCATAGCTCTATGACCAAATTTATTGCATGAATAACATTAACCATTGAAGGGTCTTACCTCTTTACAATTCCTTGCAATATGTCCATGCTTGTTACAAGCATAACAAGTACGGTCAACTAGCTTGCATTAATACTTAGGTGGTTCAAAATTGTCTTTAGTCTAATTTCCAATCTCCTTAGTATCTGTGATGTCCTTTGGTGCTTTCATTCTTTCTTGCATGGCATCAATCTGAATTTGTGCTTCATTTTATCCTATATAGCTAGTATATCATTTAAACTTTTTAGCATACAACTGTGATTCTATCAGATCATTGCTTGTGTGTAACTTGTCAATATGATTCTTTGCTGGAATCAATTCATATTCCATCTTATCTTTGTTGTTTCTTAGCTCAAAGATTTCAATGTTTTCTTGTTTCAGTTCTTCATCTAACTGCTTGTTCACTTTGACTTGATCATCATAGGCATCTTGATGGTTACATATATTTTCATCTAATTCTTCAATCTTATCCTTCAGAGATGAATTTTCTTCATTCAACTTTTTGACTAATTCTCCAAAATCATTTGAAGAACAATTCCTTAATTTTTTTTTCAGTTTCTTGATAAGTATTTGCATGCCATTAACTTTTAGTTTAAGATCTTCATTTTCTTTTTCAGATGTGTGAATTTCTTCAAGGGCTACTTCAAGATTCTTTTTCAGGTGTTTCATTTCTTCCTTGTCCATGATCTCCTCAAGTCATTAAAATTATTTGCTAAGAACTAGAGCTCTGATACCAATTGATAGGATTAGGATCACTAAGAGCAGGGGGGTGAATCAGTGATATATCTATTATAACTTTTTATTATTATCTTGAATATTAACTTTAATGCTTAAGTACTGAACTGAATATCAATGCAAGTAAGATAAAAATACACAACTCATAACACCAAATATGATTACGGGGAAACCCAATGTAGGTGAAAATCTTGGTGGGAATTAGTACCCACAAACATTTTGTACTAGTTTCTTATGATCCTTGTTAGAAGATCATTAACCATGTCAGGAGTTGTCTTTACAAAGTATGAAGTATAGTGACCTTGTTAAGGGTCAGACCCTGTTAGGAGTCTTTTGAAATAACCCTATTAGGGGTCATGGACTTCCTATTTAAGGAATCACTATCCAAGAGCTCACTAATCAAATGGTGAAAGCTACAACCTTCTGGATCTTTAATACACACTGTATCTGGAAGGTGAACTACTACTGTGACACTGCTTGTCTGATCAGTTCCTTTTGTGCATTGATGCTTTAACCTCTTGTAAAAAAGTATAACAATCTTATCTTCACTCTGATATCTTCTACTTCAATATCTATATCATCAACATATGACAGATATAGCTTTGTTATTTTAACACTCTGCTCTATTTTTCTTATCTCTAGCTTTTGCAACTTCTTCGATCACAAATGATGTTATATAAGTACTTACTAAAGAGACACAAACATGTTGGATTTATGAAACCTTTTACCCTATATCTTGATCACTTAAATAATCACACAACCCTTCATTAAGTTGGCACAACATTAATTACAACTGCTTTACTTAAACTGAACAAACGCGTCTCTTCACACAGTCTGCTCCACCAAATTAGCTCTAACTTATTTCTTATGATGAATCAAGTCATGTTCCTTTAACCAAAAATTATGAGATAAATAAAAAGCATTAATCCAAAGGCACAAGTCTTGAGGATAGGTGCAACTTCTATACCAAAACAATCTCTGTCGGCTCTTTCCATGATCTTTGTCCTGTTCTGGCATTCACTGGTTATACCTCTTCACTTGGTTGTATCTTCTCCATACTTGCACATATGATCATTCTCTCTTAGAATTAGTATAAATACATACGCAAAAGATTATTTTGAAAGGTACATGCCCTAACTCGGTCGTATGCACATGCACTGATGCTCTGTTCTTTTTCTAACTGTCCAGTCTTCTATACTTAGCCAATTTCTGATCTTCTGATAATCTGTGCTGACTCCAACACTTCATATGAATTTGTTGCCATAATGAAAACACTAAAAAGAGTCATATACACCAGTATAGTCAACTTTCCAACACCATCACCATCACCATCACCATCATCATCACCACCACCACCACCACCACCACCACCATGACCACCATCATCTTATTCTTATTCTTCATCACCTTTGGTTTCTTCTTCTTCCATCATGTTATACTTTACTGGGCTTCCTCTTGGATCATGTCTAACAACAAATTACCAATCCGATTTTTTTGGAACCTCTATGTAAAACATTTCTCACATTGGCTTTGAAGAAAATAGGGCTCATCTCCAACTGGCTCAAACAACCTTGTATTAATCATTGTAAATCTATTATCATGTTGAATAACAGTTCTATCAGAATCATTTTTATTTAGTCATGTCCTGTACCATTTACCGACGAATAGAACTATTTTGAAGCATTCAAAGTTGCACTCAAATATATCATCAAAAATGTCATAGTATGGGTTTTGAGATTCTTGAGGATGCATGTCATTTCTAGATGAAATATTAGTGACCTTGAAGACTTCAATTATCCCAAAATCACAAGTTTTCTTCATGTCATCAAAATTTTTTTATGCAAAATTTATGGCCATGGTAGTACATATCTTTGTGGTGCTTGACGTGCAATTTTTCAAACATATGAAAATAATTTGCATTGTGAGTTGATATTAAACAAATGGGTGATGATTAATAAATGTATACATACCTTTCTACCTCTTAAACCATTTTCTAGATCAATTTCCATTGGCGTAACATTGGAATCTCCATTACAATGAGCTTATTTAACAAATGAAGCAACACCTTCCCATGTTAATGAATGACCATTTTGTTTACATAGTTCAATCCATATCATCATCCAATTAATATTGTTCACAATATATGAATGTAGTGCATCTCACTCTCGACCAAATCTATAAAAAAATATACCACTTACAAACAACTTCAATTGAAGATTTATAAGAATTAATTAACTATAATAACAACTTATAATTGCCTCTGACTTTCCTCAATCTACCTTTTCCCATCAATTTCTCCCCTTCAAATTTCTTAATGGAGTTGAGGTCTCAAATGAGATCTACATGGATCTTTTTTGCAAACTTAGGAAGATATTCACTAATGTACTCCATGGTCTTATATACAATATATCCCTCCACCATATAACCCTCAGGATGTGCTCTTTGTCAAACCAAACCCTTCAAAAATTTTAGATGCCTCTCAACCATCTACATTGACCTAATTTGTATAGATCAACACAATTCAATATCTTCAACTTGATGTATGAGGTAGTGTTCTTGGAAATTAAAAAAAGTAGACGGTAAACACTTTTTCATTTCATACATAAGATGATGAATTTTTCTCTTCCAATATTTTATATCTTCTTTATTGATTTATTTTCATGACAACCACTTAGAAGAGATTCAACACACAAAAACATATAAATGAGACTTTGCAAACAATATACAATAAATTACTGAAAAAGTAAAATAAGTAGCAAATATAATATCTATACAAAAAATCTAACAAATAATGCTTCTAACCTCATGTATTTTCCAAGATGATATATAACCTGTTTGACATAGTTCTCAAAGTGGTGTGGGAGAGATAGAGGTAGACCATACTACAATAATTATAAAATGATCTTTTCAATATTTTAGAGAATAATACAATGAAAACTATATGAAGTATAAAAATATATAGATAATAAAAAATAACATGAATTACATTAATAAAGGTATGCCAATCGTGTGTTTTCATCCTTGGCCCAAACTCACTTTTCTTTGATATGAGATTGTTCATGTTTGCAACAAATCCTATGGGAAATCAAATTTTTTGTATGAATTCTTCTATAGAATATATTTTCTGCTCTGATAATACCCAAGGAAGGGCAGTTATATCAATATGGTCTCCATTTTTATTTGATCGAATGAAATTTTTCAATGCATGGTTGGAATCTTTAATGTCACTAAAAATTTTGACATTGTTTTTCTTTATCACTGCTTACGTCTAATAATTTTCATTATGTCTCTGCTATATTATTTCTAATATGCATAACATCAAACAAATGCATGATTGTGAGGTGCTCATAGTATGAAAACGTGCTAAATTATCTAGGATAACTTCTTAGACCTTTTGGAGTTTGGTCATTGACGCCTTGATGACCTTCACGAGCATCAATTACATCATTAGTAAACAAAAGATAATATCAAAATATAAATTTCAAGCAAAAACCATCAGATTGAATGACACTACCTCGATGATTTATTCTATTGTATTCCAACTTCCATAGGAAATTTTTCATTCTTCATGGATTTGATGTAGTCTCTTCTTTCCCTTTGAAAAGATGTTTTTTGGTAATTCAATACTTATGATTTATGTGGAGAAAGTGCCTATGCTCATCGAACACCTGTGTTACTAATATTTTTGAATGATGAGATTTCATCTTTGGACCACATACTGGACATGAAAATTTTCCCTTCATCTCAAGACCTATAAGATCATGTATAATTGAATTAAATATGCTGACTTTGATAATTACAATTATCATGTGCAAACTTAAACATAGCACAAAAATGTGTTAGCCCAGGGGCATTATGTATTGTCCATACAAGCATTACATGAAATTGAAACTGTCTTTGTTGTATTGGTCAAGATATGTCATACATAGTGACCCCATTCCATAAATCAAACAACTTATCGATAAGTGACTCAATATATGCATTCATATCTTTAACTTGGTACGTACCTAGTTGAATGAACACAAATATTACATTATTATTATGGTTATTTTGATGTGGTATTTATAAATAAATTTAGATGAATATTAAATATGAATATACCTCAAACAATCATTGCCAACATTATGTGCTCCCTCTTTATAGACATCCAAGGAGGAATGTTATTGTTGATAAAAAAAATAGGCCACACTGAGTAACAGATCTCATCTCTCCAAATGGATTGAAACTGTTCACTACCAATGAAAGCTTGAGATTATGAGGTTCTTCTTTAAAGTGTGACCAAGCTTCCTCTATGTCCTTAAATGTAGAGCCATTCACAAACATTCAAATAATGTCACCTCGACTTCTATTTCGTGCATGGTAATCCATAAATTGTGCCAAGGTAGTGCACTTGAATAATCATTGCACACATGGAATAATGGGAATATACTGGAGAACTTTGTGAGGAACCTTTTTTGTTATTTGATATTTTCAATATCAACTAATATGACAATCAGGGAATTCTATTGCAAATTCATGTTGTTTATGATATATAATATGATCATTGGGACATGCGTGTATTGTTTGATACTCCATCCCAATATCTTTCATAATGACAGATAATTCTCGGTATGAGCGAGGTAGAATGTTTGATGGTGGTAACAAAAAATACCTAACAACCTATGAAAAAAATGTAATTAATGGTACATGATTCATCCTTTGTTAAAAATTAGGAAATTATGACTAAAATAGGTGAAAAAAGATGACATATATGACATGCCTTAACATTTGTGAGATTTCTACATTGGATAAACCATTCAAAACTTTGAATTTCATGAACAAAAATACAACATAGAGAAGAGTTTTTTGGGAGCCTTTGTATATGGGATCATATTCCTTCTCAAGTATAGCTAAATAAAGGTCATCTTCATCTTCATGATTAGCTACGCCAGTACGATCACCTTCAATCATATTATCTGGCACATGATCAACTACAATAATACCATCATCTTCAATTGTGTTATTTGTCGTACGATCATCTTCTTCCATGGAATAATTATCTTCTCCTTGGATATTCATGCTTCCATGTTCCTCCACTTGAAAATTTGAATTCTCCAAATTATTATAGCCCATAATATTTAACCCAGGGTGGTTGACCTATATAAAAATGATGACCTTAAATTAACCATGACCATGATCTCATCATCAATTGATTTCTTATTTATATAAATTGTTAAAACAATATATTGAAATACTTACCAATGGACAAAACTCATGCCCCCCCCTCAATGTGAACATGTTTTCTACAATGATTCTCAAATATTTTTACTAGAAGTCTTCGAGTCTTTAATCCCTTGCTATTTTTCCAGGGACAATAAGATTTTCCATCACCTTTTCTTTTGAACTTAGACCACAATCAAGCAATTTTCTCCTTATTATGTTGTGGGTTCATATTGTCAGACATGGTCTTTCTTTATAGGAAAATATTCAAGCTATAATTATACACAAAACATGTCTCCCATACTCTGAATTAAGATATTAATTTTTTAATTCATCAAATATAAGCATACTAGCATTAGTACTATCTTGTATAAAATTTGAATAAAGACATGCTACAAAGAAACCTCACTTCGCACTAGTTTGAGTCTATAGTTTGTTTTAATCAAATTAAAAAGAATAAAAATTTATTCTATAGTTAATTTAACATTTAATCATCCACTCTATCTTTTATATATAATAACTAATCATGCATACTTTTATGAATCCATTTTATCTAATCATATATTGCATGTCTTAAATCTCTCTTTGGATGAAAAATGACGAGGAGATCTAACTGATTTCATTATACCAATTATTATTTTTGCCTAAGGAAGTTTAACTAACCACCATGAACTAACTACTATTCAAGAAAGAAAATTCATGATGGATACATAAATCAATATATTATTAATACATGACCATTCCTATAGTTCTAATGAAAGTTATGTATTTGCAAAGAAGGTATATACATAGGTGAAAAACATGCAGACTTCACCAAGCACCACTGGGAAGTTGAACCAACAAAAAATGGAACTTGTGATGATTTTCACAATAGGACATTTTTTTTTAGGTAAGCTCCCAATATTTCTTAGACAAATATGTAGGTTCATCACCTGTGCATATGACTTCTCTAATCAAATCTTATATACAGGTGAAGGTTGTATATTTTGTATATGTTGTGTGTGTGTAGAAGAAACATCACCTGAGAAAGTGAATCAAGTTATGATTCCCCTCTCATAGATAGGCCTACGATATCTCCAAAACTGAATGGTTGTCGATCATTAACAAGTGAAGAGGACAAAATAGATACTGGCCTTAAAAAAGAGGTATATACAATCTTAGAAGAAACACATAGAGACCAGTGATAAACATGAATATACGGAGCAGTCAAAAGAATGATATGTCTAAAAAATGTTACAAATAATCAAGATAGTCAAACAAAATACAATAAGTCTACCCTAATAGAGGCTATATATCTATTAATAAATACATGAAAATATTTTAGCAAATCCCACATATATGTTGTTATTTGTTGAAGACAATTATTCAATTGTGTATTGTAACTGATGTTACATAAATGTTTACACAAATATAGTGATTTGTTGTATTAACTGAGATCTATCAGTTAATGAAGGAAGGTTAGTACTAACTGAGTTCACTCAGGCATTACAGTAAGTTTGGTTTTAGCTGAGTATCAGTTGGGCATCAAAGGATTACATTGTCAACCAGGTTATATGCATTTAGTGTTAGTCGACTAACATCAGTTTACACTTTATGTTTAATTGGTTAATTGCAGCTGATAGATTTAAGTTTTATTAATTATTTCGAAAGGTATTCAAGTCATCTTGAGAAGGGATATCATATATATACAAGGTGAAGTTTGGATTGAAAGAGGAGTAGTAGTTTTTTAATATGAAGAATGAAGGCAAAGTAAGAGGGAATTCAGATTAAGGACAAAATATCTAGACTAGGCTGCATAAGAATATTTGATTAGTGAGGATCTCGTTAAAGGCATAATAGAGATCTGAATCACCAAAGGTAATTGCTTCTTGAAACAAGTCAAACTCATTGTTACTCTCTAAAAATTGTAGCAGTGATCCAAATCTCTTTACAAAGTAGACTTAACAACCTTTTTCATAAATCCTCTCACAAGGTGGCATTTCTACATTGAAGTGTCTGAAGACTTCTAACAAGGCCACTCCTAAAAGGGTGATTAATTCCTCTAGCAGGTTCACACCTTAGAGTGTGTTTTGTAACCTTTAATAGGGTTGGATCCTAACCACCTAGACCTATGTCTATAGATCAGATGGTGGATATGAAGAAGCATAACATAATGATGATTGATATAGCTTCTTCACTCAGCTATTCAGAATTTGATGAAGTGAAGTACTGTCCTACTGCCTATGATATCTGGAAGAAACTAAATGATATCCATTAAGGAGATGAAAATGTAAAGAGAGCCAAAGTAGAGAGTCTGAGACGTCAGTTTGGTCAGATGAAAATGAAAGAAGGAGAAGACATTATGAAATACAACGATAGGATCAAGAAAAGTGTCAGTGCCATCAGAACTGGTGGTGGAATGATTGAAGACAAAAAACTAGTTAGTAAGGTATTGATAACTTTACTTCCTATGTATGCAATTAGAGTTTCTTCTATTCAAGAGATGATGTACAATAATGATATAACTCTAGATGCATTGGTTGGAAGGCTTACATCTTTTGAGTTAGACATTTTTTAAAATTATTCTCCTAATCCTATCAACTTTGACTCTGCATTTAAAGAAAAATTAATTCTTCGAAAGCTAGATAGAAAATTAATTGGAAAATAGATTGGCAATGACAGTGATGATGAATTTGATGATGAAGATCTAGAAATCATTGAAGCACTACTTGCAAAGAGAGCTTCCAAAGGAAAAGGAAAGTACAAAGGAAGAATACCATTGATTTTATTTTCATGTGATGGGGTTCGTCACTTTTCTTCTAAGTGTCCAAACAAAGAAAAAAGGATAAGTAAAAGTTCAACAAGTACAAAGGAAAGAAAGATTTCAAAAGTTACAAAAGCTACAAGGACAAAGGTAACAAATCATGTTATATTGCAAAAGATTCTAATATTGATGAAGATGAAGATGAAATGGTTTACATTGCTATTAAGGATGAGTCAGATAATGAAGAAAATAAAAAGACTACACTTTTCTCACATGTTAATAACACTTGGATAAATGACAGTGGTTGTTTTCACCACATGACTGGTGATAAAACCAAATTTTAACATCTTGAACACTATGATGGTGGGAGTGTCAGATTTGGGAAGACTGAACCTTGCTTTGTGAAAGGTAAAGGTTGTATTGTTCTAACTAAAGGAATCAAATGTGATATTGCTTATTGGGTTGAAGAACTAAGTTGTAATCTAGTAAGTGTGGCATAGCTAAATAACATTGGTTTCAAGGTTGAATTTATGACTAGTAAGGCCAAGCTCCTAGATACTAAAGGAAACCTAGTTGGAACTGGAAACCAAACAAAAGGTAATCTATTATATCTTGATCTCAATAAAATTTCATGTTTATTGCACAAATAGAAGAAATTTGGTTATGGCATAAAAGGTTGTGTCATGTGAATTTTGATAACCTCATCAACATAAGAAAAAATAAAAGAGTAAGAGGTATTCCTATTTTGAATAAACCTAAATTTACAATATGCAAATAATGTCAAATTGGGACAATGGGAAAAAGTAGTTTCAAAAGGTAGAATTATAATACTGAAGAAGTCTTATATCTGGTGCATACTGATCTATGTGGACCAATTGGAACAACAAGAGAGAAGTATTTCATTCTATTTGTTGATGATCTTTCCAGAATGATGACTGCTATGTTTCTCAATGAATAATTACAAGCTTTTCTGAAGTTCTAGTGGTTCCTTGCTAGAGTTGAGAAGGAAACAAGAAAGAAACTAAAGTGCCTAAGATTTGATAGAGGAGGTGAATTCATTTCTAATGAGTTCAATGAATTTTTCAATGAAATAGGAATCAAGAGAAAAGTATATGTGCTTCGTACACCACAACAAAATGCAATAGCAAAAAGAATAAACATATCCATTATGGATTATGCAAGAACCTTGATGATTTGAAATAAATGTTGCAACCAAATGCTGGAAGGAAGCTATCAAAACTCCCGTACACACCTTGAATAGAGTTCAACTAAAGAAAGGTATTGATCATACACCTTTTGAATTATGGTATGGCTATAAACCAAATGTTTTTTTATTTCAAAGTATTTGGAATTAAATTTTACATCTTGAAGGAAGAAAGAAATGGAAAATTTGATGTAAAAGGTGATGAAGATGTATTCCTGAGCTACTCCTATTAAAGGAAAGCATATAAATGTTTTAATCTTGCTACCCATAAAGTCATAGAAAGTGTACATGTAAAGATTGATGAGTTTGTAAAGAGAAGTGAAAAGAAGAGCAGTAAAGAGCCTGAGGACTAAAAGAACTATGTGTATTATTAACCTGATACTATGCCTAAGACACAAGCAATGGTGATTGGAAAACAACTCTATCAACCATTCAATTTGTCTGCACAAACTTTGTTAGAACTTGTGCAACCCAAGATGCTAAAAGAGGTAACCGAGTCATAGATAGAGGAAACTGAGTCTGAGAAAGAGGAAAATGAGTCACAGATAGAGGTAATCGAGTCTCAAACCAAGGCAATCGAGTCTCATTCAGAAGAGCAGAACATAATGTTTGAGAGTGGTGAACATAGTAATGCAAGTCCAAAATCAAAGAAGAAGGAACATGTACTTACCAAATATGTCAAAAGGCATCAAGCACCTGAGAAAATAATTGGACATCAGAAAGAAGGTATAATGACAAGAAACAAACTTAAAGGTACAGGTTTTCTTAGTGAAATCAAACCTAGATCCATTAAATATGCTTTGAATGATGAAAGTTGGATAGAAGCCATGAGTGAAGATATTGAGCAGATAGAAAAGAAAAAAACTTGGACTCTTGTTCCTAGACCAAAGTACAAGAATGTAATTGGTACTAATTGGTACTATGTAAAGGTGATGTTTCTAGAAACAAGGCAGTATTAGTGTGAAAGGATATGCTCAAGAAGAGGGTATTGATTATGGAGAAACTTTTTCTCTAGTTACACGACTTGAAGGAGTCGGAACTCTTCTGGCATATGCAACATATAAAGGATTCAAGGTATACCAAATATATGTAAAATATGCATTCTTAAATGAAATTCTAGAAGAGGAAATCTATATTGAACAACCTGAAGGTTTTTTTGATTCTAACAAAAGTAATATGGTTTGCAAATTGCACAAAGCTTTGTATGGACTATAGCAAGCTCCTAGAGCTTGGTATGAAAGATTGCATGGGTACCTAATAAGTATTGGATTTTGGAGAACTAATGATAATAGTATCTTGTACATCAAAGAAGGACATCATAAAAAGATACTATTAGCAAAGATATTTTTTGATGATATACTATTCACTAGACATGATGATTTATGAAAAGCATTCTCTTAAGCTATGAGTAAGGAGTTTGAGATGTCTATGTTTGGAGAAATAAAATTCTTTGTTGGTTTACAAGTTCATCAAATGAATGATGGTAACTAAATTACTTAGACAAAATACATCAAAGAGATACTAAAGAAATTTGGAATGGAAGATTCCAAACTAGTTGGGACACCTATGTCTACTACACATAAGTTGTCTAAGGATGATGACTCAAAGGAGGTAAATTAGAATACATATAGATCCATGATAGGTAAACTTAATTATGTTGTTCACACTAGGCCTCATATTGCATTATCAATTGGTATTGTTGCAAGGTTTTCAGTTAATCCTAGAGAGAATCATTTGATGGCTATCAAAAGGATTCTGAGATATCTTAAGGGTACTGAAGACTATGGATTATGGTATAAGAAAGGAGGATACTTTGATTTGAAGAACTTTACTGATGTTGATTGTGAACGAAGTTTTGATGACAAAAAGAGCACTAGCAGTGGAGCGTTCTTTCTTGGAAAGAGGTTAGTCTCTTGGAGCATCAAGAAACAAAATTACATATCTCAGTCTACAACAAAGGTAGAGTATTTTTTTGCAGTAGTGATTTGTTCAAATATCATATGGTTCAAATAGTTGTTGTCAGGTATGAAGGAATAAATCAAAGAACCAATTATCATCTACTATGACAACACTAGTGCTATTAACATTTCAAAGAACCCTATGATGCATACTAAGACTAAGAATATTGCAATAAAGTGTCATTTCTTGAGAGAATTGGTTCATGACAAGGAAGTAAGGTTGGAATATGTGATATTAATGAAAAAATTGTAGACATATTCACAAAACCTTTACCTAAGGACACATTCTTGTATCTAAGAGGAAAGCTAGGGGTGATTCCCCATAGTGAGGCTCACTAAAGCATAGTTTAGTGATGCATCAACTGAGCTACAATGAAGATCTAACAAGTTGATGCAGATTGTTAGAGCTTATTGCATATGAATCAGTACAAGAGGTAAATTACAACTTCATTGGATAGAGTCTTAGGAATTGGTTTTCAAAGAGGGGGATATTATTGATGTCATGCCAAATAAATTATTAAGGAAGATATTATTGATGTCAGAGGGAGAAATTTTATCAGAAACAGTGATTGTGAAGACATGGGGAGTTTTCTAGATGTGAATCATAATGAAGCTAAGGACATTATAAAATATTTTATCCTTGTTTATGTTGTTCTAGAATTCTTTGTATAATGACATGTTATATTTCCATCAATGGCAAAGAGGGAGATTGTTGAAGAAAATTATCCAATTTTGTATCGTCATTTATGTTACACAAATGTTTACACAAATATATTGATTTTCTATATTAACCAAGATCTGTCGGTTAATGAAGGAAATTAGTACTAACCAAGTTCACTAGGGCATTACATTAAGTTTGGTCTCAGGCAAGTATCAATCAAGCATATAAGGATTACAGTGTCAACTGAGCTATACATTTAGGGTGAACCAACTAACATTAGTTTACACTTTATGTTTAATTGGTTAATTGCAGCCGACAAATTTGAGCTTTATTATTTATTTGGAAAGGTATTCAAGCTGACTTGAAAAGGGCTATCATATATATACAAGGTTAACTTTTGATTGAATGAGTAGTAGTAGTTTTATAATATGAAGAATGAACGAAAAGTAAGAGGGAATTCTGATTAAGGACAAAATATACAGACTGAGCTGCATAAGAATATTTTCTCAATGAGGATCTAGCTAAAGCCGAAACAAAGATCTAAATCAGAAAATAAAATTTCTTCTTCAAACAAGTCAAACTCATTGTTAATCTCTAACAATTGTAGCAGTGATCCAAATATCTTTATAGAGTAGACTTAATAGTCTTTTTCATAAATCCTCTCACAAGGTGGCATTTCTACATTGAAGTGTTTCAAGACCTTTAACAAGGCCACTCTAAACAGGGTGATTAAATCCTGTAGTAGGGTCACACCTTATAGTGTGTTTTGTAACCTTTAATAGGGTTGGCTCCTAACAGGGCTCACTTCAGAAGAGTGAAAAAATAGTAACTAGTTGCAATTGGTGGTTTTCCCAAATTGTGTTTCCACGGTAAATCTTGATGTCATCTATGAACATGTTATTTTATTTATGCTTTATGTTCATGTACTTAATAACTAATGGTTAATAAAATTTAATATCTTAAGATTGCTTTGTTAATTGAGTAACAATAGAATATCTTTGTTAACTGAGTAACAATGATAAGTTTGATTAAGACATCTAAGGGACTTAGATTTGTTTTTGTGGTAACTGATTCACACCTCCCCTCTTAGTTACTCAACTCATTTACAATAGTTATTATCATTAACAACAAAGTCTATCATTATAATTTAAATAAAAGAGAATAAAGTAGAAGTAGATGTTAAATATAGTGAGATGATAGAAAAAGAATTGAATAAAGAAATGATATATAGTCCTAGATACAACATACCTATACACTATGGGAATAAAGTTAGTTCTTAGTAGAATCAACTAGGGATTTCTTACAATTTGATCTACACTCACTTCTAGGATGAACTCTTTGATCTGACACCTTTTTCTCAATATATATTGACATATTCAAGAGGAAAAACATACCCTTTTAAAGCCCAAACTCCCACTTCTATACCCATGGCACATGCTCCATGCACCCTCCAGCTAGTTAAATTGAAAATTTTTGCAATTACCTTTCTCCTTAATAAAAATCCTACATAATTGGAATAAAATACATATGGTGCATGGGTTGGATCCATTCCACACCCATAGTAACCATAGAACGTGGATGGATCCACCCTTTACATTCTTATTTCAATGCAAAATAGTGTACCATTATAGAACAATCACTTTAAAGGGATCAAAACTCTCTCTCTCTCTCTCTCTCTCTCTCTCTCTCTCTCTCTCTCTAAAAAGGTTTAATAGACTCCAAATAACCCCCAAAACTGATCCAAATAACTTTTAACTCCTAACAACACAACTAAACCTATTTTTTTATGATTTCCCTCCCTTGGTAACTAACCGTTACTTTTAAAATATTTGAATTTGTAAAACTTATTAAATATAACTGCCTAGAAACCTGTAACTTTGAATTTTATTATTTTATGATCCAAATGACCTATGTAAACCATAAAAATCACTCTAAGACCTAATTTAAACCATCTAGGCCTATTATGCCAATATAGGCATTTAACTACATATAACATCCATTTTGTCATTTTCAAGCCTTTATATTTCTAGGCCATGTTTATTACATCAAATGGATTTATGTTCCATGTTACATAAAATAGGTTAACATGCCATGTTACATCAATAAAATGACCCTTGGTCATGTTCTTCACTCTATTCTTCTTAGGTCCCCTAGGTGACCTTCTTGTGCTCTTCGGTGCTCTTGCACCAGGAACCCATATATCATTTGTTGGCTTTATTATGAGGTGTGACAACTTTGATGCAATCAAACCTACTATGTAATGAATGTGTAAAACTTATAAGGATTTAAATTATAAGATTGAAAATATAGGTTATAAGCAATGCAACATATATTTTAAGAAATCATGGATATAGCTTAAGACCCTTGTGATTTTGAATGAGTTTTAAACTTTTCATTAAATTTTATCTCTTAAAAGAAAATATGTGCTATAAAATGTGTTGATCTTGCTCCATTAACGTGTTTAAAATTGTACTAATTATATGTCAAATAAGGATTATTGGACTGTATACTTTGTAATTACAATATTATAGTAACTACTAATGTAACTATTAAAAGTGGTGATTACAACCCAATCTGCCCAGGAATAGTAAACACAAAGTTGATTCTTCTACCTTCAAATACAAATGAAATAATACAAAATTGGCATGGAAGTATAAGAAAATCACAATATGATGTTTCTACTCCATTTTTCAATTAAAACATATTAGTTCAAAGCATTTGAATGTACATAAATAAAGGTTGTACTCACGGGCCAGAAAAGACTGTCTGCAAGAATGTTTTTTATTCATTGATTCAAAACAATTTACCATGGTATCCACACACCTAAACTCTACATAATTTTTACACTCATGTGGATATCCTCTAAAAAATCCTCTACACTCGACAACCAATCCAAAACTAACTTTAAACTACCCTATAGAACACTCAAAACTGATTGTTACAATAATTTTTGGTTTATACAAGTTGTCAAGTTGACAATTACCATGTCAACTTCGACCATTTCAAAGCATCAATTGCTTAGACACCTTGTCTAAGGCTTAAAACATTTTAATACAACCAAAATACTATCTCTAAGGTCACCTAGACCTCATAGTGACCCTTAAGGAATATTTTTCCAATAAGGCCTTATTACAACATTTTAGCACATTTAGTGCATTTACAACATTTTAATGCATTTCTTGCCATATTACAATTATTTATGAACTTATAGGTCTTTAATAAATCTCACTTACCCTTGAATCAATCAAGCGACCCCAAGGTTACCCTACTAGCCCTTATGCCAAGCATGGCTTACAAATCTTTTTTATGATCATAATGATCCATAAATATTACAACATGTTTTAAACAATATGAAATGATCATCCATGGTCTCATTTCAATGAAAAAGGACCCTTTATGGTCATGTAACCATCTCCTTAGGATCCATAGTGACCCTGGTGTACCTTCATGGCCTTGGTACTCCTGCACCATGTTAGGTCCGTGCAAAAAAAATTTCAAGCCATTGATGAGTCATATGTTAAGATTTTTAAGCCAGGACCTGTATGTGTCAAAAACCTTACAATTGTCTTTAGGTTTGTTGTTGTTGATAAAAAACCTAAGTGCAGGGATGAGTTCTAATTTTATGTTACTTTATCGGCTCACTCAAGCCCTATAAACCCATATGTTCATTTTACATTTTAAGAGGGGTCATGTTATAAAGTTCCTAAGTCCTAACAATTTTAATTCTCCCTAAGTATGGGTACCCGCAAGCTTATTATTTAATATTCATGTGTCGTGTTACTATGTTTTAATCTAAGGGCTGGAATAAAGGCTTAATGTAAAGATGTAGTTGATCTATTCAGTAAGTCATTAAGAGGTGATGACACGTGTCTCTATGGGTCTGACATTTGTTAAAAGCTAAGATAAAGGGCATGGAGTTTCTTTTTCATAGGACGGACCATGTAATGGCTTAATCCTGAGATGCAAGTGATCTATCTTTCAATCCATTCAGTCATGCTCACACGTGTCTTTTAGATGATATGGGCCCTAGTTGCATAAAGTTGAATGAAGATTAAATTGTTGATTAATCTAATAGTGGACATAATGGCTTATACCCAATATGCATAAGGTCTAATGTATAAGCGATTAAGACGTCATTCCTGTGTCCTAGTGGGTCTTATTTGAAGTCATATAGAAGAATTAAAGGCTGGTTAAGTTAAGTTTGATCTAAAATTTGACTTATAGACTTGATAATAAAATGATCAAGATCTAGTGTATAAGCCATCAAGTCTGAGTGACATGTGGCATTTGGCGGGCCCAACACAATAGTAGAAAGGTTGAAGGAAATGTATTTTAAAGAAGTTTTGATGGTTCACTTGATGACTTAAATGAAATATGGGGTTGATCTAGAGTATAATCCATTAATTCTAGCGGACACATGTCCTCCCCATTAAAATTATACCTACAATCAGTAAAGTGTTGGGTAAAGTAACTTGTGGTCGAGTTAAAAAGGATCTGACGGTTCACTGAAAGGCTTACAAAGGAAATGCATGATATCTAATGCATAAGCCATTAAGTATGGCTGACACATTTCCAAAGTGAATAGTGTTTTTCATGAATTTCTAGCAGCTGCATGATACATGAGAGATTGTTGAAATCCCTGGTTATGATTTAAAGTTGTTCTCTACATTAAAATGTCTCCATTAAACCATTGGGCCAAAAAAGTTCAAATATGGTTAAATTGATGATAAAATGTGTAGCCACCTTAGATGAAATTCAATGCAAAGAGTTGATAGGATTGAGTATATGATGCACCACTTGAGTTTACAAACACCATAACTATTGAAGTGATTGAAGCATAGCTAAAGTTGTATTATTTCTGGGTTGTGTTACAATTTGTAGAAATGGGTAAGTTATTCTATGACTGTATTCCTAAGAATTATGAGTTCTAATTGTAGTATGGTTTTTAATTATGAGAAGCAAGTAAATTTTGTGAAAAATCTGATACTATTAAATAAAAACCCTAGTTTAGAAATGGCTCTGAGAAGAGATTACACTGGAAAAATAGAATACAAGGACAAGAATGTATGTGATGATCTTTATAATAGCTAAATGAATCCACAAATGGTGCCACTAAACTCAAAAAATTAGTTCCTACAAATCCTCATTTGAAATTTGGGGAGGGTTTGTATGATAAGGGAAGATCAGCTAGAGATGTTGAAACTAGCATAAGTGGTCTGAGTTTGTTTATAATTTCCTTCAGTCAGAGGAATTCTTTTTCCCCTGACAATAAATATGGTAGTTTGATGTGGGAAATTTTATATTCCCCGGGGTGTTTATGGATACAAATTTATTGATCAATATTACAAAAAAATATGACAATATCTCTAGGGTTCTGAGAAATATAAATGGAAATATCCTCGTTATCATTACAACTGAGGAGTTAAGGGAGGTGTTCAATTTAAATGATCTCACTATTCAAATGGAAGATAATGATATTGATCATTTGAAGGAAGTGTATAAATCCCAACGAAGTTATCTCAGAACTGGGCCTCTAATAGAATATTTTAATAAGATAGGAGGTTTTATTGTGGTAGGTCCCAACACACCATAACCTTTCAAATTGGTCTATTTAACTTCAAAGGCTAGAGGAATATAGAGTGCCCTATGTATAATTTTTGGAGAAGATGAAGAAATACTAATGCCAATCCATTACATATTCATGATGGTCCAGATTCTAAATCCACATTTGAATGTTATTTTTGATTTTTCTACGCACGTTGCTGAATTGATTCCCCAAGGGTTAATATGTATAAAAGATGCAAAAATATTTAGACCATTCAGATAGTACTCCATGCTAATGCACATGACCCTTTACAAAATTGTTGATTATTTTGAGAAATAAATGGATCTTATGAGATTTAAAGATGATAAGGAAATGATTGTTTAATTATGGATTACATATTTATCTTGGGATAGAAAAGAGGCCAGTTTCATCCCTTTTGATAGATGTTTTTCCTCTAGGCTCAGAGTACTATTATCATTAGATAACACAAGAATTCACAAAGATTTGTTAAATCTTTTCAGACCAAAGGAATATTTGAAAATTTTTCAGATTGTTCACAACTGGGGTGACTTCATTTTATATCTTGTTTCAACAATCATTAGCGTTTACAGTTTCAGAGGAACTCCAAATGTGCTCCCATATAGAGTTCCACTTAAGATAGGCCTTGTAGAAATACTCAGACAAATAGGTGGGATACAAGACGAAGCATTGAGAAGAAAAATTAAAGGTAGAATCTTCCCTACCATTACAATTGCACACCAATTCACTGCATAAGTACTTGGAACCTTATCAGATGGTAACATTGGTGATAAGATGTGTTGACAATGAAGGATTCATTAGTGATTTTTAGAAAGAAAAAAAAATGTTCAACATTGGAACACAACTTTTATTTTCCTAAGGATATAATAAGAAATTAATTCAACTTGCAAGAACAAGAGATCAAAAAGGAAAATTTGTTAGTGTACAAGAAGACATTAGATTTTCTTTATCACTTTGATAAAGGATATGATCCCTTGAAAGAATTCATGCCCTAGGAAAAGAAGGTAGAATCCTTGATGAACTTGTTCGAAGATATCATGCAAACCCTAAATCTAAACAAGGTAAAGGTTATAGAAACAAAACTAGAAAAAGCTAGGGATATTTTGAGAAGAGCTACACAAGGAAGGATGGTTACACCAGGTAGCTATGTCCTACAGTATAAAAAAGGATACAATGTGGCATTACCAAGGAGAGAGGAAGTTTCTACTTTAAAGGGGAAAAGACCCTTGGAATTACATGCTCAATCATTGCCATCTCCAAAAAGGCAAAGGATAGAGGAAGGGGGACAACAAAAACAACAAGATATCTACTCCAATTTCCAATCTACCCCACAAATGGATGAGCAAACTGTTATTGAGGAGTTATTGTAGATGGGAAGTGTAGGCCAAATCTTTCTAACATCTCAAGAAATGAAAGAAGGGATGCCAGAGGCTCCCAAATATAGAGAGATGGATTTGATAGTTCCAGAGTTCATAGGAAAAGCGATAGATCCAATTAACAAACAAGCTAGTGCTGAATTCATGTCTGATGATAACTTTGATAAAGCTAGAGCATTTATCCAATTTCTCTGGAGAATTCATATTAATGAATTCAAAGAAAAGTGTCAGCAAAGACAAAAGGATCAACCTGATAAGGATAAAGATGAAATTGAAATAGAGATAAAGAAGGAAATGATGGCCCAATTTGATAAAGTCACTCCTGAGGAAGGCCAAGAACTAGTTAGAAAAGGAGTCCTCATTCTTCCAGAATGGGATATTGTTGATGCTATAGTTTTTTATGCCATCAGGAAGAGAACTAAAAAATTGCATACCAATGAAGTATTTACAGTTGTTAAGTTCTATGAAGACCATGTAACATTGGTAATGTGGTCAATAAAGAAGAAAGAAAATATTAAAAAACTGGTGGAAATGATCAGGCTGAGCATTCAGGTAGCTTATTCGTTAGGAGAGTTGTACACACTTCAGCAATAGAGGTAGATGGCATAATAGTAGAATCCATAAAATTAAGCCTAAAAGTGGCAGAAAAGAGAGAAGAAGATATTTAGAAGTTAAGGACACAATTCAAAACTATTTGAAGGCATACAGTTATGAGAGGATAAAGTCCATAGAGAAGGACAAGAAATTTTTTGTATTAGAAGGTAAACAATCAGATCAATTTTCTCCTCAAAATGTGATAACACTGGATCCACATCATCTTTCTACATTTAGTCCAATTGTAACTTTTCCTCCTTCTATGCCATCAAGTCCAACTACAAAAGAGGACTTGGAGAGAGAGAGAGAGAGAGAGAGAGAGAGAGAGAGAGAGAGAGAGAGAGAGAGAGAGAGAGAGAGAGAGAGAGAGAGAGAGAGATTGCTAAATGGACCAAGTTAGAAGAATCAAGAAAGAAATGGGATGAAAATTGCACAACATTTAGAGAAGCAAAGGCATGGATACAACAAAGATATGCAAATAAGATACATGGCACACTTATGCAATGTACTCAGGATTTGAGTCTTGTAGCCATTTACTTAAAGGGAAAGAAAATTATGAGGATACTTGATGATTTCAATGTAGACAAGGATATGTGGGACCCCATTATGGACAGATGGAGAGGGAAAAAAGGTAGAATTGAAAATTTATATTCCATGTCCAAGGAGGAGAACAATGTGGACATTGTGTTAACTAGAACTTATAAGTATTTTAAATTGGTAGTGGACTTGGACAAAAAGAGGAGCATCATCTTAAAAAGGGTAGAGACTTTGAAGAAGGAATATTCAGAAGACTGTTATGAGATGTTCCCAAATCTTTTCAAGAAAAATGGAGAGATAAAGAAGGAAGCCTTATGGGTGAGACAGATGAATGAGGAGCTGGCAACGAGGACAAACAGTATTATCACTTTGGAAAGTAGACTATTATTTGTCCAAACAATTGAAATTATAAGCAAGCCCAAGTCATTTTTTGAATCATGGAAAGAGGAAGTGGACACCTAAAAGGACACTTGGGATGAATTGAACATTAAGAAAGATGAGATCATTAACATCCCATGGCCGAGTAATGAGGTGTTCACCTCTTGGAAACACAAATATAATACAATTAACTAGGGAGAAGATGATGTGGTGTGAAAAGCAACAAGTGGTAGTTCTTCCCAATAATTTTGAACAAAAAAGGTAAAGGAAGAAGATCATATATAAGATTACCATAGAAACAAACTCAAGATGGCAGATTCCAAACAACTCTAAAGCTATTGCAGTAACCAAGCTTGTCAGAAGACAAAGGACTTAGGAAAATCTTGTAACAAAGTGGTTATCACTTCACTTGTTATTTTGTCTTTTGTATGAGTCATGTATTTTGTCCTCATTCCAATTGATTTGTATCTTGTTTCAATCCTATTCTAAAAAAGGATTCCCAAGATCATTGGAAGGGGCTGGAAAATTTGGTATTATAAACATTTTGTAAAGTTTATAGTCAGGGAAATATAGAATAAATTGTACTAGACTAGTGTCAAGATTAGAAATAAAGTTTAAGGTCTGTAGCACTTATTGAGGTGGTTGTTCTTGATTACATCTTGTAAACAAAAGTTTTTTTCCTCATACTTAATACAAAGATCTTGGTTCAAATATCTCCTATGGTTTTCATTAGATGAGTTATGAATTGTCAAATTCACTAGCACAGATCTTGTCTGTGTGTATGTACCTATTTTAGAGTTTTAATCAAGGATCAAATTAAATGATGCTCTAATTAATACATAGATTCATCTGGGTATGCAATAAGGATTTCACAAGTAATATGGATTAGGGATAATTTTATTCATGGCTTGCAATCTTTGATAATAATCAACCTCTGTATATTGTATTTTTTCAAGAGTATAGCCCAATGGGTAAGGTGTTAGAAACACTGAGAGGGGGGTGAATCAATGTTTGTGAGTTAGATTTATTTCAAAAACTTGAAACTTAAATCAAATATATAACAAATGAAGCATAACAGAATAACACATAACACAAGATATGTTTATGGGGAAACCTTGATCAGAGGAAAACCCCGCTGGGAGTTAGTACCCACATATGATTGTATTAGTCTTATGAACCTATTGGAGTTCCATTTCCCTATTAGGAGAAGTATTTACAATTCAATTATAATGAACCTATTATGAGTCTTTACAAAACCTTGTTAAAGGTGGTTGGCTCACTGCCAAAGCTCACTCCTTAATAGGATGATGGCTACAACCTTTAGATAATAGATATTACTATATGAAAAGATGAACTATTGTTTTGACACTGTTGTCTGATCAGTTTCATTTATTCCCTATTGCTATAAAATCTTAAAGAATTATACTCCATAATGATTTTCTTATATTGTTCTTCTAGATATCTACTCTGCTTATTTTCCCACTCTTACACCTAATACAAAAGTGCATGTCTAGTATATATACATGCCTAAATAGACGTGACCAAAAACAAGACCTTAGTCAGCCCAAAACCAACATACAGAATGCTTCAAAAAAAATTATCTTAAGTGTTTTTAAATGAGAGTTAAATACACATTTAAAAACTTATTACAATAGGTGCATGGTCATTACAAAAGTAAATATTATACGCTAGTCCAAAATGTGAAGTCGGCTTCATACTCTATTTTTTGAACAGCTAGTGGCTCTTGAACTTCCTATAACTTCTCCATAATATCATAGCATACAATGCATGTATAGAGTAAGCTTAATAACATATCATAAAGCTTAAGTATGGAGGCACATAGTCTGACTCAATTGTACACACATGCGATGGTGCTCTGATCCACTGCATATCTTTGTACTATTCTATTTTCTATACTTAGCCAATTTTGATCATCAAAGTTTATTGACAAAACATCATATGACTTTGTTCCCATATTGAAAAAAAAAAATTAGTCATATACACCCTGAGTGTCAACTTGCCAACAATCTCCCCCTTTGTCATTAATGGAAACAAAGGAATGTGGCCAAGTTACTTAATCTTTTATTGAACAACTAAAAAATTGTACATCATAACTTTGGCTATATATATCATACTCCTTTATATTATACATACACTACTCCCCCTTTGAAATTAATAACAAAGGTGACAAAAATTAAACTCCCTAAGTACTTACTATGAGTATACATCTGGGTCTACAATATGGAGATTCTTGATTTCTTGCTGCCAGAATGCCTTGAGTGCATCAATAGTCTAAAGATGAGCGCACAATGCATATGTAAGCTTCTCCATCTTTGTCAGATCCATGCAGGGGCCTTGATAATATGTGAAAATGGTTTCATCTATCTATTTTATGTTCTTATTTAAAATAGCTAAGGAGGGTGCAAGTGCATTTCTTAGTTGGGTTTGCCTGGTCCTTATCTTGTAGATCTCTTTCTTGGCTTTTTCAATCTTGTCTATCTGCCCTTGATATTTTTTGTTGCAAATGTTGATGTCTTGGGAGGATGTTTCAACTAATTTCTTGATGTTTTCAACCAAGATGTCTGCTTCTTCAATCTTCTTGATGTGCTTAGAAGTGAATTTGCCTCTACCCATACAATTTTCTATCACCTTCCTACCTATTTTTGCTAACTCTTTCAAAATTGTTTGACTAATATTCAAGGAGTTGAGATCTAATGAGAATTTCTTGATCATTTCATCTAATATTCCCTTTTTGTACTCATCCTCTATAGTTTTAGTGGTTGAATCTACTAAGCTTGTGAAGTTTGATTTGAAGAAAGTCAATATTCTATCAACATCATCCACTGACTGGATACTTGCCAATTTCTTATATGCTAGTACTAAGTCATTCAAAATGTTCACTGACTCTAGAAAGAGAGGGTTTCTCATAGCTTGTTTCTCTTTGGATTTCTCCATGTCTAATACACTGATTTTTATCAGGTCTTCCTCTCCCCACGCATCTAGGTTTTCTGAGTTAGGGGTCAAGCTTGACAACAATCATACTTATGCTTTGTTAGATGGAGTGAATATAGAATTTTGAATAACATCCATACATTCACTTTTCAATTGGATTTCCATAGAGGGTGGTGCACTTGGTTCATCATTTCTCTCTTCATCTTGACTTGTAGTTTCTCCTATAGGAACTTGTTCTTGCTGCAAAGAAGTATTATTAGTGCATACCTTCTCAACTTCTTCAGTACTTAAAAATGCTTCCTCAAACTTATTTAAGTCATTTTTCTAAGGCTAACATGGTGATTTCAACATCATTTATCATAATGGTTTCATCTGAATCCTTGACTGTATTAGCGGGTGAAGTAACCTTGGGCGCTGAATCCTGTGGACCTTTCATATGCACATTAAGAATCTTTGATTCCTTATCTTGTTTGGATGGAAATGGAGTTACTTTAACTATAGGCATCATTGATGGATACATGTGTCTGTCCAAAAACACTTTCTCAAATGATGTTTGAGTTTCCTTGCCAACCAACTCATACTCTTTGTTCATAATGTGAAGAGTCCTTGTTTTGGTTCTTAGATGAGATTTTACCAAATCTAACAGTATTGCCTTTTGATCATGTGAGAAAATAGGAAGACTGGCCAATGTTTCTTCTCTAATCCTCATATCTACTTCAATTTCTTTCCTTTTCAATAGGTTGAGTATGTTACATACTTTGTCTGGAATGACTATCTTGAGTTCCAAAACTGACCTTTTGAACTTGATCATATAGAGATAATCATAGAATGTATATCTTATTTATCTATCTCTTGGTACTTGTCATAGACATTAGTAATTGAATCAAGTCTTCCTTCATTAGTAATTTTGTTCCTTAAGACTGTCAGACTAGGTCTGAATCCTACCTCGGGAGGGGATTGAGTGTTGTTTACTTTGCTCCTTGTTGTCCTTGAGGATGGGTGACCTGTCGGAATTTGCTTCCTTCTTATGGTCATCTTGGTTGGTACTAAATGTGGAGAGGATTCTAGGTCAATGGTAGTAGAAGGTGTAGATGTACCTTCATTAGACTTCTTCTTTTTCTTCTTGTGAATATCATCTAATTTCTCTATGTTGACTTCTGCAGGTGTTTGTTTAATCTCTCTTGAAATTTTATCTTCCCTATCTTTATCTAGGTATTCTTGTGTGACACCATGAACTTTCAGGATGTTTGATGTAATCCTTGATGCCTTCCTCTTATTATCTGCACTGTATAAGAAAGAATCAACTTTATTTGTCTTCTCTCTATATGTGCCCCATCTTGGATCTTTTGGATCTTTTGGCACAGAAAAAAGAACTTGTGCATATCCTTCTAAAACATGTTCTTCTACTTCATAACCAAGTTGATGAATCCATTTGGTTCATCGCTCAACTGCTTCCATGCAAGTACAATCAATTTCCACCATGAAGGATATGGTGTCCTTGTATTTCTCAACTATCTTCTTTGATATTATGAACCTCTTCTGCATATTGATCCTAAATTTCTTGATCTCCATTTCCATAGAGTCCTTTATACTTCTCTCTGATGTAGCCTTTAATGAAATTTGAGACATAGTAGGTTTTCTCATGTCTAGGTAAAGATTAGAGACTTTACCAACAATGTGGAAGTATAGGTGGATAATCAAAGAGCCAAATATGAATATTTTTCTCTTGTCATGCTTGATAGCTCTAATGTTCTCAATCAATTGTACATGCAATATCTCATAGATATTATATTGTGTGTTATCTCTTGTCATCCTTATTGCTGCCAGAACTGTAGCTACAGATACATTATTCAATCTGCTTGGATGCTGAAACTTGTAACCAAGTATCATGGTGAGGAGTTTGATGTCTTCTTCCACAATGGGATCAACATTCATCCCGCGCCTATCACTTCTACACACGCATGCCTGCTCAACCTATTTCTTTACATCCTTTCTAGTAGGATGAATAGGTCCAACCTTAGAGAGTCTGGTCATCTCATGAATGAGGTCAACAGTAATGTGGATAGGAACTTCACCAATCCAAAACAGATCATCATCAATCCTACTAAGTAGAATTTTTACCCATTCTGGTTCATAAAACTCATGTGCATTTGTATACTCAAAAATAGGGTTATCAATGAGATGCAAGTATTCATCTTTGAATGAGTAATTTGGTTTAGTCATTGATTCCATAAGCATTGTTATGTTTTTTTCACCCATAGACTCCTTACAATAGATGTAAGCGCAAATATCCTTTACATGCATGACTCCTAATGGAGTCTTGGAGAATGCCCCTTCTCCATCATCTAGCACAAAATTAAATGGATGCTTCTTAAACACATATCTCTTTTTCTCAGAGATGTCAAACACTATAGTAGTAGCCATTACTTACTTGTAACTTTCTTAAGTAGGGTTTCTTAGAGATTTGAAATGATGCATCCACTAGGGTTCCATTTTAACTTTGATTTTCCTTGCTAACCAACCAAAGGTTATCTTTTATTGCTTTGATGCTAAATTCTCATGTGCTCTCTGAATGCTTTTATCTCAAATGCAAAAGTGAAGATAAAAGATCTTTCACTGACTTATAAAGAGTTACTACACTTAATGATTGATGTCGTAACATGGTTTGCACTATGAATTTAAATCTTTGTTCTTATTGAAGTACAAGCTATGCATCCATGCATACTCTCTCAATTCATCACCAAATACATGAATGCATAGGCGCATACTCAGAGGTGAATATACCAGCCACGTAGGGGTTTAGAGCTAGAATAGTTCCCCCTAACACCAAGAAGGTCAACTTAACCAGAAGTAGAAGGTGTGTCCACTATGTATGAATCTACTACTTTTTTCTTATAATTATATTTCTTTAATTTAACCTATATTTTACCTAAATCCTTTGTAGCTTTTACAAACTTGACTTCTCCAGATTCTTCAATTAATGATTCTTTATGGTTTTCTTGTTTTTTGAGTTCTAGACCTACAAAACCTTGAGATATGTCCTGCTTTGTTACAGGAGTGACAAATTATTGGAGTACTATTGATATTGTTTACCATTCTACACTTCTTTGATGTGTGTCCATTATAATTACATATCTAACATGTAATGTTCTGATAGTTTCTCTGAGGTTGATTTCTTTGATTGTATTAAGTCATATTTCTTTGGTTCTACTGTGACTGATTTCTTTGAGTTGTTCTGCAATGTATAGCCCTGTGACCAAATTTATTATAGGAGTACCAATAGCCATTGAAAGGTATTACCTCTTTACAATCTCTTTCCAAATGTCCATGCTTGTTACAGGCATAACAAGTTCAGTTAACTAGCTCGTGTTCATCTTTAGGAGGTTCATCTTTACCCTCTGTAAGATTCTCAATTTTCTTTGCTTTTATAGAATCTGCTTGTGATTTCTTTCTTTCTTTCTTTCATTGCATTTATTTCAATTTGATCTACACTATATCAAACACCAGTAGTATCACCTCTTAGATTCTGTGCATAAAGTTGTAATTGAATTTTATCACAACTTGTGTGTAGTTTCTCAATTTTATCTTTTGCTTCTGTTAGTTTAGATTCTATCTTTTTCTTGATGTTTTCCAACTCTGAGATATTGATATTTTCTTGCATAAGTTCTTCATCTAATTGTTTACTTTCTTTTTTATTTTATTTAATAGTTTTTAGGCTATCTGTAGGTTGTTCATTCAGATCTTCAATCTTGTCCTTTAGAGACATGTTTTCTTCATTCAGCTTTTTGACCATTTTTCCCAAATCATTTGAAGAGAAATATTTCAGATCTTTCCTTAATTTTTTTCTAAGCATTTGGGAGCCATCAACTTTTAGTTTAAGTTCTTCATTTTATTTTTTAGATCTATCAAGATCATCAAGGGTTTCTTCAATATTCTTTTTCAGATGTTTCTCTTCTGTTGAATCCATGATCTCCTCAAGTGGTTAAACTTTCTTTGAGAGGACCAGAGCTCTGATACCAATTGTTAGAAACACTGAGAGGGGGGGTGAATTAGTGTTTTTCAATTATCTTTATTTTAGAAACTTGAAACATAAATAAAATAGATACAAAAATGAAGCATAATACAATAACACATAACACAAGATATGTTTATGGGGAAACATTGATAAGAGGAAAACCCCGGTGGGAATTAGTACCCATAAATGATTGTACTAGTCTTATGAACCTGTTAGAGTTCCTTTGCCCTGTTAGGAGTAGTCTTTACAATGCAAGTACCATAACCCTGTTAGGAGTCTTTACAAAACCTTCTTAAAGTTGGTTGGCTCACTGCCAGAGCTCATTGCTCAATAGGATGAAGGCTACAACCTTCAGATAATTGATATATACTATATCATAAGATGAACTGTTGTTTTGGCACTATTGTCTGATCAATTCTATTTATGTGCCGATGCTTTAATCTCTTGAATACTTATACTTCATACTTATTTTCTTAAATTGTTCTTCTAGATATCTTCTCTGCATATTTTTTCACTCTTACACCTAATAGAAAAGTGCATGTCTAGTATATATACATGCCTGGATAGACACGACCAAAAACAAGACCTTAGTCAGCCCAAAAACAACATACACAATGATTCCAAAAAAATTGGCCTAAGCATGTTTACATGAGTGTTAAAGACACATTTACAAACCTATTACAATAGGAACATGGCCGTTACAAAATGAAATATTATACGCTAGTCCAAAATCTAAAGTTGGCTTCATACTCTATTTTTTGAACTGCTAGTGGTTCTTGAACTTCCTGTAACTTCTTCGTACTATCATATCGTACTATGTGTGTATAAACTAAGATTAATAATATATCATAAATCTTAAGTATGGAGGCACATAGTCTGACTGGATCATACGCACGTGCGATGTTGCTCTAATCAACTACATATCTCTATACTATTCTGTTTTATATACTTAGCCAATTTTTATCTTCAAAGTTTACTAAAAAAATTCATATGAATTTGTTGCCATAATGACAACAAAAAATTAGTCATACACACCCTGAGTGTCAACTTGCAAACATAAGGAACTGATCTGAAACTAGTAGTTCTTTTATTGCAACATATCTACTTATAAGATGGCTATGTTTTTGCACATATAGACATTAACTCCAATAAGTCTTTCAATTGATAATTAGCCATTTATCTAGTACCTCCTGGATATGTTGAGCCCATGTGAGGTTCCTACTTTATTGACATCTTTAGGAATATTTGAAGGTGTTACAGGGTGTCCCCCCTTTATTTAGAAGAACTTAAAGTGTAGAAGGTTTGTAGGCATGCTTGTTAGTTGGTCATTTACATTATATTAATAATTATTTCAAGTTTGATTCTCTTTAAGATCTTATCATAATGTGAAAAGGTTGTTCTCTAATCAATACATCATAAAATGGAACCAAAAAAATGGCAAATATACTAGGGAGTTGTTTGAATTAAAGTGCAGTAAGTGAAGCGAGGTTTTTCAAGCTGAGCTAGACTCCTATCCTTCTTAATTTTTTTTACCAGTTAGTTGACTATTGAAGTACAGTGTTATCTTTGCTAATCCCAAGGTTTTATTTCACTATTGAAATTGTTTTGGGATTTTCTTAGCCCCCTGTTGTTATTCTTCTGATTTGTGAAGTCCTTTTATAGCATAAATTTTATTACTCAAAGTTAGTGTGTATTTTCCCAGCTAAGTGTTGTGTGGCGACTCAAAGAAATCTCTGCATCAGTGCTGATTTATAAATCATTTAACACACACTATCTAAATATGAGCTATAAGTATACTAGATCCAAGATGAAAAATAATCATGAGGGTAATCTAGAAGCTAAGATCCCATCAAATTCTAGAGCTATAACATGGAGGCAGAAGAGGAATACCAAGGTACAAAATCCCATACCACCGAATTAGGAGGAATCTATAATAGAGATTCATGTGGCTACATATTTAGGGTTGGGTGTGTATAGTGACTGTTATTCTCAAAGTGAGAAAGATGAAAATGGACCAAGATATGCTAAGAAGGTGGTCCATAGAGAGCCCCATGGACATGAATGAAGGTCAAGAAGAAAAAGTAGAGGATATAAGACTAGGAATTCCCCTAGTGCTCTGAGCTCTCCCTCATCACATAGGCCCTGAGCTCACACTCATATAAGAGAACTATCCATTATGGAAGAAACCTCTGAATCTGAAACAAGTCTCCCAGATTTTGATTGATGAACCATAACTAATTGAATGTTTGAAGATATTAAGTTGATGTTTACCAAAATGCAGAAAGATAATGCAAGACATTAAATCAATTAATGGATTGTATTTTCATTGATATGAACTTGATATAATCTAACTGATTATATACAAAGTGTCAAAGATGTAAGAGAACTAGAGAGATAAAGGTTATGCTATCATTATGCATAAAAGTTTAGTATTCACAGAGTGACAATAGACACCGACAGACAAGTGCATACCGATAGATAGAGAAACATGAGAGGAAAGTCACATTGATGCCCAAGCAAGAAAACCAACAATAAATACTAACAAGAAGAATCACAATAATTACTGATGTACAAAATTACAGTTTCACCCGACGAGAAGACAACCCCGACAGATAGACAAACCCAATAGAGATACCTAAGATGAACTGGAGTGTTGATCAAAGCTAACAAAGAGTTAAAACATCGAAAGGGACTAAAGTTCAGAAATGAAAAAATACTTAGTTGGCAAGAGCTAAAGGATTTAACTGGTTGTTAACATTGTTTTCATCAACAAGTTAAAACCAGAGATAAGTGAGAGCATTAAATTAGTTTTATTCCAGTTGTCAAGGAGAAATCTACAGGATAAAAATGAAGTAGAGATTTAAAGCAAGATTGGCTAAGTTTGCGGATCATGCAAAGAACAAGAAATTTAAAAAAAGAGAAACGGTGATATCATGTCTATAAAGAGACAATATAATTCATTGTGAATTAGGGGAGTGAATAGAGGAAGAGGATGCTAGAGAGAAATTGATGAAGAACAACTTCAATTAGACCTGATCAATCAAGCTGAAAATAGAGCTAATTACACTGAGAAAAAAAGCACGACATCACCTAGTAGAAAGAAGTGGAGCAAAGGTATTGAAAAGATACATTGACCATAAAGGTATAATGAGATTATAATAGATCTGAAAATCTGCAACTCTATAGTTGTATATGTGAATAGATCATTTACTATTTCAATTTAACCATTAGATCATAAAGTTTGTTAACTGAGTAGGACTTAACAGTCCTTTCTATATTGAGATACATCACAAGGAGCATCAAAAATTTTGATCATGAAGATAGCATGAGATGCCATATACAATTTGACAAGCACTTGTACATTTTGGCAAATATATGACTACGTGACTAAAATGTTTAGTCACACTAGTAAAAATTTTGGTCACGTGACTAAAATTGATCATATTCTACTAATTTACAAGTATAGATGACTAAATAAGTGACCAATTTAGTCACCAAGTAAAATCAAAAGGTCAACCAAATAAAAGTGAGTAAATAAACTACCAAATAAACTACTTAATAAATGACTAAATAAACTACCAAATAAATGACTAAATAAACTACCAAATAAATGACTAAATAATCAGTCACCTTAAAAAAATGACTAAATAAAGGACCAAATAAATTACTAAATAGTTAGTCACTAATAATCCCATTTCACCAGTAACTCTTTTTTGCCAATAGAGTTTATATTATGTGAGAAATCCATCTACACCAATAGGCTTTATATTACGTGAAAGATCATTTGACCGGAGTAGCAAGAAATATAAAATCATTTTCTTGGAAAATAGAATTTATCTTAGTAGCTTAGTAAATAATTCTTATCAAATGACCAAAATGGTGATTTTGTGTCAATATTACAATTTTTCCCTTTTTCTAGGCCTAGTGCACTATCTCTCTAAAAATTAAATGAGATGGGTGTTTAAGCCACCCAATACTGAATTCTACTCAAGATCAATGTCTATTATTTTACTTTAAAGACTCCAATAGGTTTTATCTTGTAGGAATTATTTCTCCATGTTGATAAAGTGGTTAAAAAATATATCAAAAGGGACATTTAGCTATTTGATTCTTTTCACTTAATCAAAAAATAAAGTCACCTTAGTCCTCTTCTTTTTCTTTTGGAGGGAGTTTTAACTCTAACTCAATTTGAGTTGGTTCAAACTCAAGGTTGAATTTGAGTTAAGGGATCAAGCCCTACACTTTCTCGTGGTTGGAGGGTCAAGGGAAAGGAACAAAAAATTCAATGCAACAATGACAGTCAAGAAAAGAAACATCGGGTAACTAAAAACCTTGCTTTGAAACTCTCTTTCTTTCTTGAGTCAAACTTGAGGCATACTATTCTAAACCATTGGCTGATGCTACTTTGTATTGAAAACTTGTTGGTAGCTTATTTAATTGACACATATGAGGCCCAACATTTCATGTCATTAACTTGGCCTCTCAATTTATGTAGGAACCCCATAAGTTGCTTTGGAAGCCAACCAAGTGAATACTCTGCAACATTCAACATACTCATAGTGTTATGATTCACTATGCAATAGGCATTGATATTGATTTGGATGGGTGTACATACTTATATTAGAGAGGTGATTTTTAGGAGAAAATATCTACCTTTTATTGTAAATTTTCACTCGGTTCTAGTCCTATATATTAACTTTTGTGTTTTCCTTTATAGAGATAGAGTATCAAGGGGCTAGGAATTCTACCACTAAGGCCCTTTGGCACCAACATATTCTTACTAAATTTGGTATCTTCTATTGAAGGCCATTTTATATTTTATGGAAACCAAAGTGATTTATGGATCTCTCAAAACTTGGTCCACCATTTCTATAGAAAACATGATAAGGTCTACATGTACTACATTCAAAATCTTATTTATGGAGAAATATTCAATCTTTGTCATCACTCAACTACTAAGAAAGCAGTTGACACATTTACAAAACTTTATAAAATGCATTTTTTTACGTTCAAAGATTTATAGAGGTACAAGATGAAATATCTCAGGGGGGTGGCTAGTCCTCACTTTTTCTCTCTAGATGTGGAAAGGGCGAGTAGGGAGCTATTCTCTATTTAAGGTGCTTCCTCATTAGGCTTCATTTGTAAGTATTCATAATTTTTCTTGTTTATTTTATGTATAAGGAGGGGTCATTAGCATATATTTTATCTTCTTTTAGATATTATTACATTTTTCCTGAATATTTACTTTAGCTACTTAAGTAGATTGAGTAGGTCATCCTAAAGGTAGTAGACATCATCCATGAATGTGACTATTGCATAATTTTTTATGGTTGGAGTTACATCTTTGATTGGTTTGGTTTTCCTCCTATCTTAGACAATATGAATCTTCCCCTACTTAAATTTGAAATTTGTAATAATATTATTATTTGTGTAGATTTTATGTCATACCCATTCTTTAAATGATCACTAACTCAAAAATAGTAATTTTATTATTTATATGAAGTTTCTATGGGCATCTATTCCGCTAAAATTATTACACATAATTCCACTCTCCTTTCAAAATTATTACAAGAACATATGTTATTTATTTATTTAATACTTTTCACATATGTCTTATTTTAAAAATAGAAAGAATCAAATTTTTGGAGATTTAGCAGGGAATGAAAATGTTTAGAGGGAAAGCTAAAGGATCTGAAACATCAAACCATAATGTAAAAACTCATAATTTCCCTCCAGTGTCGGGAATGCATAGGCTCAAAAGAAGGAAATAATATTTTTCACATAGGGCCCGTTTGGTTGGGGAATTGAAAAATAATGCAAATCATGGTTATTTATACCCTGGTTATGCAAACCCCGGTTATGCTTTTTTGGGACTGTTTGGTTGCCCTGGAAGATGGATTTGTAAATCCACATTCTCCGTTTGGTTGTCAAATTGAAAATAGGAATTTGAATTTATGAAATTCTCATTCTCTGTTTGGTTGAACATTTTCGAATTGGGATTAGAATGCAGGTCTCCATATTCTCTGTTTGGTTCTGCACTTTGAATTAGAATTTGAGTTTGGGTCTCCATCTTC
>MU223344.1:280305-315028 GCA_018584345.1 Thuja plicata | reverse complement strand
CCCCGGTGCCTTCCCGACCCACGTAAGCACCTGGTATGCGCGTCGAGGGGGAGATTCTTGGGTGATGCGACGCGCTCCCCTGCCCACAGGTGGTTAATTATGTGGTGTTCCATGTTCACTAACAGTCATGGCTTTTGGTGCAACGGCAAATGGGCCCTACAGTTTTTGGCACATTTTCGATGTGTTTTTGTCATGTTTTAGCTCTTGCCTACATGATAGACAAGTCGTGCAAGTTTTCTATATGGCTAGTGCTTGTAGCTCAGTTGGAGAACACTATGGCATGTTGATAGAGCTCCTAGGTTTGAATCCCAGTTGTTCCATGATTTTTATTAGTTTTTCTTGTATCTTTATTAGAATTCATATTTTACTGGAGTTTCAGTCGCATAGCTCTTAATCATTTGTTGTTATTTTTAATAAACATCACAATTCACCCTTCACAGTTTCGCAGCTGCACTTATCAAGCACATACTTTCATATTTTTCATGTAAGATGAAAGTTGCTCAGTTGCACCTATCTAATAGATAATTTCTCTTGGCATTTACGATTTCATTTTGTATGAAGGATTTTATATCATCTATATGTTTTTTATTTATGAAAGTTTTTATATCATTCATAAGTTCATTTTTATGGAAGTTTTATATGATTCACGAGTTCATTTTTAATAGAGGATTTAACACCATATGTGAATCTATTTCACTAGCTGATACAAGAATGCACAAACTTATGATGTTGCTTCTTTAGCTGAATTCATTTTGGAAAGCATGTATACTGAACTCAGTTTATCCTCACCTTACAAAGTTAAATCTTGTAATATTTTAATTTCAAAACTGAGATCCAAATTCTAACATAACAAATAAAATCATTGAACTGCAATCCAATCAGTCATTCAGTCCTGAAAACCAGTTCCACCAGCAGGGTTTAAGTTTCAGGTTACAATTCTCCAACCCCGCAACAAGTGTTGATGTTATTTAATTAATCAACCTGTATGCATTATGAAAGCTTTTATAAAAGACTGAACTATTTACTGATAATGGGTTTCACTATTCATGACACAGGGACATAAAAAGAAATAGCATATTTTTCACTGAAGAATTTAAAGTCAGACTGGGAAGCCTGAGCTACATGCAAGTAGTAGAGAATGAGGCATTACTGAGCTATGACATATTATGGTTTGGAAAGCTCTACTGGATCTCATCTGAGACCTATATTTCCTATATGTAGAAGCCTGGGTGAAGCGGTCATTTCCATATATAGATTGAAGGTAAACAGACAGCATTCTTGCATTGATAGACCCTTGTCTTATTGTGGAGGAAGATTTCACCAGAGAAATTCTAGGGGTCCAGCTTTAGCCAGAGCTTGTTTACACCCTAATTCTGTCAAGTTCTTCACCATAAGGGATGTTTGCAAGGTTCTTCACAATCCTTAGTGTTTACCAAATGAATCCCATTTTGAAAGAATTGTCAAAAAAATATGTAAAACCAATGTATCTCCAAAAATCTAGAATGAGGGAATGCAGGGATATGGGGACATGGTTTTGGAGATGCCAAGAATTTTAGTAAGTTTGAGGGTGGTTGGGATGGGGCTGTTTAAATAACTTAAAAAAGCTAAAAGAAGCTAAAATTTTAAAAAGTAAAGCAATATGCTGAATTTGCAATAACAATAATCCTCCCTCTTTTTCCTTTGTAATGAATGCTAAACATTCTCAAATATCATGAAGCACATTAACTGTGATTTAAGGGAATTAAAGTCACTTGCATTAAGAAAGATGTCCAGTTCTTTCCCAGTTTATGTAACATGCAATCCACCTCCAACTCTAGTTTTATAATCTTTGCTCTATATTTATTATTTTCAATGTAATTATTAAACAAAGAATCTTTGGCTATTATCTGATTAGCCACTTATTTTATTAAACATTACCATATATTTTATCTACTGTTCAATCATATCGATAACTTCAAACTTTTTTTCAAGCGCATCAATTGGCTCATGAAGGTCTTAAATATATATGCTTCAGAATAGGGGTTCAATGATGGTGTATTGTTGCATTGGCACTACAAAATTGTTTTCTGCATAAAATACTAAAAATTTTGAAGCTTCATTTTTGCTAGCTTGCATCTAATATTTAATTATGGCACATAACTATGTCACTTGGAGAAATGACAGATATGGTCTTCACCAAACTACTGTTATCATTGTCGAAATGTTAAAGTATTTTATGCTCCCATATCTTCTTCTGTGGATTTTCCTAGCTTCAAATTTTAGTATAAATTTTTCCTCACTTGGATTTCCATGTGTGTTTCTGCCCCGTGGATGAATATAATGAGTAGAAGAACAAAGCACCGAAGAGAGGGTACTTACAACAATTGTATTGGTACATTTATTGTCTGAAGTTCTAAATTAATGAGGAAGCCCTCAACATGAAATCACAAGCCAAGTTTTCAAGAGGAAAGTTCAGATTTATACTGGAACTATTTGATGTACAGATTTGCAAAAAAACATAACCATAATGTAAGAAACACCAACATGAGCCAACGCACATGAGCCAACCAAAAACTAGAAACATCAAGTACTTGCATCGAGATCCTTTGACTTCATTTCATGCTCAACCTGCATCCACACGAGAAAAAGAAAATCAAATTACTTGTTCTAGCATCATGTTAAATTTGCTTAAGTTTAGCTTTCAACTTTTCTCAATATTTTGCATGGTAGGGCTGAAAAATAGTGTTCCAAGTTGCACATATCTATCAATGTATAGCAATTTATGTACAGAATTGCTATGTATGCTTGATTCTACAATCGAACATTTTCAAACACTTTCCCTGTGCACTCCCCCTTACACGACAGCACCACTACCCTCTTCCACTGTCTTCTTACTCCTGGACACTGCTTTGATAATTTCAATTTTGTCCACTGCGCAACACAACCAAATTAACACGTTCTCCTATGCCCCTACCAAGGCAGGGACTCCAGCTGCACACAGCCCTTGTTTCTATAAGAGTAATTGGGTCTGATTTTCTGAGCCTAGTTAGTCTGTTGTCAACATGTATTATGTTCATAGCCACATATCTGTAATTCAGCACAGTTACGTACTATTTTTCAGTCACTTCTGAGCTACACCAGTATACTTTTCTCTGTCTATTTTCAATTAATTATTAAAGTCAATAAAATTTATCCTACATATTCAAGTAGTAGGTTTCAGAAATATTTTTCTATGTCTACTTTCTATTAGAGCCAACAGAGTTTATTTTGGCACTTCCAAGTAGTAGATTATAATGCTAGGATCCCATTGGCTAGTTATAAAAAGTTTGCAAACCCAAATACATAATGTTGTAAATTATGGTATATAGCTGTTCCTAAAATTCTTGTTATGGTTCTCCATTTGAATTTTTTTCACAAGTTAATCATTTAATGCGTGTGTTTCCTGTGTTTGATTGTGTACACACTACATGGTCATTGTTGAACATTGAAGGGCATAGTAAGACTTATATTCCAACCTGCAGAAGAAGGTGGAGAAGGTGCAAATCTTATGATCAAGGAAGGTGCACTTGCAGATGCTGAGGCTATTTTTGCGATGCATGTTGATTATTCATTGCCAACTGGTACCATTTCCTCAAGACCAGGACCAATATGTGCTGGTGGAGTTACATTTGAAGTAACTATAGATGGAAAAGTCGGGCATGCAGCATTTCCACACATGATTATAGACCCAATTATTGTAACATCATTTATAGTTTTGAGTTTGCAGGAGATTAATTCTCGAGAAACAGATCCCCTTCACAGCCAGGTAATACTAACTCAACTGTGCATAACATTGATATTTGATGAATTCCATAAGTGCACCTTACATTTTGATAGTAAGTGAGTAGTTTGTTATGGTAAATTTTGCTTTGGTGGAATTTTTCATCTAGTATAACTATAAGCTTGTTTAGGTAGTATATTTGTTGATGCATAGTTGTAGCTTCTACATCTAGAAAATACTTTTAAAATATAATGTAAGGTGGTATTCATGTAATGATCTGAGCATATTCTACTATAAATAACTGTCCAGAACTTAGGAAATACAAATTTATCATTTTTAAGCTATTTTTTTTTCTTTGGAGTGGCATTTTGGTTTTCTGATTAGATTCTAAACCAGTCTTTCCTGCATGTTCAAAAAAGGCAATCTTTACTGTGGGAAAAGATGGTAGAGATATTTAAATATGAACTAAAATAAATGCAAACAATTCCCTAGATTAAATTCTAAGAAAAAATTCTTGTTAATTTAATTAAGAAAAGCCATCACTTGATACATAACACAGTCAATATTGATATTATAAAATCTAAAACAATTGAAATCCTCTAGCATTAGAGAGGAGAACACCTTACGAGTAAAACAAGTGAGAAATCAGGGGAAAAGGACCATGTTTCAAACTAAATTTTGTTGTAGAGGTTGTTGATCGTCAGTTTGATTGTCCAATGTCATATATTGGGATATGACAACTGCAACTTCAGTATCCATGTATGACTGCAAAACATTTGAATATTTCAACATCTTACCGGATTAGGATGTAGTGATAACTAAAATCAAAGGATAAACGGAAAGCCTTGAGACTCTTAAATTTAAAGAACTTACCTGAAGTCTATACTTATAAAATACATAACCAGCAACAAAAATACCCACTAAGCCAGATAGAGTAATAAGTGTCAAGAACCAGTCAAATCTTGAAGCATTTCTCACTGCAGATTATACCGCCCACAAAACAAAAAAAAATGCAACAAAGTTAAAAAGTTATTTGATAACTCAAAACAAAGAAATGAGGAAACTCAAGGGAGTAACAAACATTAAACAACTGTCCTTAAGTATAAAGCACTAAACTATGAGTAAGGAATATGATTCTTGTCATTAAACTATGAGTTATTTGTTGTATTTGTTTACAGACTTGTGTTACCATTTACAAACTTAATATTACAATTACAATCATTATCAACATGATACATAGATAGTATGTCGTGAGAAATAAAAAACATTGATGATAAATAAACAAGACAATTTATATATCTAATGCAAAAATTAATTTATCATGTCACAGCTGCTAAAAAGTGTGTGCTTAACATGATATATGATGAAGTCAAGTGAAATTAGTAACGTGCTTCTAGAAGCTTACGAGCATATATTATATAACCAACATAGATGATTTTACATTTACTAATCAAGCTAATATGCCATAGAAAGAAAATTATTTCTTTGTAAGTAGTGTGATTATCAATTGAACAAGTGAAATCTCTATCTTATCTTGATTTATCATTTAAGAAATAAAGTATTTACACTTTCATCATATCACTTTCACATGGAAACTTGCCAATATTATATCAAAACAAATTTATGAATCGTAACTTCCAATAATCTAGAAATTGGAATTCACTGATTTCATTATTTTTCTATGTACCTCTATCCATGCATATGATCCTTTTCTGTGCAATATGACCATCAGAAATCTGATTTTTTATATGTTAATCAAAGTGTTCTTATGGATTTGATTGTGTGAGTTTCTTTAGCATCAACGTTTCAGATAACATTCTCTGATCTATCATCAGGATGCTTTTTCCTTTCTCTCTATCATCCTTACAGTGGATCACAGAGTGTGATCTAAAATGTTGATGATAAAAAAACTGACACAATCAAATCCAGAAGCACACTCTCATGAACTTATGGATTGTGGAAATCTACTCAATCTAATTTTTATATGTTTACAAACTATGATATGATGCAATTAAATTTTTATTTTTCAATTTAAGTAAAATTTCTAATGGCCAAGCTAAATTTGGAAGTGCCTTTGTTGGATAGAATCTTATATATAATAGAAATTTCTACGAATCACTAGATTTAAGAAGTCTTTCATGATATGTTTCAGGATAAGCTACAGACTCCTGTTGGTACCTGTCAAGGTACATTAAATCACATCCTCGCAAAGTAAAGAAGCAAGTGGAAGCATTCCAAGATCTGCTGGCATTTATATGCTAAGATTTTTATTTTCTATGTAGATGTGTTTATATGCATAGATTTATGATTCTTTTTTCTGTCAATATATAAAGGGTAAACATGATCTCTTCCTTTTCTATGGAAGTACTAAATTTTTAGGCACTATTGTATATTTTTATCTTTGTCTAACATATTTGGTCTAAAGCTATAAATAGGTCTCATGAACTATGATCTAAACCCCCCGAAAAAGTCAATGCTTTCTTTTTAGAATAGGCAACTTTAGTCCCCTCCAAACCAACCATGAATCTCCCTAGATTCAACATAGTAGGGTTAAAATACCTTTTGTATAAAAAGAAATCTCTATTTGGACCAAGCTCCCCACTAAACATTCTTTTCATTGTTTCAGGCTCCATAATGGTGAAGGTTGCAAAGGATTCAATGGACATATTGACACATCTATGCATCTTATACATTCCCTATACCCATTTTGTGCATATCCTGCAATCATTGTATTCCATGAGATGAAATAGTATTTTGTCAAACACTCGATGTGCCTTGTCTATGCTTTCACATTTTTCATACATATCAAGGAGAGAAGCCTTGTCTATGCTTCCACATTTTTCATACATATCGAGGAGAGAATTTTGGAATAGGAAGGGAGGATGTTGGCAAAGGTTGTGGAATTTGTATTTGGAATTTTTATTTACACCTGCCAATTGCATTTGCTTGAAATTTTTTAAAGCCTCTTCAACAAATCCATTTTGTGAAAATCCCACAATAATTACAGTCCATGAAACCACATTTCTTTGAAACATTTTTCAAAACAATTTACATGCCTTATCAGTGCTTCCACATTTTGAATACATGTCTACTAGGGATAGTGCAACTACAACATTTGACAATATTCCTCTATCATCTATGCTTTTATGGTTGTCTATACCCTATTCCAAAGGTCTCGTTTTGGCATAGGCTTGAAGGATGTTGGAAAAAGTTGTGTAATCTAGCTCCATCAATTATTATTGTCTAGGTTGTCTGAAATGTATGGCTACTGCTCCTATATTGTGACTCATGACAGTCATTACATTTTTTTCTTGACATATTATTAAAAGTTCTAATCCAACAACACTGATGTAGAGCACAATGGTTCAACATATTTTATCTTATGCACCAAGGAATTAATCTTCTAACTTTATGAATTACTTGACAATGAATATTAGTTACATGTTAAAATTTAATGATAAACTTGAAAAAACTCTTAGATCTTAGATCTCTTCCACTAACCTGCAAGATTTTACATGATAAAAAAGTAGCACATACAACTAATATGATAAAAACATCATATGTCTAGTAAATATTTAACAAATTCATGAAATTCCCACATCAGTGGTGCAAATGAGATCATATCAAGTACCATGAAATATGCATTGTGCGATGCAACTTGAAGCCCAGATATTGGAATAATGACTTTTCATACTTCTATTATAGGATTATGTATGCACAAAAAAATATAATTAATTTATTGCATGGCTCTCGTGTCCTTTTCAGTGGTAGAGAAGAAAATTGAGAAGGGATGCAATAAATAATACATGGAGAGAACATGAGGTCAATCATTCTACTATGTGATAATAGAAAGGCACACAAATTAGCTCCCAAGTTAGAATTGTGCACATAATAGTTCTCCTGTCACTACCCTCAGCTTATGACAAAATTGAAAGAAATTTGGAGTGGTAAATTCTATGGAAGCATTTCACAATAAACAAAATATGGAAGCAAAATCCAAACAAAATTTTAGAATTTGTAAACATGCAGCGATTATATAAAATCTTGAGAGATCATCCTGTAGAGACTCTCTTGGAAGCACTATCCAATATAAATGAAATTCTTACACAGTATGAACATACCAGGAAGAGGCATAAGAGAGATCAATTATATCTGCCAAAAGTTTGATTGTTAGAAATCAAAACCACTGCTTACTAACAACAACCATTTACCCCTCATAAACAGGTTTGGTGCTACCAAGGTGTCCAACAGAAAGCACCCCCATCAAATTCAAGTACATTGTTAATGCACCAACATGGTGTTTCCCCTTTTTTATTGTTACCATTCAAAACAAAATCCTATTTGATACACTCAAAGAAATAGTTCCAACAATCTCTACACAGGAACCGAACTGAATTCTTGAAATTCACATGGACAACTACTCACCTCAATTCTTGGTCAAGGAAAATAACAGGAAAACATGTCCCTGGAAAAGAAACTGATCTCAGACCCAAACAAGAAATGCTTGCTCAAGATACAAGAACTGGGCCACTTTTACAAATCTCTAAAGTTCATCCTTCTATGACACATGCTTGCCGAATTAAATATTAAAGAATAATTAGCATCTTAGAAAAACATGCATTTCAAGATGACAATGGAGATACCACACTCCTGCAACCACCAAATATCAAGAACAAAGTTAACAATATTCACCAACTTAGAAAAAAAATAAAACAAAAGAAAACCTACAAGAATTCAATGAGATTAAACATTAAATTTATTAACATGATTGTTCCATGAATTTGAGAGATTTTAGATTTGGCTATGTATGTTGTTTTTATCAACATTTCGAATCATACTTTATAATTCATCATTAGACTCAATCGTGATAATGAATCAAAACATTGACAGAAATATCAAGCTCAATCCCGATGATGAATCATAAAGTATGATTTTAAATGTTAGAAAAAATACATATCTTGATGATGAATCATAGAGTATGATTCGAAATTTTGATAGAAAAGAAACATACATAGTCAAATCTAGAAGCTTTCAAAATCAATAGACATGGACTGTCAAAGCCTAATGTCTTTAAATGATCATGTTATGTTCATAAGAATCACCACATACCTGAATTATCTGCAATAAATCTGATAGCTAGTGCTTTTCTGATATTATATCAATTCATATGAAATTCAATTCTAAATTTTTGAATATAAATAAGGTATGATTATCTAAAACTAATTTTCTTCTCATGGATAACCATTATCTTAAATGGCATCTTTGTATAAGTTAGTTACATGGAGATCGAATGTGTAGCAAAGCACACAATTCCAGGACCAATAAACTCCTTTCAGTCTCAATATATGATTCATTAAGTTGAGGACCTGTGTATACTTGTGAGTGTATGATCAGTTATTGCTTTCGCCTTGTCCACAGTTGATATGAGCCATCTAAATTTCACACAGTCAGTGATCTTTTCCTGGAAGCCTTCTAATGGTGATAAAATTTGAAGCATAATCAGTAAGAACATGAACAACATTTCTCATCCCCAAGTGATCGACTAGTTGGAAGATGACTAGAAATTTTGTTGTTTAGTGAAATAAATTTGAGTGGCATGGCACCCCTATTAGACAAAAGAAGGAAATCAAAATTTATTTTAGTTTTGAAACCACTTATTTCATTGGACAATGTCCTTTTTTTTTTGGTTCAGAAAGCTTGATGTTCAGTACATATTGCACATATATCTCGGTCACACTGAGTCAAAATACTTCCTCTAAGAACCTTAGAACTAGATGATTTTACATACAACAAAATAGGTATTATGTAGAACATATCTTCCCAACTTGGAGATATTTCAGTATTCTCTCAAGAGCATTTTCTTAGAGATAGACCATCATACCCTTAGGATGAGATGAACACCAAGTTTTATGGAAGAGTGGGCATTTGTTTTAATCAAGAAAAGCCAAGTTTCAGTGTAACAGCAGTGTCTTGGACACCAATCCAAGCATTGAAGAAGATCCAAATACAAAGCAAATAACAACTTCCAACAGTAAAGGGTTTTCATGATCAGGGAGATGTGTGAAAAGATAATATAGAAGCAGTTTGTAACAAAAGAAAGCTCAAGTTTGTGATAAAGAACAACAAACACAAAGTTAATATCACGTTTCATTAATAGAGCGCCATATCTAAGGTAGATAACTACAAATCAAACAAGAGCATTAATGACTTACAAATTAATGAGAAACATAGGTTTGTTTCATTGTCTCACACTTCTTTAAAGAGTTTATTTGAAAGTATGATGATATTTTCATTTTCTATGGCAAATGTTTTATCAGCCAGTTATCAATCTATGAGACCTTCATTATTTATCTTAGGGATTTCCTCAAAATTTATGCCTTTTATTTTTCCAAACCCTACATCATAATCAAGAAATATATGAAAGAAAAGAAGAAAAAATATTTTGGAACAACATTTCATATGTATATAGGGAGCATTTTTTGTTGTCATAAAGCAGAGATCAACCTCTTTATAAGCATGATAATAGTGTTAGCAAAAAGATGGATCAAAGCATTGTCTCTAAAGATTGAACATGATACTTCTGTAATGATAAGAGTAGCAATAGTCACAAATGGAGATGGAAGTCAAGATCTTGAAGATATCAAAATAGAGCATAGTTCACACAAATGTTCAAAGACATTGACAACCAAATGTCAAGGATAATAAAGAGGTTGTAATAAATGAAGGTTGTTGTTCATAAATATTTATAGTAGAGATATAATGTTAAATGTTGTGATGCCAAGAACAAGGATGTTGGTGTTACAAGGACAACTATGAGAGGAAAATACAGCCACTAAAAGTATAGAGATTAGATGTGCAATTAAATATCAACAAAGATGTAGATCATAGGATATCATGAAAACACTCATATAAGGCAAGAAACACACAATGGGCATAGAATGCAAACACAATGATCAAGTGTTGTTATAAACATCTTTCAAGTGTGAAAATCTTGATAGAAATCAGTGCTCAAAGAATGTAAAACACACTAACTAATCACAGAGGTATGCTATGTTGTTATAGCAGAGGTGAAGAACCATAAAAATATGAGAAGATAGTAATAGTCATAAATGTATCTAGGACACTACTGTTGAAGTCAAAAAAGTGACCTTAGAATGCAAACACAGTGATCAAAATATGCTCAATGGTATCCAAAAGATAGTGTGATCTATCATGAAGAACACCAAAATAATGATTTATAATGATATGATAGTGTTGTTCATTATCAAGATAATGTTGTTCATTGTCAAGACGGTAAAGTAATGATATCAAAATAGTGAAAATAAAGAAGATTGAAAGGGACTAATCAGATGTATAGAGGCTCATCATGTTTCTATGAACAACCAAAGTCTTGAGAAATAAAAGACATGAGAATAAGACCATTGGAAAAATAACTGAAATGCCCTGCTACAACAATGAGGTTAAAAGCCACAATTAGGTTGCATGATGTATTTGAGGATGTCCAAGCAGAGAAGAGGATACTATAGGCACTGATATAAATGAAGACAAGCTTATGAAGTACAAAAGAGTGAAAAAGACTAAGATGAAGAAAAAAATAAAATCATGACAATCTCAATGTTATGATTGCAAAACAAGATGCAAAGTACTATCATAGGATAGAAAATGTAAAAATGCAGTCATAAGGATGTGAAAAACAATGATCTTGATGACATAAAACATTAAGAATAATGCATTTATGGCAGTCACAAGATGATTTTTTCACTGTCAAAGCATTGGTCAATGGGTGTTGTAGACCGCTAATGCATATATTCAAAATAGTGACACATATGTAGAGAAGATAGTACATAGTGGGTTTGAGGTGCTCTCCATCCAAAATTCAGCAAGATATATCTTGAGGCCATTGTCGATTCTTCCCTTTTCAGTCAGTTCACATGATATAGCTTTTCTTAGATGTTGAATCCCATGACTTGTACATTGTTGTTTGAGATATATCACACTAAATGTGATCTTTTGTTTTATGTTTATTCTTTTTTTTTTTGTTTCCTTTAATGAATATTTTGATAAGCAATTACCATTCAATGCAATGTAATGTGTTCTCCATTGGGTCACAAAAGCATCTCACAGAGTGGATCCCTTTAAAGTAGAGGTTAGGTTGTTTGATAAGCTATTTCTATTAGATGTTAATATCTTATTAGATTGCAATGATTTGAGAAAAAATTATAATACACAGAAGGCAGTAAGAGTTTTATACATCTCATTTTTTTTTCCTTTTCTCACTCAGAATCCAAGTGAACTAGATGATTGGTTATTTGATATAAATTATAAGTTAATAGAAGTGAAACTAGAGGCATATTAAACTCCCAACTTGTTTAAGGCTAAAATTGGTGACATATTTCATATTGAAAGGATCGGTAGGCTATTTTCCATGCATGCCATATTTCTGTGTTGATGATTTTATTGACAAAGATTATGGGATGAATTTGTGTTGATTATCTAATATTTTTGAATGATTTTACACTTTGCACTCTAGTTAGATTTTCTTATTGATTAATGGGCATTTAACAACTTTCTATATGCTTTAGTTGCAATTTCTTATTTGATGGGATAGTTCTTAGTTGATCAAGATTCAATTGTAGATAAGATAATTTCGAGCTAAATTATTACTTTACGTGATTCTTATGCTAATGTGAGAAATGAGTAGAATCAACATAGATGAAATTCGAATCAACAAAGGCCATTTTCAAGATACATAGTGTAGAGATCATTAGTCTATGAGGTAATTTTATACAGTTTCTAATGATTGAAAACTCTACCATGAATATATGTCAAGTAATTCTATGCTACCTGTATTATTTATTAGTTTTGTATAAAATACCCAACAAAATTTAAAGTTGTTGCAAATTTACGAAAATGGTTAGTGTAGATTTATTTAAGCAGATTATTTTTTTTTAATTTACCTTTTACAAGTAATAGATGAACATTCAAAGAATGTATCTGTGTGCACCAAAGTCTCATGCACAATATTTTTATGCTCCAATTCAGTTTTTCATTGAAATAATGTCCAAGCTTACAATGGGTCCTATAGTAGAGAAATCTCCTAGAAAGAGAACCATCTCTTTGTCTTCACCAAACATGTTCTTAACATATCCAATCTTAATATTCACTATAAACCAAAGGATGTTTTAAGACTCTAGATTTTGAAGGGTATTAATTGTTTTCAAAGGGTGCTAGCTCAATGGAAGAGTTCCTGCTCCACAAGCAAGAGGATGGTGGTTCAATTCCACCACACCCTCTTATAGAGACACTTTTTAAGACAAATTTTAAGACAATAGTTGAAGACAATCATTTAAGACAATTTTTAACACAATTATTTAAGAAAATAATTTAAGACACTCTTTCAAAGATAATTTTTAAGACAATACACAACTTTTATTTTGTCTCAAATAAAGACAAATTATTAAAAAATTGTCTTAAATATTGTCTTAAATAAACTACCAAATGACCAAATAAATTACCAAATGACCAAATAAACTATCAAATGACTAAATAAATGACCAAATAAACTACCAAATGATCAAATAAATGACCAAATAAACTACTAAATGACTAAATAAATGACCAAATAAACTACCAAATGACCAAATGACCAAATAAATGAATAAATATATGAGCAAATCAATGACCAAATAAATAAATAAAATAGTTTATCATAAATTTGGTCACAAGATAAATAACTGGCAATAAACTACTGCTGGTCATGTGACCAAATTTGGTCATTTATCTATAATTTTTGGTAGTTTATTTGGTCACATATTGTTGTTTTTGTACTAGTGAAGCTACACTCAGTTTGGTCATAGAAGTTAGCATAGAGATGCAATATATCAAGTGACAAACTATTCTATTTAAATCCTCTAACAAGGTCACACTTAATAGTGTGTTTGTAACCTTTAATAGGGTTGGCTATTCACTGAGATCAATTTAGAAGCGTAAAAATTTTGGGTTACCAGTCCTAAGTGGTTTTTTCCTTAACAAGATTTCCACATTACAAATCTATGTATCAATGTGTTTATGAGTCATTACTTTAGTTTTTTGCATTACACAAATAAATCTCATTTGATTGGTATAAACTAAGAAATTTACTGTATTTCAGTAAATGAAAGACTACTAATCGGTAAATAGTATGAATAAGGTTTAAAAATGCACTCCGAGAAGTAGTTATTTGTTGATTTTATTTGAAGGCATTCATTGTGTAGGACTGAAGATAACTAGAGGCTTAATATCATGGTACTAATGTTTTGGGTTGATTTATTGGAATATTTTTGAGGCTACTGATTCACCCCCTCTCAGTTATTCTAACAATTGGCATTAGAGATTGTGTTCTTCGAAAGGGAGTTTAATGACTCAAGAAAAAGATCACAAGTTGAACAAATGAGATGTGCCCAAGTTGAATAAAGACAACTTTGCATCATGGCAAAGAAGAATAAGACTCCACCTATCAATTATTGGAAATGATGTTGTTCAATACTTAGATACTAAATATGTGTTTCCTACAGGACCTCACACACTTGATAAATTGAGAGAAAAGCGTGAGCATAATTACATGATGATAGAGCTTGCTTCCTCACTCTCTAATGTTGAGTTTAAAGATATCAAAACCTGTACCTCTGCAAGGCAAATGTGGGATAAATTGAAGCTGGTACATGGAGGAGATGATAATGTACTAAGAGCTAAGGTAGAAATCCTAAGAGGGAGGCTTGATGACCTAAGGATGAAAGAAGGATAAAATATCACCCAGTATAGTAGAAGAAGAAAAGAGGTAGTCAATGTTATCTGAGGAGTTGGAGGTGTACTCAAAGAAGAGACAATGGTAAGTAAAATCCTAAGAACCTTAATGCTTGTATATGTTATTAGAGTATCTGATATACAATAAATGAGAGTAGTTGCAAACAATAATGTTACTCTAGATAGTATGATTGGTAGACTGATTTCATTTGAGATTAATAGCTTTGATAATATTGTCTTACCATCTATAGAATTTGCATTCAAATGTTCTTTGAAAATAATTAAGTCAAGTCATAAGCACACTATGAGGAATGATAGTGAAAGTGATAGTGATGACCAAGATCTTGATGAGATTGAAGCACTAATGGCTATAAGATTGCATAGTGGCAAAGGTAGATAAAAAGAAAAATTACCAATTGTTTGTTTTAATTTTACAGAGGTTGGATACTTTGTTGAAAGATGTCCTAACAAAAGAAAATATGACAGACATAATGAAAAAATATATGAAAATAAGTTTGATTGAGGTGATAATAGATATTACCGAAAAAATCGACAATCTAATAGAAGAGATACCCAAGACTACAAGGAAAAATTAAATAAAGCTTGATACCTAGCTGAGAACAGAGCTGATGATACTGAAACCAAATCTGATTAAGATATTGAGATGGTATTTGTAGCCAGGAAGGTTGATTCAACTGAAGAAGAAGAAAGGTATGTAGAGATTGAACTCATATCTAAGGTTACAAAAAATGATGTCTAGATCATAGATAGAGGTTCCACTCACCATGTGATGAGTGATAAACAAAATTTTGAAACTTTTGAATACTATAATGGTGGTTCAGTAAGAATGGGTAATGACACACCTTGTCCAGTTGAAGGTAAAGGAACCATAATGTTGAATAACCTGGTCAAATGTGAAAATTCTTAAGGGGTAAAAGGACTTAATAAAAATCTATTGAGTGTTTTAGAGCTGAATAAAATAGATCACCGAGTAGCATTTAAAATTAAGAAGGGAAATATCTTCAATGAATCAGGAAGCTTGATTGGAACTAGTGAATAGACAAAAGGTAACCTTTTCTATCTTGATGACATTAATACCACCTTTTTAATAGCTAGAAATGAAGACATATGGTTATGACATAAGAGATTGTGTCATGTGAATTTTGAAAACATGATAAAGATAAGAAATAAAAGGAAAGTGAGAGGCTTACCGAGCATTTCAAAACCTAAGCATATCATGTGTAAGAAAGATGCAGAGGGTCTAGAGTTGTAGTGATTCCTTCTCCCAAAATGCTTAAGACTTCTTCTAACCATCCAATGGTTACTCCTTGTATGTTCTCTCCAGAAATTTGGATCTCCTATACCATCCTTACCAACTTTCCTCCTTGGTATAGTTTACTTGATAAAGATACAAAGTTCATTCAATTGCAACTAGTCCAACTAGTTCACTATTCTTTTAGATTCTTCACTAGATTTTCCCTAGAACCCAAAAAAATTCCTTAGGATCTTCCCCATACACCTCATAGACTCTTTCCTATGTTCTTGGTCCATTAAAAGTCCTTTGGAAACATTTCCAACACTTTTCAACACTCCAACCATCCAATTGTTGTCAAATACACTAGGAGGCCTAATTAGGCTTATTTCTAGTAGGTTTGTTTTCACTATTTTGAGACAAATGCCCTAATTTCCTCCAAACAACCTCATAAAAGACCTTGAAAATCTTAAAACTATACACTAGCCTTTCAAGAATCCAAAACCATAGTTTGTCAATGCACCCACAAACCTATTTACCACGAGGCCCTAGTTTTCAGCCTATATTTTAGGCCTCTAGACCAATCAATACAAATTGTCTTCAATTTGGTCTTTGATATTCCTTTCAGCATCTACAACCATTTGATCCTTTAAGGTGACACATTAGGGCTTTCACAAATTCAACTAATGATGACATGTAACTGATTGAATGTTTGAAGATATTAAGTTGATGATCATGCAAGGCATTAAATCAATTAATGTATTGTATTGTCATTGATGTCAACTTGAGATAATCTATATGGTCAGGGAAATACTGCCAAAGACTTCAAAGAACCAATGAATCAAGGGTATGCTATCAGTAATGCATACAAGTCAAGTATTCACAAAGTGTATGTATATACTGACGGAGTGCACACCGAAAAACAGAGTAAAAGAGCAGAGTCATAGCGTTACACGATGAGAAAATGCACAACATTACCGATGAGCACAGTCACAGTGTTGCCAGATGAGTAAAAAAATAGCGTAACCTGATGGACATAATTACAGTGTTGCCCGATGGAAAAGTCAAGGACAAAGATCCCGATAACAACTAAAGTCACACCGATGGAACACTCAGTTATCACCGATGACTAACTAGAGTTTTGACCAATAGAACAGAGAGTTCAGAAAATGACAAAATGCGTAGTTGTCAAGAGCTAAAGATAGACTTAACCGATACTTATCATTGTTTTAATCATTCAGATAAAGTCGAGGATAAGTAATAGTTTTAAAGATGATTTGTCCAATTGGGAAGAAGATCTCTTTGAGATAAAATGGTAATTTTATTTAAATCTATTGGCAAGAATTGTGGCTCACGCCAAGAATCAAGAAAGCCTGGAAAAGGTAAATCATGTCTATAAAGAGACAAACTCAAATCCTTATGAATTGTGTGGGGTGAAAAAGAGAAGAGTAAAAATGCTAAATAAAATTTGAAGGAGAAGAAATTCTTCATTTAGTCCTTATCAACAAGCTAAAGAAAGAGCTATATTCTACAGACACCGACGAACACTAAGACAACACCACAAAATAGAACAATGTGCAGAAAAGGTATAGAATTGATTATATTGATAAGAAAGGTAATGCACTTACAATAGATCTAAAAATCTGCAATCAAGTTATATGTATGAACAGATCATTAATGTTTCAGTTTAACCATTGAAGCATCAAGTCTCAAAACTGAGTAGGACTTAAAATTCTTTTGCAATTGGGATACATCCCAACGAGTATCAGAAAGTTTTATCATGAAAGTAGCATTGGACATGCCTGATACCTATTGATAGGCCAAGTGAGTGTTTGATCAAGGATGGTAGCATTAGATGCTAGATACTAGGTGAAAAACTGTGTTTTAAATCCTCTAACAAGGTCACACCTAACAGTGTGTTTGTAACCTTTAACAGGTTTGGCTCCTAACAGAGCTCACTTCAGAAGAGTGAAAATTTGGGGTACCCGTCCTAGTGGTTTCCCCTTAATAGGGTTTCCACATTAAAAATCTATGTGTTATGTGTTTATGTTTTATTACTTTACTGTTTTACATTTCACATATGCAATTCTGGATTGATTGGTATAGTCTTCATATTTACTGTGTTTCGGTAAATATTTAACTTCTTATTAGTAATCATATAGAAGTGAGATTTAGAAAGCAATCCGACAAGTAGTAAATTGATAAAAGTATTTCAAGGGATTCATCTTGTAGGACATAAGATAACTAGAGGCATGATTTCAGGTTATAAGTTTTAAGCATTGATTTAAGAATTAATTTTTGAGGCTACTGATTCACCCCCCTCTCAGTTATTACTAAAAATTGGTATAAGAGCTTGTGTGCTTAGAAGGAAGGTTTGGAGACCTAAGCTAAAGATCACAAGATGAATAGACAAGGTGTGGCCAAGTTGAACAAAGACATTTTTTCTTTATGGCAAAGCATAGTAAGACTCCACTTATCATGTATTTGAAATGATGTTACTCAATACTTAGATACTAAATATGTGTTTCCTATAGGAGCACAAACAGTTGAAAAAATGAGAGAGAAGCATGAACACAACTACATGATGATAGAGCTTACTTCCTCACTCTTCGATGCTAAATTTGAATATGTCAAAACCTGCAAGAGTGCAAAGCAGATGTGGGAAAAATTGATGCTTGTACATGGTGGGGACAAGAATCTTTTGAGAGCCAAGGGAGAAATCCTTAGAGGAAAGTTTTATGTTCTCAAAATAAAAGAAGGTGAAAAAATCACATAGTATAGCAGATGAATCAAAGAGGTACTCAATTCTATCCGAGGAGTTTGAGGTGTACTAGAAGAAGATAGAGTGGTAAGTAAAATTCTAAGAACCTTACTGCCTACTTATGCTATTAGAGTATCTTCCATTCAAGAAATGAGAGAAGTATCAAATAGAAATGTTACTCTAGATATTTTGACTAGAAGATTTATTTCATTTGAGATGAATAAATTTGATAATAGTGTCTTACCAAACATAGAGTCTGCATTCAAAACTTCTATGAGAATAAGGATATCAAGTCATAAACATGCTATGAGAAAAGACAGTGATAGTGAAAGTGAAGAAGAAGATCTTGATGAAATTGAAGCACTTATGTCTAGAAGAATGCAGAGAGGCAAAGGTAAATACAAATGTAAATTACCACTTGTTTGTTTTTGTTTTAAAGAGATTGGACACTTTGGTACAAGATGTCCTAACAGAAGTAAAGATGATAGAAGTAATGACAGATCATTTAAAAAGAAGTCTGACAGAGGTGATTACAGAAGATAAAGACAATCAGAAAGAAGATATACCCGAGACTACAAAGACAAAGGAAAAAAAGGCCAGTTACCTAGCTAAATGCAAAGATGAAGTTACTAACTCTGAATCTGATGAAGACATCAAGATTGTGTTTATAGCAGTAAAAAATGATTCAGATGATGATGAAGAAAGGTATGTAGAAACAAAACTCATATCTAAACTTAGAGAAAATGATGTCTGGATCATAGATAGTGGTTGCACTCCCCATATGACCGATGATAAGAAATTTTTTGAGACTTTTGAATATTATAAAGGTGGTTCAGTAAGAATGGGTAATGACACACTTTGTCCAGTTGAAGGTAGAGGAACCATAATGTTGAATAACCAGATAAAATCTTAAAATTCATATTGGATAAATGGATTGAATTATAATCTATTGAGCATTTCTCAATTGAATAATTCAGGTCATAGAGTAGCATTTGAAAATGAGAAGGCAAAGATCTTCAATAAATTAGGAAATCTGATTAGTACTGGTGAGCAGACAAAAGGTAACTTATTCTATCTAAATGATACTGACACCACTTGTTTCATTTCTACAAACCAAGACATATGGATGTGGCACAAAATATTGTGTCATGTGAACTTTGACAACATGATAAAGATTAGCAAAAAAAGAAATGTCAGAGGCCTACCAACGATGACTAATCCCGACAACATCATATGTAAGAATTGTGAAAAAGGTAAGATGAAAAAGTATAGTTTCAAAAGAAAAACCCATACATCTGATGCAATTCTAGAATTAGTCCATACTAATTTATGTGGACCCATGAGGACAAAGAGTTTTTATGGAGATAGATATTTCATTCTCTTTGTTGATAAATTTTCTAGAATCGTGACAATTATGTTTCTAAAAGATAAATCAAAAGCATTTAAGATGTTTAAATGGTACAAAGAAATAGTTGAGAAATAAAGTGGTAAGGAGTTAAAATTTTTGAGATCAGATAAAGGAGGGGAATTTATTTCAGATGAATTAACTAGATTTTGTAATGAGCATCAAATCAAAAGATAGGTCTCTACACCAAGAACACCACAACAAAATGGAATTGCTGAAATAAGGAACAAATCCATAGTTGATTTTGCAAGAACACTGATGATAGAGAAAGGCATCACCCAAATCTTCTGGAGAGAAGTTATCAGTACTGTTGTTTACACATTAAACAAAGTATAATTAAAAAAAGACACCAAGAAGACACCTTATGAGATTTGGTATGGATACACACCCAATGTGAGTTATTTTAAAATTTTTGGCAATCAATGTTATATCTTAAAAGATAATAGAAATGGAAAACTTGACTCAAAGAGTGATGAAGGAATATTTATAGGGTATTCCACTAAGAGCAAGGCTTATAAATGTTTAAATAAGGCCTCTAACAAAATTGTTGAAAGTGCAAATGTAAAGATAGATGAAATTGTAGAGAAGAATGAAAAGGAAAGCACAAAAGAACCAGAGGACTAGAATAGGTTTACTTACAATGAAGAACCTGACACTCTACCCAACCAATAATGTAGAGCTCTCAAGACACAGATCATTGCACGTGAGCATCAAGCTGCAAATATCGATGATCAAAATATTGCTCAAGATGATGCACAAAGTAATGGAGAACAGAATGAAGGACAAAATGATGATCAAACTGATAAAAAAAGAGCTGAACCTATACTTGCCAGATATGTCAGAAGGAACCATCCATAGAACTAAATCATAGGAGATAAAAAGGCTAGTATGAGAACCAGAAGTAAGTCTCTAGATAGAAGATGTCTTATTTGTGATTTTGAGCCCAAATCTATCAATGCTACACTTGATAATGATGAATGGATAAGTGCTATGAATGAAGAGATTGAACAGATAGAGAAAAACAAGACATGGACACTTGTACTGAGACCAGATGACAAGAATGTCATTAATACAAAATGGATATTTAGGAATAAGATGAATGAGAATGGAGAAGTCACCAGAAATAAAGAAAGACTAGTATGCAAGGGGTATGTACAAGAAGAAGGGATTGACTATGGAGAGATCTTTGCACCCATTGCTAGGCTAGAAGGAGTGAGAATATTACTTTCTTATGCTGCATATAAAGGCTTTAAGGTATATCAAATGGATGTCAAGTATGCATTCCTGAATGGAATACTTGAAGAAGAGGTATACATTGAGAAACCAAAAGGGTTTGTTGATCCAGACATGAGGAACATGGTATGTAGACTACACAAAGCCTTGTATAGATTGAAACAAGCACCCTGAGCCTGGTATGAAAGACTTCATTCCTATCTTATAAGTATTGGATTTGTAAGGACTAGTGAAAACAATAATCTTTATTTGAAGGAAGATACTGATGCTAACATTTTGATTGCTGAGATATTTGTTGATGACATCATATTTGGAGGAAATGATATGCTATGCAAATCATTTGCAAATAAAATGACAAAAGAGTTCAAAATGTCTATGTTTGGAGAGATCAAGTTCTATCTTGGTTTGTAGATCATGCAACAAGATGAAGGTATTTTTATTACACAATCGAAGTGCATCAAATAAGTATTAAAAATATTCAAGATGGAAGAGTCCAAACCAATTGGAACACTAATGGAAACTAGATGCAAGATGAAAAAGGAAGACAAGTCATTAGAGGTAAATCAATCTTTGTATAGATCAATGATTGGAAAGCTCATGTATGTTGTACATACTAGACCAGATATTGCACATGCAGTAGGAATAGTTGCAAGATTTTTTGCTAATCCAAGGGAATCACATATGGCTGATGTAAAAAGAATCCAAAGATATCTAAAGAATACCAAGGAATATGGCTTATGGTATAGAAGGGAAGGGAATTTTGAACTTAAGGTCTTTATCGATGCTGATTAGGCTAGAAATATTGATGACTGAAAGATCACAACTGGAGGAGCATTCTTTATGGGTGATAGACTTGTCACATGGATCAGTGAGAAGCAAGGATGTATCTCTCAGTCTACTGCAGAAGCAGAGTATGTTGCTACTGCTGCAAACTATTCAAATATTGCATGGATCAAACAATTCCAGGAAAGTATGCATATGAAAATTCTTGAACCAGTAATTAACTACTGTGATAATGCAAGTGCAATAAACATTTCCAAGAATCAAGTCATGCATGCTAAAACAAAGAATATTGCCATCAAGTATCATTATTTGAGAGAACAAGTTTAGGAAAAGGAGGTGATTCTTGACTATGTGCAATCAAAGGAACAACTGGCCAATATCTTCACCAAGCCATTTCCCAAGGATGCATTTGAGTACTTGAGAAAGAAACTAGGGGTTAGACCCTTATCTACTGGTCAGTAAGATGCCTAGAAGGCTGCATCAACCTACATATTATTAGAATATCATTCATGTTGATACAAGCAGAGATATGGAATTCAAAGATAAATCTATACACGGCAAGGTATTTATCTACTCCAAGCACCAGTGCTATTACCGATGGATTGGGAAATTCAAGGAATATATTATGGATAGAAAGGATTCGTTTGACATTACTGTCAAATATTTGTTTGAAAAGATGTTTGTTTTGCATTGATGTCAAAGGGAGAGAGATATATCATTATCATACTTATAAAGGGAGAAATTAGATCCATTATCAACTCAGGGAGATATTATTTCCATCAAAGTATCCAAAGGGAGAGATGTAACAAGAATGGGAAAGTACACACAAAGGGAAAGAATTACTGACAAGAGACATCAAAAGAAAAGAGAAAAGTCAAAGGGAGAGAGTTTGACATAGAAGAAGAACACATCTCATTAGAGAAATAAATATTATACATCTATCGAGTGAAGGGATTGAAGACGGAAAGAAAGTTGCAAGAATCAAATCAAAGCTATTTGAGCTTACCGATAGCCAGACATTTGTAATAGTAACATTAGGAAAGCTTGATGAAACTGTATGTTTCATATTGTATTAGAAATAGTATAGTATGATTTAATGTATTATGTTTCCATCAATACCAAAGGGAGATATTGATGACATGTAACTAATTGAATGTTTGATGATGTTAAGTTGATGATCATGCAAGACATTAAATCAGTTAATGTATTATATTGTCATTGATGTCAACATGATATAATCTATATGGTCATGGAAATACTACCAAAGAATTCAAAGAACCAATGAATCAAGGCTATACTATCAGTAATGCATACAAGTCAAGTCTTCACAAATGGACTATATACACCGATAGAGTACACACTAAAAAATAGAGTAAAAGAGTAGAGTCACAGTATTACCTAATGAGAAATGCACAATATTATTGATGAACACAATCATAGTGTTTCCCGACGAGAAAAAAAATAGAGTAACCCGACGGACATAATTACAGTGTTGCCCGACGGAAAAGTCAAGGATGGAGATCCCGATGACAACTAAAGTCACACTGATAGAACAATTAGTTATCACCGATGACTAATGAGAGTGTTGACCGAAAAAACAAAGAGTTCACAAAATGGAAAAATGCTTAGCTGTCAAGAGCTAAAGATAGACTTAACTAATACTTATCATTATTTTAATCATTCAGATAAAGCCAAAGATAAGCAATTGTTTTAAAGCTAATTTGTCCAATTTGCAAGAAGATCTCTTTGAGATAAAACTCAAATTTGCTTTAAATCTATTGGAAAGAATTATGGATCACGCCAAGAATTGAGAAAGCCAAGAAAAGGTAAATCATGTCTATAAAGAGACAAACTCAATTCATTACAAATTGTGTGGGGTGAAAAAGAGAAGAGGAAAGATGCAAAAGAAAATCTGAAGCAGAAGAAAGTCTTCATTCAGTCCTAATCAACAAGATAAAGAAAGAGCTAGATTTTGCAGACACCGACGAACAATGAGACAACATCTCAGAGAAGAATAGTTTGGAGAAAAGGTATAGAATTGATTATGTTGATCATAAAGGTAATGCACCTACAATAGGTCTAAAAATCTGCAATCAAGTTGTATGTATGAATAGATCATTAATGTTTCAGTTTAACCATTGAAGAATCAAGTCTCTTAATCAAGGAGTTAAAAGTCTTTTACAATTGAGATACATCCCAAGGAGTATCAAAAATTTTGATCATGAAAGTAGCATTGGATATGCTCGATACATATTGATAGGCCAAGTGAGTGTTTGATCAAGGATGATAGCATTAGATGCTAGATACTAGGTGAAAAACTATCTTTTAAATCCTCTAACAAGGTCACACCTAACAGTGTCTTTGTAACCTTTACCAGGGTTGGCTCCTAATAGAGCTCACTTCAGAAGAGTGAAAATTTGGGGTACCGGTCCCAGTTTTTTTCCCTTAACATGGTTTCCATGTTAAAAATCTATGCATTATGTGTTTATGTGTTATTACTTTAGTGTTTTACATTTCACATATGCAATTCTGGATTGAACGGTATACTCTGCATATTTATTTTGTTTCTTTAAATAGTTGATTTCTTATCAATAATCGTATAGAAGTGAGATTTACAAAGCAATCTGACAAGTAGTAAATTGATAAAAGTATTTCAAGGCATTCATTTTGTAGGACAAAAGATAACTAGAGGCATAATTTCTGACCTTATAAGTTTTAAGGGTTGATTTAAGGATTAATTTTTGAGGCCACTGATTCACCCCCCCTCTCTGTTATTACTAACAACTAATTCATCCATCCAAGATCATGGGTGCTCGATTACAATCCAATCTTTACCCTGTCCATGCTCACCTACTCCTAGAAGTTAGCCATAGGGCTTCATTCCAAGCTAATGAATTCACTTGAAAAAACAAAAATAAGAACAAAAACAATATGTATAGACCCTATCCCATCATCCCACATGGTTTTAGCCATTTTCAACTGTGGATGCTTAGGTTAGAGCCATTTTTTCTCCTGCAACTCTGCAAATTGAGGTTGCAGACACATTGGCCTAAATACTAATGTAAATACACACGAACTTAACTTGAAAGAAAAATACTATATGAAAAAGAATTCTACTCAAAAGAACTACACCAAAAATGGGTCAGATCACCTAATCTAATCCGTACACAGCCGTACATAATTCATAAAACACTATAATTTACAATAAAACACATTATTATTAACTATAACTGATTAAATGTTTGAAGATGTTAAGTTTATGATCATGCAAGGCATTAAATCAGTTAATGTATTGTATTGTCATTGATGTGAACTTGATATAATTTGTATGGTCATGGACATACTGCCAAATACTTCAAAGAACTGATGAATCAAAGACTATGCTTTCAGTAATGCATATAAGTCAAGTATTCACAAAGTGGCTATATACACCGACATAGTGCACACCGATAGATAGAGTAAAAGAGCAAAGTCATAGTGTTACCTGATGAGAAAATGCACAACATTACCGATGAACAAATTCATAGTGTTTCCCGATGAGAAAAGAATAGAGTACCCTGACGGAAAGAAATACAGTGTTTCCTGATGGACAAAGATCCCGAAGACAACTGAAGTCACACCAACAGAACATTTAGCTATCACCGATGACTAACTGAAGTGTTGACTGGCAGAATAGGGAGTTCAGAAATGAAAAAATGCTTACCTATCAAGAGCTAAAAATAGACTTAATTAATACTTACCATTACTTTAATCGACCAGATAAAGCTGACGATAAGTAATGGATTTAACGATTCTTTGTCCAGTTGGCAAGAAGATCTCTACAAGATAAAAATGGAGTTTTATTTAAATCTAATTGGCGAAAATTGTGGATCACACAAAGAATCAAGAAAGCCAAGAAACGGTGAATCATGTCTATAAAGAGACAAACCCAGTTCATTATGAATTGAGTGGGGTGAACAAGAAAAGAGAAAATAGATGCTGAAGAGATTCTGAAGGAGAAGAAAGTCTTCATTCAGACCTAATCAACAAGCTAAGGAAAGAGCTATATTTTGAAGACACCGACGAACAATGAGACAACATCACAGAGTAGAATAGTGTGGAGCAAAGGTATATAATTTATTATATTGATCTAAGAGGTAATGCACTAACAATAGATATTAAAATTTACAATTAAGTTGTATGTGTGAACAGATCACTTTAGTGTTCCAGTTTAACCATTGAAGGATCAAGTCTCTTAACTAAGCAATACTTAAAAGTCTTTTGTAATTGAGATACATCCCAAGGAGTATCAAAAAGTTTTGTCATAGAAAGTAGCAATGGATATGCCTGATACCTATTGACAGGCCAAGTGAGTCTTTGATCAAAGATGGTAGCATTATATGCCAAATACTAGGTGACAAAATATCTTTTAAATCCTCTAACAAGGTCACACCTAATAGTGTGTTTGTAACCTTTAACAGGGTTGGCTCTTAACTGTGCTCACTTCAGAAGAGTGAAATTTGGGGTACTAGTCTGAGTGGTTTTTCCCCTTAATAGGATTTCTACATTAAAAATCCATGTGTTATGTTTTTATGTTTCATTACTTTACTATTTTATAATTCACATATGCAATTCTGGATTGACTGGTATACTCTAGTTATTTACTGTGTTTCGGTAAATAAAAGACTGCTTATCAGTAAACATACAGAAGAAGGTTTTACAAATCATTCTGACAAGTAGTAATTTGTTAAAATTATTTCAAGAAATTCATCTTGTAAGACTGAGTATAACTAGAGCCTTAAAAGTGGTAATAAGTTTGAAGGGTTTTTTTAAGGATTAATTTTTGAGGCCACTGATTCACACCCCCTCTAAGTTATTACTAACACAGTAAACCATCCATACAGAATGATTACAAAAACTTCTATGCAATAGAAAACTCAATTAACCTTCCAAAAATCATTATTCCATGCTCAAATACCCGAGCATGGGTGGTTATAATCGCTCCAACTTCCATTTGCAACTTTTTGAAAAAGTTGCAAAAGTTTCTCGAGCAACTTTTTACATTTTTTTAATCTTTGACTATTTTAGTCAACCTGATGCATTTTTCCACTACTATGACCCTATTTAGGATACTTAGGTTCCTAGAAGACACCAAAACCACAAGTTACTCAAAAATAGTAAATTTTACCATTCTAGGCCAAAATGACCATATTGTCACCTAGGACCACTTTTGCTCTTTACAAACATGACTGAACAAGTTGAGATCCAAAACTAAGCGATCTTATTCAAATATAAACTAAGACTCCTAAAACAATTGTAAACACACAAATCAAATAAAAAAGGGAGTTTCTCTGCACCATACACCCATGTGACAAAGAACTCAAGTCCCTTGAGTTAGGATGTCATCAATGGTGACTCCATGTTTCAGAATGTCTCCTTCAATCATCTAAGTGGCTTCAGATATAGGTAGTTCCTATCTCTTTACCAGATACTCTTTGCAAGTACCCTTCATAGTCTTCTTAACTACCTTGGTGTCTAGTATACTATCCAACTATAGAGGGTGTGCGTAGGTAAATATTTTACCCAATCTTATTCTCCCAACTCTGAAAGAGTTTTTTTTCTAGTATCTGAGGATGGTCTCTTATAGGGGTAAAGGTCACATACATTAAAAATGGGTGAAATTCCAAAACCTAGAGGCAATTCCACTTCATATGCATTTTTTCCATACTTATACAATATCCTTAATGGTCCTATCTTCTTAATGAGAAATTTAGGTTGCTTACCCTGAGGTAGTATTTCCTTTCTGAGGTAATAAAGTACCAGATCTCCTACCTTGAACTAAAAATCCATCCTTGTCTTATCTACCTTGGACTTATACTTCCCCCCTTGCTGTTGTAGAGTCTTTTTGACTTGGTCATGAAGCTTTTCATCTATTATACAAATGATTCCCCTTGAGAAATTCTTTTGTCTTGTAAACTGAGGTCCCTTAACTCTAAAATCCCTCTAGGATTAGCCCCATAAACTATCTCAAATGTTGTTTTACCAGTAATCCTATTGATGGAGTCATTATAGGCATATTTTTCTTTCCCTATGATATGATCCCATGACTATCCATTCTTCTTGCTCAAATATCTCAGTAAATTACCCTAAGGCCTATTGACTACCTCAGTTTTCCCTTATGAGTGAGGGTGATAGGCTGAAGAGAAAGAAAAATTTGTCCCTAACATATTCCAAAGATTCCTCCAAAAGTGACCCACAAACTTACTATCCCTATCACTTACTATGTTCAATGGCAATCCATAAATTCTAACAATGTCTCTAAAGAATAGGCATGCAATATGTGAAGTTTCACTCATTTGTTTGCAAGGGATGAAGTGTGCCATCTTGCTAAATATTTCCACCACTACAAACACACTGTCATGTCCCTTTGATTTCTTTGGCAATCCCAAAATGAAGTCCATACTTAAAAACTCCCAAGGTCTTTGGGGTATGGATAGGGGTTGATACAATCTAGTGTTGCTACTTTGTCCTTTATCCCTCTGACATATTTGACATTGCTCAATAAACTTTCTAACATCTATCTGTAACGTAGGCCAATAGTAATGCCTATTCACTTGCTCAAGTGTCTTATCCAGTCACAAGTGGCCTCCCAAGCCTCCTTGGTTTTTCTCCTTCACTATGTTCTCCCTCATTGAAAACTAAGGTATACACATTAAGTGTCCTTTGAACAATAGCCCCTCCTGCAACATGTAATCTCTAAATTCCACTATGAATCCCTGTTATAACTTCTCACATACCTCATAGGCATCTTTGAAATCACTATCCTCTTTGTAGAGTTCTTTCAAGTCATGCATTACCACACTTTGCAATTGTATCTCCTGTATAGCTAGTACTCTTCTACTTGGAGCATCAACAACCTTTTTCCTAACTCCTTTCTTGTGTTTAATAAAAAATGTGTATGCTTGCAAAGATTCTACCCATTTAAGGTGTCTTTGGTTCAATTTATCTTTCCCATTCAAGAAACTAAGGCCATGATTATCTGTGTAAACCACAACTTCTCTTGGTAGGAGATAATTTCACCACTTTTTGAGTACTTGCACCATTGTATACAACTCCAAATCATAGGTGGAGTACTTTTGTTCCCCCTCATTCAACTTCCCTAAGAATAATGCCACAGGGTGTCCCTCCTGTCTTAACACTGCTCCAATGGCTAGCTTACTAGCATCACACTCCACCACAAATAGCTGATTAAAGTTGGGGAACCTAAGTGTAGGTAGTTCAGCTATCCTCTTCTTGAACATTTCAAATCCCTAATCTACTACTACTGTCCACTTGAATTGACATTTGATTCCCCCTTTTTATAGTGTTGAGGATAGGGGCACATACATGACTAAAATTCCTCACAAAATTCTTATTGTAGGAGGCTAATCTATGAAAAATCCTAACATCCCCTATGGATCTAGGTATAGGGGATTTCAAAATGGACTTGATCTTATCGAGATCCATCTTCATACATCCATTAGCAACCACAAAACCTAGATACATTAATTCAATTTTCAAGAACTCACACTTTTCCTGATTTATCTTCAACTTCTCTTGGTGTAGCCTCCTCGATACAATTTCCAAATGATTCATGTGCTCCTCCTTAGACCTGCTAAAGATCAAAATGTGATCAAGATAAACTATTACAAACTTACCTATGAAATCTACTAGCACTTCATTCATGAGCCTCATGAATGTGCTAGGTGCATTTGTTAGGCCAAAGGGAAATACTATCCACTCATACATCCCTTCATTTCTCTTGAAGGTTGTCTTCCATTCATCACTAGGAATAACTCTGATTTGGTGATACCCTAACTTCAAATCCGCCTTTGAGAAATAACAAGAACCTCCCAAGTTGTCTAGAAAATCCTCAATCTAGGGCATGTGAAATCTATATCTGATTATGATCTTATTTATAGCCCTCTAGAGTCTATACACATCCTCCATTTTCCATCCTTCTTAGGTGCAAGGACAGCTAGAATAGCACAAGGGATAAAACTCTTCTTTATTATCCATTTCTCCAACAAATCTTGAATCTATTTTTCTACCTCTCCATTTTGACTTGGTTTCACCTTATATGCTACCTTGTTAGGTAGATTAGCTCCAGGTATGAGGTCTATCTTGTGGCTCACATCCCTCATGGGTGTAAATTAACTAGGCAATCCATTATCCACCATTTCATGGTACTTTTCTAATAGTACTTGTACTTGTTGTGGCATACTAGCTTTCTCTTTGGTCTCCTCCATTGGCTTCACTATCACTACACAATAGACCCCTTTCTTCTTTTTCATAGCCTTTAGTAACTCCTTCCTACTGAAGAGAATTACTCTAGTCCCCACATGCTTCTTCTCATTAGGTTCTTGTAAGGGATCCATCTGAAACTTATTTCCTTGTTTAGCCATCACATAGTTATTCTTCTAACCATCATGAATGACCTTCACATCATATTACCATGGGCATCCTAGAAGAAGATGACATTCATCCATGGGAAATATGTCACATAGGACCTTATCCTTATACTCTTCGATTTCAAAGTCCACCATAGTTTGTTCAAACACCACTATCTATTGTCCCTTTCTTAGCCAAGATACTTTGTAGGGGGTAGTGTGAGGTATCCTTCTAAGTTTCAGTTTATCCACCATCTCAGTTGACACTATATTCTCTATGGATTAAGGGTCCACTATCACCATCTAGATCTTCCCATGGGACCTACAAGTAGTCTTAAAAAAGTTCTTTCTTTGAGGTGGTTCTATTACACTCAGAACTTTAAAAAACTTCCTTCTCAACATAAGATTATGTCCATCCAATACTGGACTTTCCTTGGAGATGAGAGAAGTGATACTTTGTGTGTCATACTCTTGCACTAACTGATTTATTATTTCTCCCATAGATGAAGTGGAAATCTTGTTGGGACATCTGCCCATTGTATAGCCCACTTGATTAAAATTGTAACATTTGCCAGTGAAGATAGAATTGGACCTTCCTTGTGATTGGAATCTACCCCTTGGTGGTCCTCTTCCTCTGTATCCTCCTATTTTAAATGTCCCTCTATACATGTTACTCTCACTATTGTCTATAGATTGATTCTCTTCTAGTCTACTTGGTATTTGTCCTCTACCAAAGTTACTCCTACCTCCAAATCCTCTATTGTTATTACCCCTTCATCTTTGGTGGAAACATTCCTCCTTCTAGCCTTCTCTTCTTCTCTCATGGCTAACTGAAAACACTTGTGCATACTATCAGGAACCATCATAATAATTTCATCTTGGATTCCTTTCCTTAACCTATTAGGGAACCTTTCTACCTTTTATACCTCCTCTTCTTGTCTTCTTGGCCTTAGGCTCAATTTGTCAAAATCCATAGTGTAGGCACTTACTGTCAACTTTTTTTGTCTCAAGTTCTGCAACTTCTGATACATTTAAATCTCATAATCAGTGGGAAAGAATTGTGCCCTCAACCTGATCTTCATTCTCTCCCAAGAAACTATCTTCTTCTTACTAGTGGCTACCCTGTCATCTTGGATCATGTTCCACCACACAAATGCAAATCCATTGAGTCTAGCCTTTTCATAACTGGATATCTTCTCCTTTGATACTACTTTATAGTCAAAGTAGTTGCCTATGGTCTCTAGCCAATCCAATAAATCTTCACCATTCAAGCTGCCACAATAGTATGGTATGTGTCCCATACTATCTTTACTAAGGGACTTGAAGGAATCCAAGAATATGTTATGCTATTTATCCATCTCCACTTATTTTCCTTTTCCAGTTGACTCTCCTTTCTAGCTTTCATCTTCTTCATCACTCCCATCTCCCCATTCAGTGACTTTCCTCTTACCCTTTCTCTCTATCAAATTAGCCTTTGCCAATAGATTTTGGACCAAGTCCACTATGGAATATTTTCTCATTTCCTAGGGTGGCATGTTGTCAACCTCGTGGCTCTCCTCCCCTTCAGACATAGACTAAACTTCAAGAAATTCTGGCTCTGATACCACTCTGATGCAGATGGTCTAGAGTTATAGTGATTCTTTCTCCCAAAATGCGTATGTTTTCTTTTAACCATTCAATGATTACTCATCCTATGTGCTCTCCACCAATTTGAATCTCCTAGATTCTCCTTACAAACTTGCCTCCTAGGTATAGTTGACTTGATAGAACACAAAGTTCATTCAATTACAACTAGTCTAATTAGTTCACTATTCTTCTAAATTCCTCCCTATATTTTCCCCTAGAACCCAAAACCCTTTCTTAGGATCTTCCACATACACCTCATAGAATATTTCCTATGTTCTTGGTCCATTTAAAGTCATTTGGAAACATTTTCAACACTTCTAGACACTCCAACAATCCAATTGTTGTTGAAAACACTAGGAGGCCTAATTAGGGCTATTCCTAGTAGGTCTATCTTCACTATTTTGAGCCAAATTCTCCAATTTCTTGAAAACAACCTCATAGAAGACCTTGAAAATCTGAAATTTGTCCACTAGCCCTTCAAGAATCCAAAACCATAGTTTTTCAATGCACCTATAACTCTATTTACCACCAGGCCCTAGTTTTCAGCCTTTCTTTTAGGCCTCTAGACTAGTCAGTACAAATTATCTTCAATTTGGTCTTCAATATTCATTTCACCATCTACAACCATTTGATATTTCAAGTGGACACATTAGGGCTTTCAAAAATGCCACTAAGACATCCATCCAAGATCATGGGTGCTCGATTACATTCCAATCTTTACCCTGTCTAGGATCACCTACTCCTAGCAGTCAGCCATAGGGATTCACTCCAAGATAAGGAATGCAATTGCAAAAACAAAAATAAGAAAAAAAAAAACAATACGTACAGACCCTAACCCATCATCCCACATGGTTTCAGCCATTTTCAACTATGGAAGCTTAGGTTAGATCCATTTTTGCTCCTGCAACTCTACAAATTGAGATTGCAGACATAGTGGCATAAATCCTAATTTAAATCCACACTAATTTAACTTAAAAGAAAACTACTATATGAAAAATAAAGCTACTCCAAAGCACTACACCCCCATGGGATCAGATCACCTAAACTAATCCGTACACAGTCGTACAAAATGCAACAAACACTGTAATTTACAAGAAAACACAATAAACCATCCATACAAAATGATTACAAGAATGCTATGCAATCTAAAAATTCATTAACCTTCCCAAAATCATCAATCCATGCTCAAATACCCGAGCATGGCTAGTTACAACAGTTCCAACTTCCATTTGCTAGCAAATTTTTTGTATTTTTTTCTCTTTGACTATTTTAGTCAACTCAATGCACAATTTCCACTCCTATAACCCTATTTAGGATACTTAGGTTCTTAGAAGACACCAAAACCACAAATTACCAAAAAATAGTAACTTTTACCATTCTAGGCCAAAATGACCATATTGTCATGTAGGAGCACTTTTTCTCTTTACAAACATGAATGAACAAGTTGAGATCCAAAAATAAGGGATCTTATTCAAATCCAAACTAAGACTCCTAAGACAACCCTAAACACACAAATCACATCAAAAAGGGAGGTGCTCTGCACCAAAGATTTGTCAAAAAGGTAAGATGACAATGTCTAGTTTCAAGAGTAAAGCCTATACATGTAATGCAATTCTAGAATTTGTAATGCCCCGTCAGGGAACCCAGGAGAACTAACCTAAACATGCAACCAAGATAACATGATAATTTTAGAGTATAAATATTTATATACAATAATGTTAACAATGCGGATGCAACACATGAGATAACATGACATACACATGATTACAACTCAACAAAGGTTACAAATCTCAAGGGTTCCTTGACGTATAATTAATTAACCACAATAATATACGAGAACACTATAAAGAACTGATATAAGACTACATATACAACTTAATCAACATCCATTACACATGTCGCAAGGTATGCAATAATATATAACAATACAATATAATACATCCTCCAAAGGATGTCAACCAATATACACATATGGTACAAATATACAACTCATCAAAATGTACAAGTTCCCAGAAGAATAAGAAGATAGAAGAAGAAGAACTGCAACAAGGATCATCCAAGCATGAAGATGAATGTTGGATCTCAATGGTAATAAGAATCACTACCACCCGACCGCATGGAACCAAAACTCCACTTCCACCGTGTTGAGGAGATAATAACAGGCCCACTCACATGGGTATAGGGTAAAAGTACAGAACTGTGTCACACTTGGGGACTATTTGACATGTTTCGGCTGGACATGTTCCAGCCAGACATGTTTCAGCTGAACATACGTGGTGCACACGCGGCGCCAAGTGGTGTCAATGTGGCAGAGGGGTTCCGGCCAAACCTGGTCTGGCCAAAACTATTTCGGCCAGACCAGGTTCGGTCAAAACCCTCAAAATCTATATAAACCCCAAAATTTGGTTAGAGCGGCTCATTTGCACTGAGCGCCTTCCATGATTTGAGGAGCAGAATAGGGGTACTTCGACCGAAAATAGGTAGGAATTCTTTTTTTTAAAAATTTTTTTTTCAATGTTTTTTAATGTTTTTGAATTTTGTTATGTTAAATTAATGTAATTTTACTATTATTTGATGTTTTTTGTTTTTATTTTGTTATTTATAGTATTGGAAAATATAAAATATTGTTTAATGTAGATTTAAATTTATTTTTTAGTTAGAATCATATGTTAGTTAGTTAGTTAATTAATTTAGTTTTATTACATGTTTCAAAACATTAGAAAAATGTTACAAA
>MU223344.1:241348-261317 GCA_018584345.1 Thuja plicata | reverse complement strand
AATTGACTGAAAAATGATTCATCATTCATCTCCATCAAATTGCCCATATGAAAAGGTATATTTTCATCAAATTGTTCCTCTACTTGAATTGCATCTTCTTGAACTTCAACAGGGTCATCTTGATTTTATTTTGTATAACCTTTCATATTGTCATCCCTTTTTCGATCAATTTTTTTAAATCTATTTCTTTTATTTCCCATTGCACAAATTGTTCAAATTGAGAGCTTCGATTCACCTGCATACACAAAACTAAAAATTAAAAATGATATTGATACTTGTTCATAAATTAATATTGAATAATACTTTAATTAAAAATAAAAAATAAAAAAAAATTAAAACTATAAAAAATACAAACCTACTTGATAATTTGAAATTTTATTTGTCCTTTAATTTCCAAAAAAATGCTTTAAAACTATTAAAAAAATGATTTTCTTCCAAAAACTTTATTATAATTTGCAATTAAAGAAAATTATATATTTTTTATTTGAAAAAAAAATGCTTTAATATATGACTTTAAGGGTCATGGTCACATGGTGACCATGTTTGGTTGGCCCTAGTTTCAGCCAAACTAGGTCCGGCCGAACCAGGTCTGGCCGAAACAGGTCCGGCCGAAGGTACCTGTCTAGCATCCCATGTGGCAGCAAAACAAGCAAAAAATGAGATTTTACAAAAAATGTGTGTTTGGAGGATTTTTTCCACATCACAATTCAGCTTGTTTAAAAATCTAAAAATACCCTTTTGTAGAGCTCGGAGTCTAGATTATGGTCATATAATTTTTATGGTGTTTTATTTACATATACTATATTGTAAGTTGAAAAAAATCCAAGTAGGTATTTTAACATTCAGGAACACGTTTGTTCAAAAAAATAAAAAAAATAGCAAATCACATCAAAAAATTTACAACTTATATTTAACACTAGAGGAGAGAGTCCTCTTCAAGAATATGTAGTTTGTTTTGTATTTGGTTTAAATTTTCTAGGGCAAATGTGGAGGGAGAAAAAACTGTTAATTTCGAGTAATTCTGATTTTGAATAGTTATAACAGACAAAATATATACCAAAAACCAATTTTTCTTTTTTTAGGCACTATCTATACATGTTATCTAAAACATATTCTGAAATCAGAAGAAAAAAATATTATTTGGATATATTAAAGTGGAGGGAACTAGACCTTACATTTTCAGCATTTTTTGAGAAATTAAAAAATGAACTTCAAAAATTAAAAAACTAGGTCAATACTTATTCAAAAAAAATTTAAAAAATTATAGGCATAAACTAGATCCAATTTTACACATTTCGTTATTTTACATCATTTTCAAATTCTAAACACAAATATCACTTTTATGTTGTTAAAGTTCAACAGTTTTGCATGTTGTGGTCCTCTTCCTTTGTTAAAGTGTGACACAGGTTTGTACTTTTACCCTATACAACAAGAAGGAAAACACCAAAGGTATACAACCTTTATAAAGAAATGCACAGGAAGATACTAGAAGCTCTCTAAATCACAATAAGGACATCTAAAAAATACCAGAGGTAACCGATACACGTAGGATAACCTAAGTTGTATATAGGAAGGTGTCATCATGTATGTTGAACCCTTGAGTTTTGTCCTAGAAATCCCTCAATGGATCCCGACACTCAAGTGACCATACATGGTGCCAATGACCTCTCAAACAGACAAATTTACTAACTATGTCATACACACGCCCCTCAAGGTGGCAAGCATCAACTCATCCTCTATCTTGGCCTATAATAGCACTCAAGCATGGGTGAGGCTTAATATCTTATTAGATTATTCTAAAACTCCTAATAAATTATTATGTTATCACTTGTTACAATTACTTGCAATAAATGATCCTAGCAGCCACTTGTGGGCTTCAAAACTTATTTCAAGCCACCTCTTACTATACAACTAGGTAACCTACCGTAGGTTGACAAAAGAACATCATAAAGGTATATCATAAACCTCATCATTGATTCCCGCTCATACAGGGATACACCCTCAGAGAATCATAAATAATAACAAAGAGAAGAACATAACTCTTGAAACTAGTTCTTTCCCATACAAGAACTATTGGCTCTTAATTAACCAATATCACATAAAGTACCATCACATGATCACATAAGACTAGTTAAACAACCAGGTTGGGTAAAAAGATCAAGAGTGAAAATCAATCTCAAAAAGAATAGGCACTGAAGCACACAAACACAAAAGGTAGAGAAAACCCAAAACCTCTGGTTTTACATCCTGAAAGTCTACTAACCACAAGCAGACACCCAACACAATGGAGTATCATAAAAAGGGAAAGAACACACAATCTTTTCAATCAGTCACTTAGAAGGCACATCATTGCATAATTTGTACGATTACAGAAAGACAATAAATTTTAGTGATAAACTCATTTATAGTCAACACCATGCAAATTAGTTTATCCAATAAAATTACTAATAACAATATAATTCAATTTTTGAAAGAGAATGCACACTAAGCCTCTATAGATTAATTTATAAAACCTACTTGTCATAAATTAATCTATTTAATAATTACTAAAAACCAAAAATTTATTGAAAACATCTATGTAATTTAATTTAATTTAATTTTTTAAAAATATAATTTCTAAAAATAGAATACCACTACACGCAAATTCAAAAAAGTCTTTTTTTTTTTAAAATAAAATTTCTAAAAATAGAATACCATTGCATGCGAATTGTAAATTTTTTATTTTTATTTTTAAAAAGAATTTCTAAATATAGAATACCACTCCATGCGAATCCTAAATTTAAAAAAAAAAAAAATAGAATTTCTAAAGAACATATTTCTAAAAATAGAATTCTATTGCATGCAAATTGACACAAACAAGAAAAACATTTTAAATTTAATATATTGTTTTTTCAAGAAGAGTTATCTCTAAGCATGCAAATTGACATAAACAAGAAAAATATTCTAAATTTAATAATATTTTTTAAATGAAATCTTTGCATGCAAATTGATGCAAACAAGAAAAGAATTCTAAATTTAATATTAATTTATTTTCAAGAAGGGTTTCTTTCTCAAGCATGGAATTTGACACAAATAAGAAAATATTGTAAATTTAATATTTAATTTATTTTTCAAAAAGAGTTTTCTTTCTTTTAAGCATGTAAATTAACTCCTTTGACTTGTTTTCATGTAGATCTGATCCCAATTTTGGCAAGAACATGGGAAAGGAGAGTTTTCTACATTCAAGGTATGACATTAACATATCCAAGAGTTTAAAGCCTTTCTTGGACAATAATCATCAATTTTCCCTCAAAGGGACTTTTCCCCAAATTAAAACCCTAAAGGCAATTTTGAACAAATTCATTTCCACATGAAAACCCTAATGCCCATTTTGCATCTAACACCCAAAAATAAAATTTTTATGCCCAGAAGGACCTATCTAACATGCAAAATTGAAGGAAAGCACAAACTTGAACCAAGAACATATTTCTTCAATTTTAATCCATAAACTACACAATAATCAAACAAGGAAGATAACACAAAGGATCCTAGCTTTTCAGATGCATGGAAGATAGGGATCTAAAAGCTAGAATTGACATGAACAAGATCCTACCCTAATAACTGATGAGAGGAACAAAATCCACAATTACAAGAAAAGAAGAATTTTAAAAATGCTCCAAAATGCTCTCAATCTTTCACAAATCCTTCATCACCTAATATTCCTTTCTCCACTGATTAAACGACCTCGAAAATAGATTTCAATCAAAGGATATAGAAAACCAAACAATTAGGTTTTCAAAAAGTGAAAAACCTAAAGGGAATATAAATTATACAATTAATAATTAAAAGAGATTCTTTATTTTCAATTTTCACTTAAATCATGCATAACTCAACTTTATAATATAAAAGCAAAGTGTTAAATTGAAAATTCATGTGAGAATATTTTAATTAAATAAATCAATTAATCATGTAACTTAAAGTAATATTTAATAAATCAACTTTGCAAAATTAATTACAATTAATTGAATTTGATTTTTAATAAATTTTAATTATTTAAATGAAGACTTACTAATTAAATCAATTAATTAAATATAGGCATTTAATTAATATTTAATTATTAAATAGCCATATATTCAATATATCAATGTTTTAACCTTCTTAAAAGTGCAATTATTAACATTAATATTTACCATAGATATTCATTAAATAAATCAAACCAAAAGCATCATTAATCCATCTAAAACCCATCTAAACAAAAAACAACTTAAATAGAAAAACAACTGAAACTAAACCACAAATACACACAAACAGGCTCATGAATCCACGTCACTTGACAGATTCAACCACTAGGATAGTAAATAGGATTTTTGTCTGGTTCTAGGATAAAATAAGGGTTTAGGGTATGGATTTGGACTTGAATACTATCTCCTATCTCTTACCATTAAGATATTGTGATAGGGAACGCTCACTCCTACCAATTCAGGGAAGATGTAGCCCGGTACCTACAAACATGTCATCACAAAGATGAGCATATGCATGTTGGAATTATTGGAATGATGTACTGAGAGGGGAGAGGCGAATCAGTACCTCTAGAACTTTTATGTGATTAGCCCATTAACCTTTATGTCATTAGATTTGTATATTCACCTAACTATATGTTCATCTTTCTTTATGTGTGTGAAATCATAACATAATTTCTTTACATGTGTAAACATTCAAGAAACATACATGAAAATAAATAACACATAACACAAGATATGATGTCGTAGAAAACTCCTGTTAGGAAGTAAAACATATGGTGGGGATGTCACCCACAAAACTTCACAATCTGCAGATAAGACGGGAGCTGGTTAAGGCTTACAATTTGATCACTTCTAATGATCTAACCTATTAGGAGTATTAGAGTTGAGACCTATTAGGATCTACTTTGTTTGAAGCTTTAGAAACACTGTTAATTGTGCACTCTATTAAGAGAATGGTCAAAAATTGTTAAGTCCACCTTCTACTAAATTATTTCTGATGTGATGCACTTGTTAGAATGCAACTACATTATAAATGTTGATTTGAAAGTATATGCAATCTCTAATTTTTGATAAAATATCCTATAAAGCTTACAATGTATATGTAATCACCTTGAGTGATTGAATGACACCTTATCTCTACTCGTCGGTAGCCTTGTCTCTATTCTTGAGAACTAATATGATCTTTTTTTGAACTTTGCATGAATTCCCTTCTACTGCTTAGATGCTCTTTGTGGCTACAATCATTTTTCAAAAAATTATTATTACAAATTCTTAAACATCTATATATACTAGTTTCTAAGTCAATTCTTGATTCACGCTTTTTAAGTTAACTCTAGATCCAAGGTTTACAACTTGACCTTGATCTTTAGTTAGTTATGTTTTAGATCTGTTAGGATGCTTTAAAATAATTACTATATACTTGCTTGACTCTCAAGTAATGATTTAAAAAAAATTAAAACTCTATAAATAGAATTACAATATTTTATCTAACATGGAAAGTCAGGTCCACTTTTTGTGGGTTCCGTAACTGACTGTCAGTTCTGATGGTCGGGGTGCTCTATTAGTCTGTTGATTTTCTTTCATTCTTTTCTCTATCGGGCTTCTGCTGCATTGGTGTCCCTATATTGAATTGTTTGTTGGGTTTCCAGTTCCATTAGGTTCCTTTCCCTTTCTACTGTGTCGGTGATGTTCATAAAACTGTACTGTCAGTGATGTTCTTTTTCTATGTCATCGGTTCAACACTTGACAGTGTTTGTCAGAAAATTCTATACTTATCATTTTCACGACAAGTATTGTCATCTTGTTGGGTATGCAGTGTGTTTTTTTCTAGGTATGCCTATACCGATGACCTTTATCATTTTTTTCACTTAAGTAAACTAATGACAAAACTTAATGTCATCAATCTCCCCCTTTGACATTAGTATCAAAAACTGATATGTGCAACATACTTAATGTATTAGTATGTACACCTATGTATACTTCATCCTTAGTCATTTTATGACACCCCCTATGCATATGTCAATAAGTGTAAGTATATGTACATATAATTTACCTTCCCCCTTTTTGTTTCCTTTTTTTGATATTTGATATATTGTGCATATATATCTTTACATATATATTCTTATTGTACATACAACATACATATCATTTTCCTCCTTTTTTGAAAATAAAGGAAAAGGTACTTACAACTTGTAAAAAATGTGGGAGTGTGAGTCTTTGATTTCCTCCATCATCTTCTCCCATTTCTACTTCAAATTTTCTAGATCCATGTGCTCAAGTGATATCCTCACATGCATATCATAGATGTTGTCTACCATAGACATCTCCGGGGTTGAGATCAAATTCCTTGCATTTGTAATGTGTTGTTGCAGAGTAGTAAGGTTTGGTAATATGTGAGGTTGCAGCTTGATAACCTCATTCCTAAATTATGTTTCTGCATCCCATATTTCTAGTCTTAACTTGTTTACCTATGTGTTCTTCTCATGATGCAAATTTATTGCATTTGCATCAAAGGTTAAAATTTGTGCACTTTCTGTCATATTTAAATCTATTTGGGACAGCTTTTCACCATTCTCTTTTGTGAAATTTTCAAGTGTGCACATTTGTTGAACTAAGGTAATAGCTTCTGCAATCATTGGTTCTAATTGACTTGCTAATTCAGAGAGCTTTACCTTGTTTTCTTCCACTTCTTGACAGATCTTCTCAACTAGTTTGAGTTGATACTTCTTCTCTACCCGTTCTTCCATTCCCTGCTCTGCATCTACACTTTGAGTAGTGATGGCATTGGTAAGAACTGCAATTTTTTGCATGACTGGTATTTTATTTTCAACTTTTACCTCAGGAACAAGTTGTTGTAGTATGTCCCTAGCTTTGTCAAGTGCTTGGGCATCCCTATGTGCTTTTCTCATTTTCTCCTGTAGGGCTTTTCTTTGACACATCACTTCAAACTTTTGAAGTGTTTCAATATCTAAAGTTGATACATCCCACTTGGGTATTTAGATCACCTCATCAAGTGTTACAACCAAGATATCTTTCTTTATTACTTTCTTCTTCTTCTTCTTCTTCTTCTTCTTCTTCTTCTTCTATTGGGAGACAGACTGGTGAACTACCAGTTGTAGATCTTGAGATTAGATTTATTTGGTAGGTGAAGGTCAAGAAGATGAAGCTTCTTGTTGCTTTTTTTTGTAGTCCACCTGTCAGTTGTGTGAAGATGTCTCTTCATTGGCCTTTGGTGTATCAACAGATTTTTCTTCCTTTTCCTTCATGCTATAATTTTTCTTAACTTCTTCACTCTTTTCTTTTTCTTTATCCTTTCTCAATGTTTCATCCTTGTTAGTATCTTCTCCTTTTTAATTTTCAATAGACAACTCTTGATGAGTGTCGGTTGCATCATTTATCTCTCTGTCTGTATCCTTTTGTGTGTTTGATGTATATTTATGTTCATCATTGCCCGTGTCCTCGGGTATGTTCTCATATTTCTTAGATGATTTCTCCTGACTAGAGTTAATATCAATAGCTTCTATCAATATTCTCATGTTGGTTGGTGTATTTACCTCTGGAGTGTTAGTAAGTGTGTCCTGTTTGTTGGTATCATCCTATGCAACAGTGACATCTTCATCTTTTTGCACCTCTTCTGCAGGGTCTTTTCCTATATTGTCATTAATGATATTATACAACCATGTTTCATCATTGACATCCTCATTTATGTTACCTTTTATTGTCAATTCTTCTTTTGTAACTTATGCTTCATCATCCAAGTCAATATGAGTTGGGCTTTGTGGAATTTAGCTTTCCTCACTTTGTATTTTGTCAAGAGTAGTGTCGGGCCATACCTCATCTACAACTTCAGTATTCTTGTTTCCTATTGTATCACTCTCATCTTTGTCCAATTCAACTGATGAATCATCCTATGCATCTTTAATGATGATGTGTTCTTTCTCTGGACTAGCTTCCTTAGTGGGATTTTTGAGTATTTTGCACCACTTTTTAATGATTTCCCGATCTAGCTCAATTAGCTTCCCTTTAAGAAATTTGTATGCTGTCATTTTGGGTGAGAACTCCTTTTCATATATTTTCATCATTTCATGTATCTCTTCCTTGTTTGAATCAGAAGGCATAAGAGTAACAAGTACTCTTTCCCTTATCTCCTTTTCTTTATGAAGTGAAAATGTCCATCTAGTAGACAATATGTCTGTTAGCTCCTTGGGTACTTCATATTCCTTGAATTTAAGTGGAACATAATTGTGTTTGCACATTTTAGCTATTATAGGTTCTTCAATTTTATTTTGATCTTGTGGATCAATTTTCAACTATTTCCTAATATTAGGATCTGAAATAGATTGTGATTTTGAAATGTTTTTACATATTTCATCAATGGTTTTAGGGATCAAGGGTTCTTTCCCTTTTTGTACTTCTATGTCAACTTCATCCATAGCTGAGTCATCTAGATCTTCTCTTGTTCCAACCAAATTTAACCTTTTGGTTGGTTTCCCCTTTGGTGAGACTGGTTTTCTCTTGTAGGTTCTCACTCTCCCTTTCTTCAACGATGAAGGAGTTGCTTCCTATACTATTTGGCTTCTTGTCCTTGAAGCAGTTGTTGTCATTGATTTCTTAGGTGAAGGAGAAGGTGGTGAATCTGAATGAGTAGCCTTTGAATCACTCTTTTCTATATCCTCACCAATGGGTGACTGGCCCTCATTTTATTCCTCCTTTCCTTCTGTTTCCTCTTCACCTTCTTTAATAACTGCCAATTTCTTTGTCAAAACCTTTACCACTTTGTTCTTCTTGTTTACAACTTTCTTGATGACAAGATCTGACTTGATTTTCAGTTTGGCTTCTTCATAAGTGCCAAATATTGTTTCCTTTCTATCCAATGGTTCATTCAATAGTTCCTGTATGCATTTTGTAGCTTGTGTTGTTTGGATTTCATAATCTAGTGGTGATAGCCAAGATTTTCTAGGATATTTTTATCGGTTATCAAAACAAAAAGATTGGTAGTTTGATGAATCTCAACTGTTGTATTTCATATTGTATTAGAAATAGTATAGTGTGATAATATCTAGTATATTTCCATCAATGCCAAAGGGAGAGATTGATGACATATAACTGATTAAATATTTGATAATATTAAGTTGAAGATAATGCAAGTCATTAAATCAGTTAATGGATTGTATTGTCATTGATATCAACTTGATATCATTTGTATAGTCATATGCATAATGCCAAAGACTTTAGGGAACCAAAGGAACCAAGGTTATGCTTTCATCAATGCATAGAAGTCATGTATTCACTAAGTGACAAAGAACACCGATGGAGTGCACACCGATGGATAGAGCAAAGAAGAATAGTCACAGTGATACCCAGTGATCAAAAGAAGAGTATTGCCCAATGAAGAAAAATAACAGAGTGCCCGACGAGAAAAGTCATAAGGTTGCTTGATGAGTAAATTTCCAATGATTCCTAACAGACGGAGATCACGAAGCTAACTAGAGTCTCACCGATGGTTCAGTCAGTTGTCACCGACGACTAACTACAGTGGTGACTAACATAACAAAGAGTTTAGAAAATGACAAAATATCTAGCTGGCAGATCTAAATAAGGAATAAACTGGTTGTCTACTTTTTTTTATTTGACCAAAGATAAGTGATTGATTAAAATCTGATTTGTGCAGTTGTCAAGAAGATATCTATGAGACAAATAAGGATTTATGCTTTAAATCTAATTGGTTGGATTGCTTATCATGCCAAGAATCAAGAACCAAGATACAATGAATATTATGTCTATATAAGAGACAAGCTTAATTTATTTTCGAATGGGATTAAGGGAAGTGAATAAAAAGAGGATGCTGAAGAGAAACTGATGAAGAACTACTTCATACAGTACTAATCAAACATGCTGAAGGAAGAGCTAAGGATTTCTACAGACATCGACAAATAGTGAGCACAACATCACAAGGCAGAAAGTGTGGAGCGTAATTATTGAATTGATACATTGGTCAGAGAGGTAATGTACTTAAATAGATCTAAAAATCTACAATTCAAAGTTGCAATATGAGCAGGTCATAGTGTTTCAGTTTAACCATTGAAGCATCAAATCTCTTAATCGAGAAAGAATTAACAGTCTTCTATATATTGAGGTACATCTCAAGGAGTGCCAAAAAGGTTGATTCATGAAAGTAGCATTGGACTTGGATGATACCTATTGACAGTCTAAGAAGGAGGATGATTCAAGGATGGTAGCAATGGATGCCTAATACTAAGTGACAACCTCTATGTATAAAATCCTCTAACAAGGTCACACTTAATAGTGTATTTGTAACCTTTAATAGGGTTGGCTCCTAACAGGGCTCACCTCAGAAGAGTGAAAATTTGGGGTACCAGTCCTAGTGGTTTTTTCCCTTAATACAATTTCCATGTTAAAATCCATGTGTTATGGTTTTATGGTTTATTACTTTACTATTTTACATTTCACATATGCATTTATGTGTTTATCAGTATACTCTACTTATTTACTGAGTTTCAATAAATAGTTATAGTGCTTATCGGTAATCAAGAAAGAATAAGGATTGACAAAGAAAACTGACAGACAATTAATCATTATTAGTATTTCATGGAATGCATCTTGTAGGGACATAATAATTTGAGATTTATTGATTGGTGGTTAAGTTTGAAGGATAAATTTTTGACGCCACTGATTCACCCCCCTCTTAGTTATTACTAAGAATGCATACATAGTATAAAAAACAATGGTTGAGACTTGTTTATCATGTGGATCTTGCCGAAGCAAGTAACTACGACTCTGTCTTACCATATAAAACACAAAAAATAGTAATGTAAAATATCACAATGATCCATGTGCATATAAATATAGGGTTAGCATTGTCAAAAAACCTTAATCGAAATGAAATCCTAACATATACATAAGTATCATAAAATAACCATAAATCACATGTATGTAGAAGATATAACATACTGAAATGTGATACATAAATAACCTTAAGATCAACTCAAAAAGATAACACACATAATATGGTCAAAAAGAGTTCATAAATTTACATAGACAAGTAAATTAAGGGGTAGGTATTACATCCTCCTCCCCTAAAGGTAGGCTTACTCCTGGAAGGTGATAACTAAATAAGTAAATAATCAAAAGGATTCATATTGTAGTTTTACACCCCCTATTAATTAGGGTTCAACAAGAAGGTACACCCAACTCAAATCACCAAGATATTATACCAATCACTCATTATATTTATGAAGAACTAATGCAAGTCAACTTAACTAACTTTTAAGATATGCATAATGAATCACAAAGAGTAATATAACTCAAATTTAAGCACAAACCAGAAATTGCCTTGATGATTTGTTCATCATCTAACATTTCTTAATTAAACCTATATCTTTAATGCTTTCAAAAATCATGAAAAACATACATACTAATTCTTAATGTAGAAGAAACATATCGATGTTCATATTGAATATAAATTTGAATAGTTCATGCAACCTTACTTAATGCACCACTCACGCAAACATATAAATTACATAATGAATTTCATTTTACATACAACTATAGTGAAATCTCTGCGATGTCCTCCCTTACACATACTATCAAAGGCCCACAAAGAACATGATAGAAGCAATAATTATCATGAAACATGGTCAACAAAACCAAATATTTTGAATAGCCACCATACCAGACCAAGGAAAAACCCAAGTGGGAGAACTTCCAAAGTTTAACATTAAATAAAAAAATGTATACGATTCCAAGATTAAATAAAATGTGAGTAATGCCAAAAAATAGACAATGAAAATAGATTTGGGTGACTAATCCAGTCATAAGAAAATTCAAAAGGAATTAATGTTGACCGCATACAATCAACCAAAATGAATAGTCAATATAAAAACATTTCATATAACAAGGTGACTAGGGATAACCACACTCATGGGAGTAGTCGCTTCACGACATCCAAGATATTTCATGCTAGATGTGTTAGAGTAAGTACACAATCACTCAAGGAAGACAAGTTATATTTCTAACATCATATTTATGCAACTTCATGCAATTTATGATTTCTATTATATTACTACAATTAATATTTAATGAATCCTTTGCGAAATGCTACAAATAGGTTTAAAGTTACAAGAGTTCTACTAAGGATGCAATGCACAATTTACTTGGGGACTTAGGTCCTTTACCCAATTAATCTATAACAATAAGGTACAATTCCTAAATTTGTTAATGCACCCCTAATGAATGATATATACATCTACATTTTGCATAATATATTGAACAAACAAAAATTTACTTTCAAATTTCATAATCAATCATATTCCATTAGAGCTGATTACAACACTCACATAGTACAATTCATATAACTCAAATAAAGTCAATTCAATGCAACATGCAAGTCTAATCATACATGATTAATAAAATCACACTCAAGAGGCTAAGAAATAGGTCACTCAAGAACCGTAAATCATTCAAGGGAAGGAAAACAAGCAACAAGGAGTTCTTTGAACTAGGACTCCATCACCACAACATATCACATACAACATACATTAACTATCATTCTATAATAGATGAGGCAATCAAATGACCATCACCAAGTCTTTATAAATACCAACAACACTAGACCAAAAGAAGCAATCCATCTACTCACTATCAACACATTCCTATAGATGATTACAAACTTGAAGAACATCAATAAGACTAGAGACCCCAAACTTTCAATCATGGATCCTAACACAATTCGAGCTTCAGTAGGTATCAACCTATAGAAACCAAGACTAAACCTCACTCCCAAATCAAGTGGGAAGAACTGCACAGAATAATAACATATCACGAATAATGAATCTCAACACACAAGGAGACATATGCTAACATGCATTACTAACCATTCTAATGGGCACACAATTTTCCCAAAGCTCCTAGTGTAGAAATGTGGGCTCTGATACCAAGTGTAAAGCTCCTCTAGGGAACCCAGGAGAACTAACCTAAACATGCAACCAAGATAACAGGATAATTTTTTTAAAAATATTTATAAACAATAATATTAACAAAGCAGAAGAAAAATATGAGATAACATGACATACACATAAGCACAACTCAACAAAGGTTACAAATCTCGAGGGTTCTTTGATGTAGAATTAATTAACCAAAATAATCTACAAGAATACTATAAAGAACTCACATAAGGATACATCAATTGAATCCACTAATATACATCTCATATAATAAGACTCCATATACAATATATCAACTACACATGTCACAGGGTATGCAATAATACTTAACAATACAATACAATATAATACATCCCCCAAAGGATGTCAACCAATATACACATATGGTACAAATATACAACTCATGAAAATGTACAAGTCTCTGAAACAATAAGAAGATAGAAGAAGAAGAACTGCAACAAGGATCATCCAAGCATGAAGATGAACGTCGAATCTCAATGGTAATAAGAATCACTACCATCTAACCATGTGGAACCAAAGGTCCAATTCCACCATGCTGGGGAGATAATCATAGGCCCAATCACATGGATATACAAAAAGAAGGCAAACATCAAAGGTATACAACCTTTATAAAGAAATGCATAGGAAGATCCTAGAAGCTCTCCAAATCACAATAAGGAGATCTACAGAATACTAGAGGTAATTGACACAAGTAGGATAACCTAAGCTGTATACAGGAAGGTGTCATCATGTATGTCTAACCCTTGAGTTTTTTCTTAGAAATCCCTCAATGGATCCCAGCACTCAAATGACCATACACGACACCAATGACCTGTCAAATAGACAAAGTCACTAACTATGCAAGACACACACCCCTCAAGGTGGCAAGAATCAACTCATCCTCCATCTTGGCCTATAATAGCGCTCAAGCATGGGTGAGGCTTAATATCTTATTAGATTATTCTAAAACTCCTAATTGATTATTATGTTACCATTTGTTACAATTACTTACAATAAATGATCCTAGAAGCCACTTGTGGGCTCTGACACTTATTGCAAGACACCTGCTACTATACAACTAGGTAAACTACCCTAGGTTCACAAAAGAACATCATAAAGCTATATCATAAATCTCATCATTTATTCCGTCTTATATAGGGATACACCCTCAGAGAATCATAAACAATATCAAAGAGAAGAACATAACTCTCAAAACTGGTTCTTGCCCATACAAGAACTATTGGCTCTCAATTAATTAACACCACATAAAGTACCATCAAATTATCACATAAGACTAGTTAAACAACTAGGTTGGGTAAAAATATCAAGACTCAAAATCGATCTCAACAAGAACATGCACTGAAGCACACAAACACCAAAGGTAAAGAAAACCGAAAACTTCTGGTTTTACATCTTGAAAGTCTACTAACCCCTAGTAGACACTTGACACATTGCAGTATCGTAAGAAGGGAAATAACACAATATTTTCAATAAGTCACTCAGAAGACACATCATTGCATAATGAGTACGATTACAGAAAGGCAATAAATTTCACTAATAAATGCACACTAAGCATTTATAGATTAATTTATAAAATCTACCACTCATAAATTAATCTAGTTAATAATTACTAAAACCTAAAAAGATAATGAAAACATCTATATAATTTAATTTAATTTAATTTAATTTAATTTAATTTAATTATTTGAATTATAATCTCTAAAAATAGAATACCACTCCATGTGAATTCAAAAAAGTTTTTTTTTTTTTGAAAATAGAATTTTTAAAAATAGAATACCACTCCATGCGAATTTTAAAAAAATTTCTTTTTTTTTTTTTTTTTTTTTAAATTTTAAAATNAAATAGAATTTTTAAAAATAGAATACCACTCCATGCGAATTTTAAAAAAATTTCTTTTTTTTTTTTTTTTTTTTTAAATTTGAAAATATAATTTCTAAAAATAAAATACCACTCCATGCGAATTCTAAAAAAAATCTTTTTTTTAAATAGAATTTCTAAAGAAACATAATTTCTAAAAATAGAATTCCATTGCATGCAAATTGACATAAACAAGAAAAACATTCTAAATTTAATATTCAAGTAGAGTTTTCTCTAACCATGCAAATTGACATAAACAAGAAAAAACATTCTAAATTTAATAATATTTTTCAAATCAAATCTTTGCATGCAAATTGATGCAAACAAAAAAAGAATTCTAAATCTAATATTAATTTATTTTCAATAAGGGTTTCTTTCTCAAGCATGCAATTTGACACAAACAAGAAAACATTCTAAATTTAATATTTAATTTATTTTTCAAGAAGAGTTTTATTTCTTTTAAGCATGTAAATTAACTCGCTTGACTTGTTTTCATGCAGATCTAATCCCAGTTTTAGAAAGAACATGACAAAGGGGAGTTTCCTACATTCAAAGTACGATATTAACATATCCAAGAGTTTAAACCCTTTTTTGGACAATAATCATCAATTTTCTCTCAAAGGGACTTTTCCCCAAATTGAAACCCTAAAGGCAATTTTGAATAAATTTATTTCCACATTAAAACCCTATTGCCTATTTTGCATCTAACACCCAAAAATGAAATCTTTATGGCCAGAAGCACCTATCTAACATGTAAAGTTGAAGGAAAACACAAAAATTGAACCAAGAACATATTTCTTCAATTTTAATCCATAAAACACACAATAATCAAACAAGAAAGATCACACAAAGGATCCTAGCTTCTCAGATGCATGGAAGACGGGGATCCGAAAGATAGAATTGGCATGAACAAGAACCTACCTCAATAACTGATGAGAAAAACAAAATCCACAATTCCAAGCAAAGAAGAATTTCAAAAGTGCTCCAAGATGCTCTCAAGCTTTCAGAAATCCTTCATCACCTAATTTGCCTTTCTCCCCTGATTGAACAACCTCTAAAATGGCTTTCAATCAAAGGATATAGAAAACCAAGCAATTAGGTTTTTAAAAAGTGAAAACCCTAAAGGGAATATAAATTATCTAATTGATAATTAAAAGAGATTCTTTATTTTCAATTTTCACTTACAACATGCATAACTCAACTTTATAATATCAAAGCAAAGTGTTAAATTGAAAATGTATATGAGAATATTTCAATTAAATAAATCCATTAATCATGCAAATTAAAGTAATATTTAATAAATAAACTTTGCACAATTACTTACAATTAATTGAATTTAATATTTACTAAATCTCAATTGTTTAAATCAAGATATAATAATTAAATCAATTAATTAAATATAAGCATTTAATTAATATTTAATTATAAAATAGTCATATATTCAATATATCAATGGTTTAACCTTCTAAAAGGTGCAATTATTAACAATAATATTTACCATAAATATTTATTAAATAAATAAATCCAAAAGCATCATTAATCCATCTAAATAGAAAATAACTGAAATAGAAAAACCACTGAAATAAAACCACAAATACACACAAATAGGCTCATGAATCCATGTCACTTGATGGATTCAACCACTAGGATACTTAATAGGATTCTTGTCCATTTGTAGGACAAAATAAGGGTTTAGGGCATGGATTTGGACCTAAATATTATCTCATGTCACATACCATTGAGATATTGTGATAGGGCACATTCACTCCTACCAATTCAGGGAAGATGTAGCCTGGTACGTACAAACCTGTCATCACAAAGACAAACATATGCATACATAGTATAACAAACATTGATTGAGACTAGTTTATCGTTTGGATCTCGCCGAAGCAAGTAACTATGACTCTGTCTCATACATACCAAACACAACAAATATTAATATAAAATATCACAATGATCCATGTGCATATAAATATAGGGTCAACATTGTCAGAAAACCTTAATTGAAATGAAATCGTAACATATACATAATCATCACAAAATAACCATAAATCACATGTACATAAAAGATATAACATACTAAAATGTGATACATAAATAACATCAAGATCAACTAAAATAGCTAACACATACATAATATGGTCCAAAAGAGTTCATAAACTTACATAGACAAGAAAACTAAGGGGTAGGTATTACAGAATTAGTCCATACTGATTTATGTGGACCCGTGAGGAAAAAGAGTTACTATAGTGATATGTATTTCATTCTCTTTGTAGATGATTAATCTAGAATGATGACAGTTATATTCTTAAAAGATAAATCAGAAGCATTCAAGATGTTTAAATGGTATAAAACTATGGTAGAAAAACAAAGTGTTAAGGAATTGAAATGCTTAAGATCAGATAGAGGAGAGGAATTTATTTTAGATGAGCATGGAACTAAAGAAAATTCTCCACACCAAGAAAACCACAACAAAATGAGATTGCTGAGAGGAGAAACATATCCATTGTTGATTGTGCAAGAACACTGATGATTGAGAAAAGCATCACTCAAACTTCCAGGAGGGAACCTGTCAGTACAACTATCTACACATTGAACAGAGTACAATTTAAGAAGAACACAAAGAAGACACACTATGAGCTATGGTATGGTTACACACCCAATGTAAGTTACTTCAAAAAAATTTGTATTCAATTTTGAAAGATGATAAAAATGGAAAGCTTGACTCCAAAAGTGAAGAAGGAATCTTTCTAGGGTATTCCACTAAAAGAAAGGCTTATAAGTGTCTTAACGAGTCCTCTAAAAAAATTATTGAAAGTGCAAATGTGAGAATAGATGAATTTGCAGAGAAGAGTGATAAGGAAAGAAGAAAAAAACTAGAAGACTACAACATGTTTTTTTACACTCAAGAACCCCAAACTCTACCCGAGCAATAGTGTATCGCTCTCGAGAAACAAAACATTGCACCCGAGCATCAGGTTGCAATTACTAAAAATTAGGAAAATACTCAAGATGATGTTCTGAGTGATGGAGATAAAAATAAAGGTTAAGATGATGACCATAATGATGGAAAAAGAGTTGAACCAAAAATTTCCAAGTATGTCAGAAGACATCATCGACAAAATCATATCATAGGAGAGAAGAAGGTTGGAATGAGAACTATAAGTAAGTCACTAAACACTAGATGTTTAATTTGTGATTTTGAGCCTAAATCTATTAATACTGCACTTGAAAATGAATAATGGATCAGTGCTATGAATGAAGAAATATAAATATGTAGAGAAAAAGACATGGATACTAGTACTCAGACCAAACAAGAAGAATATAATCAGTACCAAATCGATATATAGAAACAAGCTGAATGAGAATGGAGAAGTCACAAGAAACAAAACCTGGTTAGTATGCAAGGGGTATGCACAAGAAGAAGGTATTGATTTTCGAGAAACCTTTACACCCATTGCTAGATGAGAAGGAGGAATAATATTACTTTTTTATGTTGCACTCAAAGGATTCAAGGTATACTAGATGGATGTCAAATCTGCATTCCTAAATGGAATACTTGAAAAAGAGGGATACATTGAACAATGAGAAGGGTTCGTTGATCCAACAAGAGAAACATGGTATGTAGACTAAATAAAGCCTTTAATGGATTGAAACAAGAACCTAGAGCCTGTATGAAATACTTCACTCCTATCTCATAAGAATTGGATTTGTAAGAACAACTGAAAATAACAATCTTTACTTAAAAGAAGATACCGATGGTAATATTCTGATTGCTGAATATTTGTTGATGATATCATATTTTGGGGTAATGATATGTTATGTAAATCCTTTTCTAATGAAATGAGAAAAGAATTTGAAATTTTTATGTTTGGGGAAATCAAATTCTTTCTTGGTCTACAACTTCTTCAACAAGATGCATGCATATATATGACATAGTCCAAATACATCAAGGAAGTGTTGAAGATTTTCAAGATGGAAGATTCCAAGCCATTTGGAACACCTATGGCTACCAGATGTAAGCTGAAAAAGGAAGATAAGTCAAATGTGATAAATTAGACCCTATATAGATCAATGATTGGAAAACTAAAGTATGTTGTTCATACCAGACCAGATATAGCACATGCAGTTGGAATTATTGTAAGATTCCCTATTAATCCCAAAGAATCACATATGACTGTTGTCAAGAGAGTTCTTAGATATCTGAAGAACACCAAGGACTATGGCTTATGGTATAACAAAAAGGGAAAATTTGAGCTTCAAGTCTATACAGATGTTGATTGGACTAGAAATTTAGTTGACTGGAAGAGCACAACTGGAGGAGCATTCTTCATGGGTGATAGACTTGTCACATGGATCAGCAAGAAGTAGATTATGTGGCTGCTACTACAAACTACACAAATATTGCATGCATCAAAAAATTATTCAAAGGGATGATATGACTATTCTTGAACCAGTGATTATCGATTGTGATAATACCAGTGGAATAAACATATCAAAGAATCCAGTCATGCAGGGTAAGAATAAGAATATAGAAATAGTGTATCATTATTTAAGAGAACAAGTGTAAGAAAAATAAGTTCTACTAGAATATGTTCAATCAAAGGAATAATTAGCTGATATATTCACAAAGCCATTACCAAAAGATACATTTGAGTACATGAGAAAGAGACTAGGGGTCCAAACCTTGTCTATTGGTCAGTAAGCTGACTAGGAGATTGCATCATTCTATACACAAATCACAAAATCATTCATGTTGATGCAAGAAAAGAATAAACTACAAAGATACATTTGTACACAACAAGGTACACACCTGCACCAAACACCATATATTATTTTGGCTAATACAAAGCTATGTTGTTGATGGAAGTGAAATTCAAGGAGTATATTATTAAAATAGAAAGGATATAAATTTGGAAAGCTCAATGTTTACTTTGGCATTGCTTTCAAAGGGAGAGAGACTCGGGGAGAGAGAATATCGAGGGAGAGATTATATATATATATGTAGATACATATATATATATATATATATACATATATATATATATATACATATATATATACATGTATGTGTATATGTATATATATACACATACATATATATATATACATATATATAGATATATA
>MU223344.1:207254-234028 GCA_018584345.1 Thuja plicata | reverse complement strand
TACCTACTAAGTTGCAAATGAGGAGAATAGGTCCCTGCAAGATATTAGAGAAATATGGGCAGAATGCCTATAAAATTGATTTACCTAACAATTTAGAAATGTCACCTATTTTTAATGTGCAGGATTTAATTCCATACAGAGGACCAGTGATACCTAAAAGTACTCAATAGAGGGAGATAGGAAAAGATGTTCAAGATATACAGGTGAAGCCTAAGTCCAAGTTGCAGGCAGAGAAAGTCCTGGATTCTAGAATTCAGAAAACAACCAGGCGTAGGGTATATAGAGAATACCTAATAAAATGGTCAAGGTTACTAGAAGCAGAAGCTACATGGATGGATGAAGAAGAATGCAGAAAGCAAGGGATTAGCTCGACATTGCTGCTGAATAGTTCATCTTAACTTCTCCTTCTCAGAGGGGGGGAGTATGGTGTAGAGCACCCTAGGGTTTAGCTCCAAACCCTAGCAATTTTTGCTGAGTGATCAAAAGGAGCAGATCACAGTTAGTTTTCAGTCCTGGTCATTAAGCCTGAACAATTCTTCATTCAGTCGCAAAGTCGCAGAGCCAGTGGAGAGCAGAAAAGTCATGCATCACACACTCGCGAGATAGTCATGTGTCAAGCTTATTAGTGAGAAAGTGTGCGACGAGGAACTAGTCGCTCAGTCACAGATGGCTAGCAGAAAAGACAGTGCGCGACAATGCGACAAGGAGCTCATCGCAAGCTCGCGAGTCAATTTGCAGTTAGTGAAAAAACATCGCGACAGTGAACTCATCGCTCAGTCGCTGAAGACGAACATGGAGTCATGGTGTGCGAGTGAGCGACACCCTATGCGTCATGAGATCGCGGTTGAAATGGTAGTTAAGTGAAAAGCACGGCGAGCGCGCGACTACGGTGTATCGCTCAGTCGCAAGGCAAAAGACAGCTCAGATGAAAGCATCGCAAATGCGCGATGGGAGCTCATCGCTCACTCGTGAAGGAAATGGCAGCTCAGATGAAAGCATCGCGAATGCGCGATGGTAGCTCATCGCTCAGTCACAAAGGAAATGGCAGCTCGGGTAGAAGTATGGCGAGTGCGGGACTGACTACATCGCAGGGTCGCTAATGAATGTCCAGCTCATCAGGAAGAGTAGCGAGTGCGCGACTAATGTGTGTCGCAGACTCGCAGAGTAAATAATAGCTCATGAAAAGATAGTGCGGGTATGCGACTTGAGCTCATCGCTCAGTCGCAGCATAAAACATAGCTCAAGACAATGTATTGCGGGTGCGCGATAAAGCGTCATCGCTCAGTTGCGAAGTAAAAGTCAAGTCAAGGAAAGACATAATGAGAGTGCGACGACCAGGTAATCGCTCAGTCGCGAGGTAAAAGTCAAGTCAGGGAAAGACATAGCGAGAGCGTGATGAGCAGGTAATCGCTCATTCACAAACAAAGACATGAAATGTCAATTTCATTCGCGACTATGCGATAAACAACATAAATAGTCAAATGATCAAACATACTGACGTGTCAGAAGGAGAAAGAGTTGAAAGGTCAGAAAATGAAAAAAAGAATGCCATGGAGGAGAATGTCGTCCACGTCGTCGACCATGCAGAGAAAGATAGTGATGATAGTTACAGAAGGAAGACGAAGAGCCGAGGCAGTTGAGATTCCTCAGGCGGATAGGTAACCTGAAAACGGTTATAGACCAAGAAGAGGCTGAGGATAAAAAGAGGGAGAAAGAAACCATTGGGTTGGTGGTCGAAGAACTTAGAGATTGAATAGGCTAGCACAGTAGATTTGAGATTACATTGTAATTTGCAGTTTTCAATAAAGAAGAGTGTTCTGTGTGTTCTGTATATTTTCTGTTGTGTACAAACTTTAGTAGAGTAGTATTCTGAGTTCATTTCAGTTTAATGGATACCTTTTGACTCTCATGATCAGGCTTATGGGATGTGACTGTCAAAAGGTACCCATCATGTATTTTTATTCTTGTTTTGTGTTTGTGTTCGGAACTGAGGAGAGACTAGTCAGAGTTGGAAACAAGTCCTAGGCGAGCTAGATGGTCCGGCTAGGGAACTTGTAGGAAAAAGAGATAGAGTGAGAAAGGTGCATGACTGATTTGATTCAGTCATGGAGAGTAAGATGAGATGAGGAGTAAAAAATTTTGGTGGGCAGGAAACCTTAGAGAGAGGGAATATAGAAATCCTTCTGGTTAGGGTCTGTGAGTGACCTTAAGGGACTCAAGAGTGAGTCTAGAGGATCCAGAAATGGTTTGGGTCCAAGGAGAGATTCCTAGGGAAGAATAGGAGTCTAGGAGAGTAAGGTGACCTCCCCATCAAAGAGACAATATAATTTATTGTGAATTAGGAGAGTGAATAAAGGAAGAGGATGATGGAGAGAAATTAATCAAGAATAACATGAATCAGACCTAATCAATCAAGCTGAAGAACAAAGCTAATTCTATAGATACCAAAAAATAGAGCACAACATCACTAAGAAGAAAGAAGTGGAGCAAAGGTATTGAAAAGATACATTGATTAGAAAGGTATAATGAGCTTACAATAGATCTCAAAATCTACAAGTCTGTAGTTGTATATATGAACACATCATTTACTGTTTCAATTTAACCATTGGATTAGAAAGTCTCTTAACCAAGTAGGACTTACCAATCCTTTCTATATTGAGATACATCCCAAGTAGTATCAAAAATTTTGATCATGAAGATAGTATGAGATGCAAGTTACCATTTGACAAACTACATTGGGTTTGGTCATAGAAGGTAGTATAGAGATGCTAAATATAAAGTGAAAAAATATTATATTTAAATCCTCTAACAAGGTCACACCTAATATTGTGTTTGTAACCTATAACAAGGTTGGATCTTCACTGAGCTCACTTCAGACAAGTGAAAATTTTGGGTTACTGGTCAAAACTGGTTTTTCCCTTAACATGGTTTTTAGGTTAAAAATCTATTTTTCAATGTGTTTATGAGTCATTACTTTATTTTTTTGCATTACACACAAATAAATATGGATTGATCCGTATACACTAAGAAATTTACTGTATTTTGGTAAATGAAAGACTACTAATTGGAAAATAATAAGAATAAGGTTTAAAAGTGAACTCTGAGCAGTAGTTATTTGTTGAGTTTATTTGAATGCATTCATCTTGTAGGATCAAAGATAACTAGAGGCTTAATATTGAGGTACTAATTTTTTGGGTTGATTTATTGGAATATTTTTGAGGCCATCGATTCATCCCCTACCCCTCTCAGTTATTCTAACACTAAGGAAAATTTTGAAGAAGTTGGTGAACTGGAAAGAAATATCTGACAGCAGATTGGCATAAGACAAAGAAGAGAAAAAGAAAAAGAGGATAGGATCAGACATTCTCAGACTGAATCTGAAGAGTTGAAAAGGTACCTAAAATATTTAGAAGAATTAAATTCTACTATGTTACCTAAAAAAATTGAATATGAACTAGTTCTCAAACAATTGTATGGTAGACAAAAACCAAAGGACAATGGTAAGAAGAAAATGGAAACAATTGAAATAAATGAGCTAGTTAATAAAGAGAATGCAGTGGATCCAATGACCAAATTGGATACTGATTTGGAGAGATCCAAGTGAGAAAGGGAGATGATAGCCAATGAATTGGAGAAGGCTAAATTGGAGGCCTCTTCTTTGAAGATGAAAAGGAAAATTAAATTTCTCAAGAAAAAATTTGGTTCTCCTCCTGTTATTACTAATGCCAAATTGTCTCTAAATTCAGGAATGAATCCACCAACACCAGCTGGTCTTGGTAGTGCTACCACATAAAATGTTCTAGTAGGAACTTCTCAAGGTACCAGTTCAACTAAAAAATTCCCATCTATATAGAAAGGTATAGGAAATCTATTTTCATTGGTATTCTAGATTATCCAAATGAAATTCCTAAAAAGATTAGGGATAAGCTTCCAAAACTTGCTAGTAACAATGTTATAACATGTGAAGAGAACTTAAAGAATTTCATGGATACGATTGGATGCTTATGAGATTAGACATGATGTATAATGATGATATTATTCGTTCAATCACTAACTAAGGATGCTAGGGACTAGTTTAGAGAGTTTCCCCATGATTGTATTGAATCCATGGATGACATGAAATAATGTTTTAGAGATCAATAAGGGGATAAGACCAATGAAGGCTTCATGTTGAATGAGTTCAACAATATAAAGAATAAATCAAAAGAGGAAGTGGTGGAATTTAACATTAGATTACAAAGGGCAATGCACAGACTGCTCCAAGTAATGAGACTAGATGATAAGGTATGTATTTCCACTTATCTTAATGCTTTTGATACAAAACCCAGTTATCTATTAAGAGCTAATAATCTTAGGAATATTAGAGAATCATATAAGATTATGGTAAACATTGAGACAAATAGAAGAGTCTCAGGGAAAGTTGGTAGGAGAGAGGATTGGAAGCCAAGAGTGTTCAATAAGAAGGAGTGAGACAAAACTCTAATCGATAATCCTAAAGAAAATGATAGTCTGAAACAAATCCTAAATGCTCTAAAGGATCTAAATCCAGGGGATAATAAGAATAGTAAGGCTCCCAATAGTGATAAACCATCCTATGGTAACTATAACAAACAACCTAGGATGCATAACTATCCTTATACCACACAATGGAAAGATGAGAATCCTATTCTCCCATAGCCAAAGGATAAGTCTGATGATAAGAACCCTGACCCCTTGCTTAAGACTTCTATAAATATGTTCAATGATGATCCCTGGTGCATGGCCTACCAATCTCCTCATTATCCTGAGTATTGTGTCATAGCTTCTAGATTATCTGCAAATGAAGAGATATAAGATGATGAGGAGAATTTATATGATGAAATTAATTGTGATATGGCTTCTTCACATTTATGTGATGAAATGGTTTCTCACACAGAAAATAAGGAAATTTATACCATGAGATGTAATTCTGAGAAGGGTGATGAAATCCCTATATATAGAAGACCTTCTGATGAAGAGATTACCCAAATCACAATCGATATGGATACCAAAGAAAGGGGTAATTATAATTTAAGAAATGAAATGGTTGGAAATGCTTATGGGAGACCTTCAGGTATGTTTCTTAAAAATACCAAAACAAACACTAAACAACCACAAGAAAAAGAAAAACAAGCTGAGGATATTAAGAAAGTATTTGTTAAAAAAAACAAATAAGCCTACTGGCCCAAATATTTTGTATAAAGAAAAAGAAAAAACACCATGAAATATTTTTCCCGCTCACCAAAATGAAAGTACACAGAAAAAGAGGGTTGAGCCCAAGTTCTCTCACATATAGGAGAAGGATTCTATAAATGAAAAACAAGATGCATCCGATGTAAAGTATACCCCTATTGATATAGGGAAACTCCTATCTCAAATTACTGTAATGTTTCCTTGATGTAACACTAATCTTTCTCTAACCCTAAAATCTTCTAGGGTTTCTTAAGGACACTCTTTTGACCTATTAGGGTTCTTAGCTTATGCTAATCTCCTAAGGAATCTCCACTAAAGATCCTTCTCCTTCAACTAGTGAACACCAATCAAGTAGAACAAAAACTCACCATATCTCCTCCAAGGCACTTGTTAGCCTTCCTTGCTCTATCTTCACAAACTTCACAAACTGACCCAAGATGACCATTAACCACTCCAAAGAGAGAAGTAGGGATTTTAGGATGTTATTACGATCCTTTTTAATTCTTGCAAACACATTTTCATTGGAACCCTAATGGAGTTCCAAGAAACACAACAATTGTTTCCCAAATAGGGCTACAAGTAATTAGGCCTAACTAGGCTCTTTTTCTGCAATAACTCTAAAAAAATATTAACAAGTTGGAAAAAAACTTTAGATTCTAGTACCATTTATCAAGACACTAAAGATTTTCTACGTCTTAGACTTTCAAGCTGTCTGTACATTCCTTCCTACAAACAAGCCTATAATTCAGGGTTTAGGGCTTTCAAAGTTTGTATGAAAGAATCCTTGTTTTCACCATCAAAAATTGTACATGAACACTTCCTATTGAATTTGTGACTTAAAGAGACATAACGCTACCTCTCTCCAAGCTTTGATTGAAGCTACCAATGCCTTCAATCCTCCTTACCAGCTATGTAGTGCACTGTGATCCCTATCCATGCAACTCTGGCTTGCCTAGGGAATCACATTAAAAACAACTCCCATACTTTCAAGGGATCCTCCTTTTTTCTACAGTATATACATGGAGTCACCTTTCAGATCCCAAAGTCCCATGCAAGATCCACATTGGAAAATGGACTTATGACTCCATTTGGACAATATGCCTTATTCAGGCTAGCGATTGGACAAAAACTAAAAGAATTTACAAAAGAAACTAAAACTATGAAAAATGGAAATATACCTTCACATAGAATCCGAAAACAATATACATCAAGATAATCAGAAGCTATAGTAGATAATCTAATCCATTTTAATGCCAAATGCTTAGAAAATACATAAATTGTAATAGTTCTTTGATTATAAAGTCCTTACAAACTTTGACACAATAATGCCAACCCTTAAAAAAGATAAAGGATCACCTTAAGTAGTTGAGAACAGAACAAAATGATCAGTTTCATATAGTTACCTAACCAATCTTCTCAAATTTGCAACAAATGTTGTCAATGTTGCCAATGACAACATTGAGAACTTTTACATTTTTCTATATTTGCTATCTAAACTTTGTGAAAAGTCCACCAATCTTCACCAAATGCATATCTAAGGAGTTTTAAAAATTAAATACGACCTCAATTCCCTTACTTGTCCAATTTTAACATAATAATGGGAAAAACACCCTATTTGACCTAAAGTAGACTTGCTTGCAAATAAGGTCTCTAAAGACCTATCAAGGCATCCTATCCTAACACACCACACACTACGACTAGATTAGCCCCCTTATTTCTCTATTGGTTTGGCTAGAACCACTACAATCTAGAATCATCAAAGAAGCTCTAGGTCATATTGCATATTGTAGCCCTACCTAGGTGTTCGTGCACCATACTCCCCCACAAGGGAAAGCTGTCACTCCTATGGATAATATATCCTCTTAAATTCCCACCTTTTTGAATTTTTACTCTACAATCCATGAGGACTCTGATTTAGGTCTATCCTTCAACTGGATGAGGTGTTCCATGTATACTTTATGCCTTGTAGTTTTCTTAAACCAGGAGTCTAGAACTTTGTCAGCTACCAACTGTGGCTTGGTAGGTAATATAGTAGCCTCAACATCACCAATGAGTCCTTTACTTCTTTGACTGATTTTATCTATCTTCCCTCTGAGCTGGATTAAGTCTTGTACATTGAACACCAGAGATATGCACAAATCTAATGGTAAGTCTATCATAGAGGCATTAGCCCCATATTTGGCCATAATTTTGCAAGGTCCCACCCTTTTCATCTGAATATTGGTACAGACACCTCTCTATAACCATGACTTTTTCAAGTGAACCATCACATTTTTACCCACTTCAAACTGAACACCTCTCCTCTTTTCATCAACTTTGGCCTTCAACTTTTGTTGACTGTTTTGAATTTGCTTCTTCACTTGTGCTTGTATCTCCTTCATAGTATGGGTGAAGTCGTCAGCATGTCCACTTATGTAGTCCATACCTCCAAGATCCCTAATTTGACAAAAACCCCTTGGGTGCAACCCATAAACAACCTCAAATAAGCTTTTCCTTGTCATTTTATTCTTACTCTCATTGTAAGCGTAATCTAGTTGTGGAATGACTACATCCCATGTCTCCCCATACTCTTCAGTTAGGAACCTTAAAAGGTTACCCAACACACTGTTAACCACCTTAGTTTGGCCATCAGTATAAGGGTGGTAGGCTAAACCAAAAGACAATTTGGTTCCCAATCTGCTCCACAAAGTTTTACAGAAATGGCTCATAAATTTTACATCCCAATCTGAAACAATACTTAGGGGCAAGTCATGATTTATCACAATCTCTTTAAAAAAAAAAAAAGCTATATGACTAGCATCATTAGTAGTCATATAGGGAATTAAATGTCCCATTTTACTATATCTATCAACAACTACATAAATGTTATCATATCCTTTCTTGGTTTTGGGTAGACTTACTATGAAATCAATGCTTACACACTCCCATGGCCTGTTATGGACTCGTAAAGGTTGATATAACCCTATATTATTGATTCCTCCTTTGGATTTCATGCATATGACACACTGCTCCACATACCTTGTAACATCTCTTACCAATTTTTTGCCAAAGGTAGAACCTTTGCACAAGCTCCAAGGTTTTGTTCATACCAAAGTGACCACTCAAACACCCATTGTGTTTTTCTAGTATGAGATTATCTGTCATGGACCCCTTAGTTACACATAATTGATTTCCCTTAAATAACAATTCATTCTACAAAGTAAAGTCAGAGAACTTGCTATGAAAATGATTCTCAAAATCAACACATACCTTATAGGATTCACCAAAATTTTCATCTGCTTTGTAGAGACCTCTAAAACTATCAATTCCAATGCTATTCAATTTGATTTCTTGGACTATCAACAATCTCCTACTTAGTACATCTGCAACCTTATTGAGTTTCCCTTTCTTGTGCTTAATAGTAAAGGTGAATCCTTGCAAATACTCCATCCATTTTATATGTTTATTTCTTAGTTTCTCTTGGGTATTTATGTAACTAAGGGCCTGGTTATCAGTGAACACAACAAATTCTTCGGGCAATAGATAATGCCTCCATTTTCTAAGGGACTGAACTAAAGCATATAGTTCCAAATCATTAGAAGAATGTCTCTTCTTAGCCTCATTCAATTTCTCACTAAAGAATTTAATTGACCTACCTTCTTGACTCAATACACCCCCTACTACCATCGCACTTGCATCACATTCAATGGTGAACAATTTATCAATGCTTGGCAATCGTAGGACAGGTTGAGTAGCTACTTATTTATTCAACATCTCAAAGGATTTCTCTACTTCTAAGGTCCACCTAAAGTTATTTTTAACCCCGCCCTTAATAGTATGCAATAATGGTGCACATATCCAACTGAAATTCGTAATAAATTTCCTATAAAACTATGCAAGGCCATGGAAAATTCTTACCTCAATGGCTGTGGTAGGTGGAGGCCAGTTTAGAAAAGCTACAAGCTTGTCTTGGTCCATCTTCAAAGACCCTTTGGACACTACAAATCCAAAATATACTAGTTCTTTCTTGAAGAACTCACATTTCTCAGGATTTATAGCCAACTTATGTTCATGTAATCTCTGCAATACTGCCTCTACATATTTGACATTCTCCTCCCTTGTCTTTCTAAATATCAATATATCCTCAAGATATACCACTACAAACTTCCCTGTGAAGTCTTTGAGCACCTAATTCATGAGCCCCATGAATGTCCTCGGAGCATTAGAGAGGCCAAATGGCATTACAAGCTATTCATATAACCCATCTATGGTCTTCAATGCCATTTTCCATTCATAACCTTTCTTCACCCTGATTTGTTGATAACCACTTTTTAAATCCATCTTGGTAAAATACATTTCCCCTCCAAGGAAATCCATGAGATATTCAATCCTAGGTATAGGTAATATATACCTTATTGTAATTCTCATTACAGCCCTTGAATCTATGCAAAGTCTCTATTTTCCTCCCTTCTTGGATGCCAACACAACCAAGACTGCACAAGGGCTTATACTCTTCTTGATCAAGCCTTGATCCAAGAGTTCTTGCACTTTTCTTTCTATCTCCAACTTATGATCAGGAGTAAGCTTGTATCCTGCCTTATTGGGAAAAGATGTACCAGGCACAAAGTTTATTTGGTGACTTATTACCCGTTTAGGTAGTAGGGTTGCAGGAGTACCATCACTCACTATATCTTTGTACTTCAGAAGAAGTTATTTTACCTCTGGTTGTAATGGTTCCTTGACTAGTTTTTCTTCTTCCTTGGGTCTTAGCACAATGACATACCCTTCACTCTCATCATCCTTGATATCCTTCACAAACTGCCTTCCACTACACAACATGACATTAGGATTCTTTGACTGTGGCTCTTCATCTTCTAGCAAGGAATGAATCTTGAAAGTTCTGCCTCCTTTCTTAAATGTGATGGAATTCTCCTTTCCATAATAAAATACCCCATTGTCAAATTTCCAAGGCCTTCCTAATATAAAATGGCAAGAATTCATTTGTAGGATGTCACAAAGTAACATATCCTTGTATCCTACTATTGAAAACTCTACCCATGTTTGCTCATTTACAAATACACTTTGGTCTTTGTTGAGCCATGTTACCTTATAGGGATTCACATTGGGTATTTTAGCTAGCTTGAGTTTCACTGCTACCTCCTCTAAGATGATATTATCGGTGGAGCTAGAGTCCACAATCACTTTACAAACCTTGCCAAGGATTTTGCATGTAATCCTAAGAAAATCCCTCCTATGTTTGGGCTCATCCTTGATTGGTTTTCTTATCAGTACTCTCCTTAACATTAGGTTCTCACACATCTCTGAATCTAGATCATAAATCTCAGGTGTTTTGACACTTGAAGTATCTCATGAGTATATACTACCCTTTTTCATTGTTTTCTACAGTAGGCTTGTCAGGACATCTATAGGCTGGATGACCTAATTATCCACAATAATAGCACTTCATAGTTGCAAAGTATGAGTTATTCCTACCTCCTCTTCCTCTTCTAGGACCACCATGATTACCCCTACCTCTGTTATATCCCCCCTGTGGACTACTTTCAATATTCTTCTCTATTAGCGTTTTCTAACCTTGTGACCTTTTCTCACTACCTCTGCTTTGGTAGCCTCCTCTTTGACCCCTTTGGTCTCTTCCTCTACCTTGGTTATTCTTGAAGCTAGAGTCACCCTTATTATTTTTCTTCTCCTCCACTCTTATGGCTAATTGATGACACTTATGTATCATAGTTGGTGTCCATAGGCTAATCTCCTCTTTGATGTTCCATTTTAATCCACCCAAGTATCTAGCCACTTTGATTGACTCCTCTTCTTGTAGTTTGGACCTTAGACACAACCTTTGGAATTCCTCAGTGTATGAGGAAACATCTAGGTCCTTTTGTTTCAAATTCTATCTTTTTCTATGAAGTTGGATCTCATAGTCTTCAGGTATATAATTCTACTTCAGCTTGGTCACCATTGCATTCCAATTTGATATGGGTTGCTTCCCCATTCTTACCCTCTCATCCTGAAGGTATTTCCACTATGTTAAGGATGACCCTCTGATTCTATACTTGGCTACCTTAAGCTTTTGGGATTTTTTCAGACCCTCACACTCAACATGCATCTCCATCCCTTCAATCCAATCCATAACTGCCTTTATGTCCATCTTTCCACTAAACAACGGGATACCTTCCAATGCCTTTCCTTCTAGGGATTTTATGGCTTTTAGGAAGGGCTCTTCATTCAAGTTTGGGTTTGTTTTAGGGATAAGGTCTTCTTTTTCTATCTTTCTACCCCTATCACTTCTCTCCACTTCTTTGGTTCTAGTTGTTGCATTAGCAACTTCTTCTAGCCTTATCTTCATCCCTTCTAAGGCTTCTTCAAGGAGTCAGTTCTTATCCTTTTTCTCATCAACTTCCTTAGCTAGATCTGCATTTTTCACCATATTTGGATCTGCCACTAATTCAACACTAGCTGCAAACATACACTAACTTCCCAAGTTTCTCAACTTGCTCTGATACCAATCTGATGTAACACTAGTCTTTCTCTAACCCTAAACTCTTCTAGGTTTTTGTAAGACCACTCTTTTGACCTATTAGGGTTCTTATCTTACCCTAATCTCCTAAGGAATCTCCACTCAAGATACTTCTCCTTCAACTAGTGCACCAATCAAATAGAAAAAAAACTCACCATAGCTCCTCTGAGGCACTTGCAAGCCTCCCTTGATCCATCTTCACAAACTGACCCAAGATGATCAGTAACCACTCTAGAGAGAGAAGTAGGGATTTTAGGATCTTACTAAGATACTTTTTAATTCATGCAAACACATTTTGCATTGGAACCCTAATCAAGTTCCAAGAAACACAACAATTGCTTCCCAAATAGGGTTACAAGCAATTAGGCCTAATTAGGCTCTTTTTATGCAATAATGCACAAAAATTCTAAACAAGTTGGAAAAAAAAACTTTAGATTCTAGTACCCTTTATCAAGACATTATATATTTTCTAGGTCTATGACTTTCAAGCTTTCCGTACAGTCCTTCCTACAAACAAGCTTATAATTCAAGGTTTTAGGGCTTTCAAAGTGTGTATGACAGAATCCTTGTTTTCACCATCAAAAATTGTACATGAACACTTCCCATTAAATTTTGACCTTCAAGATAGATAACCCTACCTCTCTCTAAGATTTTAATGAAGCTACCAATCCCTTCAATCCTCCTTACTAGCTCTGCACTACACTGTGATCCCTAGCCATGCAACTCGAGCTCGCCTAGGGTAGCACCTTAAAAACAACTCCCATACTTTGTAGGGCCCATCCTTTGCTGTACAGTATATACATGGAGTCACCTTCCAGATCTCAAAGGCCCATGCAAGTTCCACTATGGAAAATGTACTTATGACTCTATTTGCACAAGATGCCTTATTCAGGCCAGCGACTAGACAAAAACTAAAAGAATTTACAAAAGCAACTAAAAATATGCAAAATGGAAATCTACCTTCACAAAAAATCCAAAAAATATCTACATTAACATAATCAGAAGCTACAATAGATAATCTATTCCATTTTAATCTCAAATCCTCAGAAAATACACAAACTGTAATATTTCTTTGATTATACACTTCGTACACACTCTGACACAATAACACCAACCCTTAAAAAAGATCAAGGATCTCCTTATGTAGTTGACCAAGACACAAAATGATAAGTTTTCGATAGTTACCTTACCAATTTTCTTGAAGTTGCAAATTTTCAATAAATGTTGTCAATGTTGTGAATGCCAACATTTACAACTTTTACATTTTTCTAGATTTTCTATCTAAAATTGGTCAAAAGTACACCAATATTCACCAAATGCCTATCTAAGGTGTTTTAACTATGAAATAGGACCTCAAGTCCCTTTCTTGTCATACTTTAACATCATAATGGACAAAACACCCTATTTTACCTAAAGTATACTTGCTTGCAAATAAGGTCTCTAAAGACCTATCAAGGCATCCTATACTAACACACCACTCACTAGGACAAGATTAGCCCCTTTATTACTCTAGTGGTTTGGCTAGAACCACTACAAGCCAAGAAATTTAAAGAATCCCTAGGTCATATTGCATATTGTAGCCCTAGCTTGGTGCTACTACACCATTCCTTTATTTGAAATGATGAGAATAGGTGAGCATAAGGAGAAGGATTTAACATGGGTAAAAGGTGTTACTTCTACAAATATTATTTGATCACAAGAAGGTAAGAAGGTGAAAAAATCACAAGACAAATATGTAGGTATAATAAAAGATGTTGATGAACTTCTTTCAAAGATTTCCCAAATGTTCCTAGATACAAATATTGTTAATACTTCTTCAGAAAGTGTACATCCAGTTTTCCTAACTTTGTTGATAAATAGAAAGATGTTGAAAAACTATATGATTGACTCTAGGGTATCTAATACTGTCATGCTTGCTGAAGTTCTCAAATCAATGGGATTGAAGGTAGATACAACCCATGGGAGATGCGAAGCCATGGGTTCAAGAGAAGTGCCTTTTATTGTCACTATCAAAGCCATGCCTTATAAGATGGTTTCTTACCCTAACAATGTTTTAACGATGAGTGTATTAGTAGTGGACATTCCCCCTCAATATGGGATGTTGTTATCAAGAAAATGGAGTGCTTCAATGGGGGGAATTATTCAATGTGATTTATCATTTTCTACTTTTAACATTGTTGGTGAAAACATTAAAGTGTCCAAAGAGACTAGAACTCCTCACATGATTGAGGAAGAAGAAAAGGAAAACATGAATTCTTTCTTAGACACTAAGACGGGGTCTTTTCAAGTACAAGAGAAGAAAATTGAAAGAAATTCTCAATCTAAATTGTTTTCTAAAGATGAAAATAATTTATCTGAACAAAATAAGTTATGGGTAATGTATTTTTATGGTGCTAGTTCTAGAGATGGAGCTGGTGTTGGAGCGTTGTTAATAGCTCTGACAGGAAAGACTTTCAAATTCTTATTTACATTGTCATTCATGTGTACAAATAATGTGGCAGAATATGAAGCCCTATTAATAGGTATGAGACTGGCTTCAATACATGGAATAAAATGTCTCAGAGTCATTGGAGATTTTGAATAAGTAGTATCTCAGATTAAGTCAAGGTATGCTTAAAAGAATCATAGATTAAAACAATACAAAAATGTTGTATGGGATGATCTTGAAAATTTGATGCTTTTGGAATTGAATCGATGGAAAGAAGCCAGAACATAATGGAATTCTTTCTTGCAAACATAGATTTAAGGCCAGAAGATATCACATTTGTTGGGATCTCTAAGATAGAGGTTCAATCCAGGCCCTCAATACCTGATAATGTGGACAACTGGCAAGCCTTTGATGATGATGTAGACATCCTGAGATTTTTTCAATATGAATTAGACTTTGGAGGAAAATAAATTGATTTCAATTGATATGTGGAAACCCTAGATGTAAAAGACACTATTATTGATAGGGAAGTGTTAAATTAGAAGTTTAACAAAGTACAAAAAGGACTAGTTGTGCTAGAAAGAGATTTTGATAATAAGGATACACCATATTCTATTAGAAATGTGAATAGATCGGAGAATTTGGAAGAGGTAAATGTAGGAAAAAATGAGGTTCCTAATACGTTATTTATTGGATGGAAAATGTCACCAAAAGTTAGAGAGAGAGAGAGATTAATTTATTGTGGAAATACAAGAAGGTTTTTGTGTGGACATATGACAATCTTAAGGCATATAATGAGGATATGTTTCAAAATGAGATTCCTCTAAAAGAAGATGCTAAGAATTTTAGACAAAAGAAAAGACACATAAATCCCACACTGAGGCCCAAAATGGAACAAGAGTTAATAAAGTTGAAGGATGCAGGGATCATCAAACCTATCATACATTCTTCTTGGATCTCCAACTTAGTTCCTGTTAGGAAGAAGAATTGAGATATCAGGCTGTGTGTGGATTTTAGGAATCTAAATATATCATCCCATAAAGATAATTATGCTCTCCCAAATATGGAAAATATGTTGTAGAGGCTAACTGGCTGTGATTTGATGTCCATGATGGATGGATTCTCTGGGTATAACTAGCTAATGTTTAAGGAGTCAAAACAGTTCAAAACTACATTCACCACACCTTAGGGGACATATGTTTATTTCAGGATGCCTTTTGGCCTAATAAATGATGGGGCCACATTTTAGAGAGCTATGGATGTTTCTTTCTCCAGTTTTCTACATAAATTCTTGGAGGTCTATTAAGATGACCTCACGAGATATTTTAAAAAGGAAGAAAAATGTTGTGAATACTAAGAAAAGATTTTTGAAAGAGCTCTTGAATTTGGGAATTCTATGAATCCAAGGAAATGTACTTTTGGAGTGATAAAGGGTAAGTTATTGGGGCATATTATTTCAAAGGAAGGGCTTAGAATTGACCCAGATAGGGTAGTTGATATAGATAAGGTTCCACTTTCAAAATCACGAAGGGTATACAATATTTCTTTGGATAGGAAAAATTTTTGAGAAGATTTGTTAAAACTTTTTCTTAAAAAGGGAGACCTATTTCCAAAATGCTTATGAAAGATGCAAAAATGGAATGGAATGGAGAAAGAACTTAGGTTTTCTAAGATATTAAGAAAGGTATTAAAGATGCCCCTGTATTAAGAATTCCTAATTATGCAAAACCTATGAATATATTTTCATTTGCATCATGCCATACTATTTCAGTTGTTTTGTTGTAGAAAAATGAAGAGGGATTTGAACAACCTATTGCCTTTTTTATAAAATAATTGTATGCTGCAAAACTTAATTATGATATGACTGAGAAGTAGGCCTATGCATTGGTGAAAGTTGTTAAAGCTTTTAGGTGTTATCTGATAGGTGCAATAGTAGTTGCTTATGTTCCCTCAACAATAGTAAAGGACATGTTCACTCAACAAGAGGTGTCACAAAAGAGATACAGATGTATCAACATGATCCAAGAGTTTAGCATTGAAATCCAAATTACTAAGCCTGTTAGAGGAATGAGATTAGCCAAGTTTAAGGCTAACACAAATTTGGATGCAAACCATGTCAATGCCTTAGAGGAAGAACAAATGCCTTTTATTTGCAACATTAACTATTGTAATTGGTATAAGAATATTATTTATTTTTTTATAGATAATGAATTGTCCATTAGTGATTGATGAAAACAAGAAGAGAACCTTGAAATTACAAGCTATCCATTTTTCCCTAATCAAAGATGAGCTATGGTGGAGAAATCTTAAAGGGATTTTACTAAAGTGTGTTAATGAGGAACAAGGAAACATCATTTTGCAAGAAATGTATGGTGGAGTATGTGGTGGCCACTACATGGCCAAGACCACTACACATAATATTCTAAGAGAAGGATTCTGGTGGCCAAATATATTCAAAGATTCTCATTAATTGGTGAAAAAATGTGATGCTTGCCAACATTTTTCTAGTAAGTTAAAATTATCTGTAAATGTGCCTCTAACACCAGTGGAAGTCTAGGCCCCTTTTCAATAGTGGGGTATTGATTTTATTAGGGAAATAGCTACTAAATCTAGTGGAGGGAATTCATGGATAATTGTAGAGACTGATTACTTTACCAAATGGGTTGAAGCAATTCCCACTAAAAAGGCAACTAGTAAAGTAGTAATAGAATTCTTGTTGAAAAAAATTATTAGTGGGTTTGGGTGTCCAAAAAAAATAATATCAAACAATGCAATGTGTTTTATGTCTGAGGAGTATATGAATTTTTGTACTAAATATGGTATTCATAAATCTCACTCTGCACCTTACCACCCACAATGAAATGGTCAAGCAAAATCAACAAACAAAAGTGTGCTTAAGATCATTAAAAGAGTCCTAGATAAAATAATAAGGCATGGAACTCAAAGATGAAAATGGATGTCTAGGAAAATAGGGTAACCTCTAAAAAATCCATAGGATGTGCACCTTTTGATTTAGTATATGGGATTTAGGAATGACTGCCTCAGAACAACTTAATGCAGATGTATAAGTTTGTACAATTATATGATGATGACATTGAAAATGATATGCAATTGAGATTGAATGACTTGGATGAATTAGATGAAACCACGAGAGAAGCTTCTATGAAAAATTCTAAGCTTCAATTGCAAGCAAAAAAATCATATGATAAAAGGGTAGTCTCAAGGCAATTTTATGTGGGAGATTATGTTTTAATGTGGAATGCCAGATTGGAAGATAAAGGTAAACATCGAAAGTTTGACCCAATCTGGTTGGGACCATATGTTGTCCATGAAAGGTGTGGACAAAATTCTTATTTATTGAAAGATCTTACTGAATATATTTTACAATTTTTAGTTCATGGATAATTCTTGAAGTTATACTTCTCTTCAAGTCTAATAATCCATGAACAATAGGTCATATATAGTGTGTTTATTTCTACAGTTGGTTTTTCTATTCATTGTTTAGGTTTTTGTTTCCTTTCGTGTGAGTAGTTTAGTTTTCTTTCAGTAGGTTTGGTGTTCTTCCCTTGAGATTATAAGATCTTTAAATGTCTACAAGAGACAATTATCCCCAGAAAGAGCCATTGTTAGGTATGTGCAAAAACCATTTCAATCCATTGATGACTCATATGTTAAGATTTTCAATCCAAGACCTATATGTTTTGAAACCCTTACAATTGTCTTCAGGTTTGTTGTTGTGGATGAAAAAACATAAGTGTTGGGACAGGTTCTAATTTTATGTTACTTTATTCAGTCACTCAAGTCCTATAAACCCATATTTTCATTTAACATTTGAAGCAGAGTCATGTTATAAAGTTCCTAAGTCCTAAGAATTTTAATTTTCCCTAAGACTTGTTACCCACAAGATTCTTATTTAATCATCATGTGTTGTGTTGCTATGTTTTAATATAACGTCTAGCATAAAGGCTTAATGGGAAGATGCAGTTGATCTACTAAGTAAGTCATTAAGTGGCGATGAAACATGTCTCTATGTGTCCAACATTTGTTAAAAGCTAAGATAAAGGGCATGCAATTTCTTTTTGCTCGGTCGGATCATGTAATGGCTTAATCCTAAGATGCGATTGATATATCTTTCAAGCCATTAAGTTGTGTCGATGCATGTCTTGTAGGTGACATGGGCCCTATTTGCATAAATATGAACAAAGACTAAAGTGTTGATTGATCTAATGGTAGACATAATGGCTTATAGAAAAGATGCACAAGATTTAATGTATAAGTCATTAAGTTGTCATGCCACATGTCCCAGTAGTTCCAGTTTGAATTCATAAAGAAGGAATTAAAGGGTAGATAAGTTAAGTTTGACCTGATAGTTGACTTAAGGACTTGATAATAAAATGATCAAGATCTAGTGTATAAGCCATCAAGTCTAAGTGATGTGTGGTAGTCGGCGGGCCAAGCACAATAGTAAAGAAAGGTTAAAGGTTATGCAGTTTAAATAAGATCTGATGGCTGACTTGATGACTTAAAGAAAAGATGGGGTTGATATAGAGCATAAGCCATTAATTCTAGCTGACATGTGTCATCCTCGTTAAAGTTATACTTGTAGTCAGTAAAGTTTTGGGTAAAGTAACCTGTGGTGAAGTTAAAAAGGATACGATGGTTCACTAAAAGGCTTATAAAGGAGATGCATGATATCTAATGCATAAGCCATTAAGTCTGGCTAACACATGTTCAAAGTGAATATTGGTTTTCATGAATTGTTGGCAGTCACATGATACATGAGAGATTGTTGAAATCCACAATTTTGATTTGAAGTTGTTCTCTGTGTCAAAATAACTCCATTGAACAATTGGGCTGTGAATGTTCAAATATGGATAAATTGATGATAGAACGTGTGGAAATCTCAGATGAAATTTAATGCAAAGAGTTGATAGGATTACATATATGATGCACCACTTGAGTTTACAAATGCCATAACTTTTGAAGTGATTGAAGGAGAGATGAAGTTGCAGTATTTCATGGTTGTGTTACGATTTTCAGAAATGGGTAATTTATTTTGTGATTATATTCCTGAGCATTGTGAGATCTAATTGTAGTAAGGTTTTGAATTCTAAGAAGCAATTAAATTCTGTGAAAAATATGCTAATCGTAATTAATGAACCCTAATTCATAAATGGCTCCTAGAATAGATTTCAGTAGAAAATTGATTACAGGAACAAGATTGTATGTGATGATATTTTACAATAGTTAAATGAATCCACAAATGATGCCACTAAACTCAAACAATTAGTCCCTAAAAATCCTCATTTGAAAGTTAGGGAGGTTTTGTATGATAGGGACAGATGGGATAGAGATGCCAAATCTACCATAAGTGATCTGAGTTTTTTTAGAATTACTTCAGCCAGAGGAATGCTTTTTCCCCTAACAATAACATATTGCAGTTTGATGTGCAAAAATTGATAGTCCCTAGGGTGTTTATGGACACAGATTTATTGGTAAATATTGAAAAAACATATGACAATGTCTTTAGGGTTCTGAGAGATATAAATGGAAATATCCTAGTTAGAATTACAACTGGGGAGTTAAGGGAGGTGTTCAGTTTAGATGATCTCACTGTTAAAATAGAAGATATTGTTATTGATCATTTCAAGGAAGTGTATAAATCCCAATGAATTTATATTAGAATTGGGCCTCTAATAGAATATTTTAAAGCTCTAGGAGGTTTGATTGTGGTAATTACCAACTCACTAGAACCTTTCAATTTGGACTATTTCACTTCAAAGGCCAGAGGAATATACTGTGCTCTATGTCATATTTTTAGAGAAGATGAAGAAACAATGATGCCAATCCATTACATGTTCATGATGGTCCATATTCTACACCCACATTTGGCTGTTATTTTTTATTTTTCTACTCATTTTTCTGAATTGATTCCCCAAGGGTTAATAGGTATAAAAGATGCAAAAATAGTTAGACCATTTGGATGGTACTCCATGCTGATACACTTGATCCTTTACAAAAATGTTGATTATTTTGAGAAAGAAATGGATCTTATGAGATTTTAAAATGATGAGGAAATGCCTATTCAGTTATGGAGTACAAATTTTTCTTCAGATAGAAAAAGAGGCCAATTTCATCACTTTTGATAGATGTTTTGCCTCTAGGCTCATAGAACTATTATGCTTAGATAACCCAAGAATTCACAAAGACTGTTAAATATTTTGAGACCAAAGGAATATGTTAAATGTTTTTAGATTGTTCATAATTGGGGTAACTTCATTTCATATTTTGTTTCAACAATCATAAGGGTTTACGGTTTCAGAGGAACTTGAAATGTGCTTCCATATAGAGTTCCACTTAAGATATGTCTTGCAAAAATACTCAAACAAATGGGTGGGATACAAGAGGAAGGATTGATAGGAAAAATAAAAGGTAGCAACTTCCCTACCATTACAATTGCACACCAATTCACTATTACCAATGGGAGGTGGACAGAATTGGATAATTAATTGGAACCTTATCAGATGAAACATTGGTGGTAAGATGTTATGAAAATGAAGGATTCATTAGTGAGATGTTTAGAAAGAGAACAAAATTTTTAACATTGGAACACAAGTTTAATTTTGCTGAAAATATAATTAGCAATGAATATAACTTGCAAGAACAAGAGATCAAAAAGGAAAAATTGGTTAATGTGCAAGAAGAAATTAGATTCTATTCTCACTTTGATAAAGGATACGATCCCTTGAAATAATTCATGCCCTGAGGAAAGAAGGTAGAATCCTTGATGAACATGTTCAAAGATATCATGCAAGCCCTAAATCTGAAGAAGGTAAAGGTTATAGAAATAGAACCAGAAAAGTCTAGGGATATTATGACCATAGCTGCATAGGGAAGGATGTTTCTGCTAGGTAGGTATATCCTACATCAGAAAAAGGATATAGTGTGGTATTACCAAGGATAGAGACAGTTTCTACTTTAAAGTGAAAGAGAACCTTGGAATCAGATGCTTAATCATTGCCATCTCCAAAAAGGAAAAGGATAGAAGAAGGGGGAAAACAACAACAATAAATTATCTACTCCCCTTCCCAATCTCCCCAGAACAAGGATGAGAAAACTATTGTAGAGCAATCCTTTGTAGATTGGAAATGAAGGCCAAATCTTTGTAACATCTCAAGAAATGAAAGAAGGGATGTGAGAGGCTCCCAAATATGCAGAGATGGATTTTAAAATTTTAGACTTCATAGGAAAAGAGTTGGGCCCAATTACCAAGCTAGCTAGTGATGAATTCATGTCTTGTGATAAATTTATTAAAGGTAGAGCATTTATTCAATTTCTTTGGAGAACTCATATTAATGAATTCAAAGAAAAGTGTCAGAAAAGAGAAAAGGATCAACCTGATAAGGATTAAGATGAAATTGAAACAAAGATAAAGTGGGAAATGATGGACCAATTCGATAAATTCACTCCTGAGGAAGGCCAAGAAATAGTTAGAAAAGAAGGAGTCCTCATTCTTCCAGAATGAGATATTGTTGATAGTATAGTTTTTGATGCCATCAGGAAGGAAACTAAACCATTGCATACCAATGAAGTATTTATAAGTGTTAATTTTAGTGAAGACCATGCATCATTGGTAATGTGGTCAATAAAGAAGAAAGAAAATAGGAAAGATGATGGAAATGATCAAGCTGGGAATCCTGGAAGCTTATTAGTAAGGAGAGTGGTAGACACTTTAGGGGTAGAGGCAGCTAGCATAATAGAAGAATCTACAAAATTGAGCCTGCAAATTGAAGAAAAGAAAGAAGAAGAGATTCAGAAGTTAAGGACACAATTGGAATTTTTTTGAAGGCATACAATGATGAGAGGATAAAGTCCATAGAGAAGGACAATAAATTTTTTGTATTAGACGGTAAACAGTCATATCAATTTTCTCCTCAAAAGATGATAACACAAGATCTACATCAACCTCCTACATCTAGTCCAATTGTAAATTTTCTTCTTTCTCCTATGCCATCAAGTCCTACTACATAAGCGGACTTAGAATTACAGAGAGAGATATTAATTTTTGAAAGGACCAAGTTAGAAGAATCAAGAAAGAAATGGGATGAAGATTGCACAACATTTAGAGAAGAAAATGCATGGATACAAAAAGGAATGTATATATGATACATGCCATACTTATGCAATGAACTTAGGATTTGAGTCTTGTTGCCATTTACTTACAGGGAAAGAAAATTATGAGCATACTGGATGATTTCAATATAGACAAGGATAAGTGAGACCTCATTATGGAAAAATGGAGAGGGAAAAAGGAAGTATTGAAATATTTCTATTCCATGTCCAAGGAGGAGAACAATGTGGACATTGTGTTAGCTAGCACTTATAAGTGTTATAAATTTCTAGTGGACATGGAAATAAAGAGGATCATCATCTTTAAAAAGTTAGAGACTTTGAAGAAGGAATATTCAGAAGACCGTTATGAGATTTTCACCAATCTTGTCAAGAAAAATGGTGAGATAAAGAAGGAAGCCTTATGGGTGAGACAGATGAATGATGAGTTGCTAATGACGACAAACAATATTATCACTTTAGAAAGTACACTTTTATTTGTCTAAACTATTGAAATTATTAGCAAGGCCAACTCATTTTTTGAATTACAGAAAGAGGAAGTGGACAAAGAAAAGGCCATTTGGGATGAATGCAATAGTAAGAAAGATGAGGTCATTAACTTTCCATGGTCGAGTAATGAGGTCTTCACCTCTTCAAAAGACACATATAATGCAGTTAACTAGGGAGAAGATGATGTGGTGTGAAAAGAAACAAGTGGTAGTTCTTCCCAACAATTTTGATCATACATAAGATGACACTAGCAACAAACTCCAGATGGAAGCTTCTGCAAAAATCTAAAGAATTTGCAGTAACTAGGTGGTCGAAAGACAAAGGACTTAGGAAAATCTTGTAACAAAGTGGTTATCACTTCACTTGTTATTTTTTATTTTGTATTTTTTCCTCATTCTTATTGATTTGAAGCTTGTTGCAATCCTAATCTATAAATGGATTCGCAATATCATTCGAAGGGGCTGGAAAATTTGGTATTGTAAACATTTTGTAAATTTTTTAGTCAGGGAAATATTGCAAAAATTTTACTAGACTAGTGTCAAGATTAGAAATAAATTTTAAGGTTTATAGTAGTTTATTCAGGTATTTGTTCTTGATTACATAATGTAAACATAAGTTTTTTCCTCATACTTAATAAAAAGATCATGGTTCCAATCTCTCCTATGGTGTTCATCTGATGGGTTATGAATTTTCCAATTCATTAGCATAGATCTTGTCTCTTTGTATGTAGTTATTTTAGATTTTTCATCAGGGATCAAATGAAATGATGCTCTAATTAGTACATAAATTCATCTAGGTATGCAGTAAGGATTTCAAAAGTTGTATGGGTTTGGGATAATTATTTTAATGGCTTGTAATATTTGATAATAATCAACCTCTATATATTGCATTTATTTCAAGACTATAGCCCAAAGGGTAAGGCATTCATCTGTGACTAGTAGTTCTTATATTATGACATATCTAATTATAAGTTGGCTATGTTTCTACACATATAGATATTAACTCCAATAAGTCTTATATTTTATGAGTTATGTTTTTTTCATCTCATGCTCCATTTCATGGTCGATGTTCAATCGATAATTATCCATTTATCTCGTATCTCCCGGATATGTTGAGCTTGTGTGAGATTCCTACTTGGTTGACATCTTTAGTAATATTTTAAGGTTTTAAAGGGTGTCCCCCCTTGGTTTAGCATAACTTAAAGTGTAGAAGTTTAGTAGGCATGCTTGTCAGTTGGTCCTTTTCATTATATTGATAAATAGTTAGAGTTTGCTTCTCTTTAAGATCTTGTCATAAGGTGAAAAGCTTGTTGTCTAATCTGTACATCATAAAAAGAAACCAACAAACCACATACCATCTTAGGATGGGATCATCCTTTTGAAATGGTCAATGTCTTAGAAGTTTTAGGGTTAGGATTTTTTCTAGTCTTATGAACAAATGCAATTATATCTTAATGAAAAAAGACATCTTGTTGGCCCTTCAAAGAGCATATTGCAAGGAAACTATAGATAATTATAGAAGAGGATGATAAAAATATGTTGCATATATATAGCTATTAATGGCTCCAAGACATTGTTCAAGAATGAAACAAAGATAGAAAGATCTAAAATTGAGCATCTAAGTCACAATGATCATCCTAAGTATCTTATAGATTACATGAAAATATGTAATGGATAGTCAAATAAAATTAAAACATGGTATGAATTACATCAATGTCAATGATGAATCAAAGAGAATGGCCATGAGGATAATAATATACAGCAAGCAATGCATGTGTGATACATTTGATCTATAATTTGCAAGAATTAAAATCTGTTAGCATACACATAGATCAAAATTAATAAAAGAAAATCAAAAGTGCATCTTTTATTCATCTATTAAAAATCCAATCAAAATTTTAAGTAGGAGAAGATTGGAATGAGTAAATTTCACACTTGGATGTCAAATATATATTGATGCAGTGTCCATGGTTGGATGCCAAATGTTATGATTAAATATGCCAATCTGATATTAAGTGTTGATCAAAAGTTCATGGTTGGATGTCAATATTCATGGGTGGAGATAAAATATGCTATATAATGTTCATGGTTAGATTCCAAATGAGTGTTGATCCAATGTTAATAGTTAGATGTAAAATCTAACATCAAATGTATGTTAATCAAGTAAGTTCATTTAAAGTTCATGGTTGGATGTCAAAATTTGTTGATCCATTTAACGTTCATGGTTGGATGTCAAAATTTGCTAATCTAATGATCTTGAGGTGTTGTGATCTAAAGCTCACGTGTTAGAATATCCAAGTTATCAAGAAAAGGAAACAAAATGCAAAAAAATTGATAGATAGAACCCTAGGGCTGAATATGCAAAAAATGCACAGATTAAATGATAAGGCTCTTCATTATCTTGCCAATGCTACAAGAATCACAAAAATAAAAGATCATGGCAAAAAGTTGAGCTTGGGAGTCCAAATAGAAGGGTCAAATTCAAGCTACATAAAATGATGATAAAAAAAAAAGCAGGGACAACAACCTAAAGCTTTTTAACATCCTAATGATGGATCATAAATTGTGATTTAAAATATTGATGCAAAAACACACACACAATCTTCTCCAAAAACAACATCAAGTAAAAGATTTTTATTTTCAAGTTGTATAAACACTTCTCTCCTATGTTGTCTAATCTCTAGATCAATAACATTGTCTTTTCAAATGATAACATAGTCTGCATAGAAATAATACCTTTAGGAACCCAAAAAGTATGACCACCTACCAAACATGGTATCATTATTTAATCCAATGGAAGAGATGAAGACTCCATATTAACAAAATTATTATTGCACTAAGTGACTAAATTGTACATGAATCAAGAAAAGAGTCCAATTTGACACCTCTAGAAATCCCCAAAAGACACAAGGCATCTTGTTTTGACCCAATTTCCAAAGCCACATATGATAATTCCAACAAATATACTAAAAATAGTAAAATAGATTGGCTCTTACAAATGCCATGTTTTGTTGTAAAAATCCACCCAACTAGGGTGCCTAGTTTGTAACTCTCACTACCCCAAAATATAGCTACATGATAAGTGTAAATATCAATCCTAATGCCAATCAAGATTCCAATGCAACTCTCCTCTTACATGCTCGTACACATTATAAGCATCTGTCATAGAATCCTTTCAAAATAGAGAGCTCCAATTTTTCTATATATATCAACCTTAATGAGAACTTACAACGCATCATTAAAAGGTCCCAACACTAGGAAAATATGCTGGCTCAAATTACAATTCCCCATTTTAATGTGAGGCTAAATTAAACAATAATAAATATATTAAAGTGCTGGAAAAAAATAAATTATTAAAATAAATGCTAGGAACTTGCTAAGGTCGAAACCCCTTAATTCCCAAAATTTTGTACAAGATGCATATTTGTCATCATGAAACCAGAAAGGAATAGTATTATATGCTAAAGAATTAAAAACATACACCAAACCAACACACCCAAAAAAAAATTTGAACAAAATTATTAGCTAAATCAAAATGCTGGCTAATGAAAAAAATGTGCTTAAATACTTCCAACTACCCAGGCAAACAAGAGTAAAAACAACTAAATGGCTATTTAGTAAGGAATGGGTAAAGTATGTAATGCTATTAGGAGAAATTGGAAAACAAAATATGTATTAAACTAAGTTTTTCCATGTAAATGGCCATTTTCCTATTTTAAGACCTTAATATGGTTACACAAACACAACCACAACCCAAATAGTTATAATTTCTCATATTCACTGGATTTGGATGTCAACATAATATTCATTAATGACTTTGAAAAATATAAATAGATGGGAGACAATACATTTTTACTAGATTATAATCCCAAATGGAAAAAAAAATTATTAAAATAATTTTATAAATGATAGGTTAGGGCTGGAAAATGCAGAAACAATATAGCAATTTTTTGCTTTTATGCGAGCCCTAATTTATGAGAAGGGATACCTATATATATATATA
>MU223344.1:138371-151712 GCA_018584345.1 Thuja plicata | reverse complement strand
CATTGCCAGATCAAGTGTATATTGGAAGATATTGAAAATTTTCGGTATTGGCAGCAGGGTACAGAAACTTTGAACTCAGTTTTGAAGGCTTTAGAGGCCCCGGATGAGGTCAAAAATTTGGGTGACGTGCGCTTGCGCTGGTCAAGCCTGTAGAGTGCTTCGTGGCATTTCTGAAATGGGGTTATAATAGCCGATCGGGTCAACTGGTGATGACTTATGGTCTTCGGAAGTTGGGCCACCTGAATTGGCAAAAAATCATTTTCTTCAAAATTTATGTTCGGGTTTCAAAGGTTATCTTGAGCCGGCTATGATGTAATAAAATGTAAAATAAAATAATTCTAAGTTTGGTCGGCCTTATTCTGGAACCTTCCCAGGCGGTGGAAAATTGCCTATATAAGGAAGGCTGTATTATTGTCTTAGGCAGTTCAGAATAGTTCTGGGTAGTAGATCTGGGTAATAATTCGAGGCTTTGTCCTACAGAATATTGTAAGGGAATGCCCATGTGGCTTTGCATATTGTAATTCTGAAAGTTTGTAATTCCACATTTGTGGAGATAATAAGAAGCCCATTTTCTGTTCTTGCAAATTGTTGTTGTTTCTCTGTTTCTGTTATGTGTTTGTGGTATTAAGGGGAGCACCCTTCATCAAGTTTGTTCCAATCATCCTCCATAAGTTCCTCCAAAAGCGACCTACAAACTTACTATCCTTGTCACTTACAATATTGAGAGTCAATATGGATCCTCACAATGTCCCTAAAGAATAGACCTATAATTTGAGAAGCATCATTTTTTTGCTTACATGGAATGAAATTAGCAATCTTGCTAAATGGTCTACCACAACAAACACACTGTCATGACCCCTAGATGTCTATTGTAACCCAAAAAAAAATTCCATACTAAGGCACTCCCAAGGCTTTTGGGGTATAGATAAAGGTTGATACAACCCATTATTGCTGGATTTTCCTTTTTCCCTCTGACAAATCTGACAGTGTTCTACAAATCTCCTAAGATCTAACTGCATCTTAGGCCAGTAGTAATGCCTATACACCTGCTCCAATGTTTTATCCACTCCAAAGTGGCCTCCCAAGCTCCCTTGGTGTTTCTCCTTCACAATGTTTTCCCTCATTGAAAATTGAGGTATACACATAAGGTGACATTTAAACAATAGGACTTCCTATAATACAAACTCACTAAAATCCACCTTGAACCCCTGCTAAAACTTCACACATGCCTCATAGGCTTCTTTAAAATATTTGTCCTCCTTGTAGAGGTCTTTAAAATCATCCATGCCCATACTTTGTAGTTGTATCTCTTCGATTGTGAGTACTCTTATACTAAGAGCATCTGTAACCTTGTTTCTAACCCCCTTCTTATGCTTTATAACAAATGTATAATCCTACAATGATTCTACCCACTTCATGTGCATTTGGTTTAACTTTTCTTGTCCATTCAGGAAACATAAAGCATCATTATCAGTGTAGACCACAAACTGCCTAGGTAATAGGTAGTTTCTCCACTTCTTAAGGGCTTGAACCATAGCATATAACTCTAATTCATAGGTGGAGTACTTTTTTTAGCCTCATTCAACTTTTCATACAAGAAATCCATAGGATGTCCTTCTTGGCTTAACACTTATCCAATAGCCAACTTGCTAGCATCATACTCTACCACAAATATTTGATTGAAATTAGGGAACCTAAGAGTAGGTAGCTCTGCAATCCTTTTCTTTAACATTTCAAACCCTTGGTTTGCTTCCACTATCCATTCAAACTTATATTTAATCCCACCTTTTATGGTGTTAAGTATAGGGCCACACACATGACTAAAATTTCTCAGAAACTTCCTATAGTAGGAGGCCAACCCATGGAAACTACTAACATCCCCTACGAACTTAGGTCTAGGCCATTCCAAAATGGACTTAACTTTATCAGGGTCCATCTTCATACATCCATTAGCAACCACAAAACCAAGGTAAACTAGTTCAGTTTTGACAAACTCAAACTTTTCTTGATTTATCATCAACTTCTCTTGATGTGGCTTCCTTAAGACCATCTCCAAATTCTTCATGTGCTCCTCCTTGGACCTGCTAAAGATCAAAATATCATCAAGGTAAACTATTACAAACTTACCAATGAACTCTGTTAGCACTTCATTCATGAGCCTCATGAATGTGCTAGGTGCATTACTTAGGCCAAAGGGCATTACTAGCCACTCATACAGACCCTCATTGGTCTTAAAAGCTATCTTACACTCATCACCAAGCCTCACTCTTATCTAATGATACCATGACTTCAAGTTCACCAAGTAGAAAAGTAACAAGAGCCTCCTAAATTGTCCAACAAATCTTCTATCTGGGGCATTGGGAACCTATATCTAATTGTGATCTTGTTTATAGCCCTGGAGTCCATACACATCCTCCGTTTCTCATCCTTCTTACGTACAAGTACTGTTGGCATAGCACATGGGCTCAAACTCTTCCTTATTAACCCCTTATCCAACAAATCTTGAATTTGTTTTTCTTTCTGTACATTCTGACTTGGTGTCATGTTATGTGCTGCTTTGTTAGGCAAATTTTCTCCACAAATGAGGTCAATATGATGACTCAATTCCCTCATAGGTGGTAATGCACTTGGAAAACCATTATCTACTATTTCATGGTACTTCTCCAGCCATAATTGTATCTCTAGTGGCAAGTTGATTTTCTCCTTAGTTTCCTCCTTTGGTTTTACCACTACTACACAATAGATTCCTTTCTCATTCTTCATGGCCTTTAAAAACTCTTTCCCACTCAATAACATCACACTTATCCCCACATGCTTCTCTTCATTGGGTTCTTGCAATGGATCCATTTGGAACTTCTTTCCTAGCTTGGTGATGACATAACTATTCTTCTGTCCATCATGTATTTCTTTGACATCATACTTCCATGGATATCCTAGGAGAAGATGGCATGCATCCATACATATTATGTCACATAGGACCTTGTCCTTATACTCTCCAATCTCAGATTCTACCAAGGTTTGTTCATCTACCACTATTTGTTTACCCTTATTCAACAATGAAACCTTATAAGGTATGGTATGAGGTATTCTTCTCAACTTCAATTTCTCCACCATCTCTATGGATACTATATTTTCAGTGAATCCAGAGTACACTATAACTTTCCAAATCTTCCCATGAGACCTACAAGTTGTTTTAAAATAGTTCTTCCTCTTTGGTGGCTCTATAGTTCTAGGCACTTTCAACAAGGTTCTCCTTAACATCAAGTTCTCTCCATCAAATACTAGCCCTGCATTGGAGATGGGAGAAGTAACACTTTGAGTGTCATCCTCTTGTACCAATTGATTCCTTCTATCCCCCATTAAGGATTAGGAAGTCTTTTCAGGACACCTGCCCATTGTGTGAACCACTTGGTTGCAATTATAGCATCTGCTAGTAAAGACTGAATTAGACCTATCTTGGGGTTGGAACCTACCTCTTGGTGGTCCTCTACCTCTGTATCCTCCCCTTTGGAAAGATCCTTTGTACTGGTTTCCTCCACCATTATCTATGGACAGATTATCTTCTTGTCAATTAGGGATTTGTCCCCTACCAAAGTTACTTCTTCCTCTTTGGAACCCTCTATTATTGCTGCCACCTCTTCCCCTTTCATGGAATTCATTCCTTCTTATATCCTTGTCCTCTACTCTTAAGGCCAATTGGAAACATTTGTGCATACTATCAGGAGCCATCATGCTGATCTCATCTTGTATCCCTTGCCTTAGCCCATTGAGATACCTGGCCACTTTCTCCATTTCTTCTTCTTGTCTTCTAGCCCTTAGGCTTAGTTTATGGTACTGCTCTATGTAAGCACTCACTGATATTTCTTTTTGTCTTAAATTCTATAGATTTTGATACCTTAGGATTGTACCCTGAATATAATTTTCATCCTCCCCCAAGAAACATTCTTTTTCTTTCCACTACTCACTCTATCATCCTACATCATGTTCCACCACACCAATGTAGATTCTTTGAGTCTAGTCTTAGCATAACTGACTCTCTTCTCCTCTAAGATTTCTTTGTAATCAAATTGGTTGTCAATGGCTTCAAGCTAATCCAATAACTCTTCTCCATTCAAGCTACCACAATAATATGGTATGTGTTCCATGCTATCCTTGTTTAAATACTTGAAGTAATCTAATAATGTTTTTTGTTCTTTGTCCACCTCAGGTTCTTTCCCTTTGTTTGATGACTCTTTTGTCCGACTATCATCTCTATCACTTTCGTCTCCCCATTCTATGATCTTCTTTTTTCCATTTGTCTCAGAAATAGTATCCTTCTCTTGGAGGCCCTGTACCGATTCCACTATCACATCCCTACTCATTTCCTTAGGAGGCATGTTTTCAACCACTTGACTCTCTTCCCCTTCAGACATTAACAATCTTCAAGCTATTCTAGCTCTCATACCACTCTGATGTAGAGGGTTTGACAATCTAGAGATTTTACCCACTCCTAGGTGCTTCTTTGATCAATCCAACCTTCCAATGGTTGTTCTTTGTTGGGTCTTCCTCTAATTAGGATCTCCAAGACCCTCTCTACCAACTTCTCTTCTAATGTATAGTTGGTTTTTAGAATACTCCAAGATTTCTAAGCTCAACTAGTCCAACTAGTTACGAAAAGCCTAGTTTCCTTCACTACAACTACACCTAGATTGTCAATCCTCTACCTAGGATCTTCTCACACACTCACCAAGAATCCTGATACACTTCTTGACCCTTTCTTGGTCATTTTGCATCTATCCCAACACTCCAAGGCCCTTTACCAATCCAATTTGTCATTACTTCACTAGGAGGCCTAATTGCCCAATTCCTAGTAGGTCTAATTTCACTGAGTTTGGTTCAATGCTCCCAAAATCTCCAAATGACCACACAAAAAAACTTGAAAATATTCAAGCCATCACCCAACACTATCAGAATCCAAGACCTTGACCTCTGAAAGCACCCAAAATCTGACTTTCTTGTAGGCCCTAGATTATAGCCTATTAATTAGGCCTCTGCCCCAGTCAACATGAAAAATTGTTAAACATGTCTCCAACCTTTGATTCACCTCCTTCCACCTTCAAATCCTTTTAGGAGACTATCTAGTGCATCTACAAATGTCACTAAGTCTTTCCCAAAAGGTAATGGGTGCTTGATCAAATCCTTCCTTCTCCCTGTCCTGGCTCACCTAGTTTCACTAGTTAGCCATATGGCTTCAATTTTGGCCTATTAAATCAATTGAAACAACTAAAAAGAAAAATAAAAACCCTATCTACAGACCCTAACCCTACTTCCCCCATGGTTTCATACAATTCCACTAGAGGGATTTTAGGTTAGAGCCATTTCTAACTAGGTAGCACTTTTTTTTTCTCTGTCAAACCAGTGACCTTCAAAAACTTGAAACTTAACACCTACTGAACTTCAAAACAAACTATCTATTGCATATGGAATCTGAAAGGAAACACTACACTAAAATGGAGCCCAATCACCTATGCCAATCCGTACATAGCTGTACAGTAGCAAAGACGCGATGAAGATTACACCAATGTGGATACAAACATCTGTATAGAGGTGTCAGAATTAAGTGTTTCAGTCCAAAATCTCAATAACCTCCTCAAAGCATCAAATCCATGCTCATATACTGAGCATGGTGTAGTTACATTAGTTCTAACTACATTTTGTCAATTCTTGCAAAAGTTGCTCGAGCAAGTTTTTGCATTTTGAGAATTTTGACCTTGTTTGTCAAGTTGATGATTGATGTTGACTTATAAGACCCTATATAGGATATGTAGGGTCTTAAAACACATCTCTAACTCATATTACCCTAAAATGGCAACATTTCACAATTTGAAGTGAAAATGTCCTAAAACACCCAATGGGTACTAAGACCCTTACAAATATAAAGTTAAACTAACATTGTATCCAACCCCTTTGATATTATTCCAAAACACATATAAACACCTACAAAAACCTTAAACAACACCAAAACAAGAAATAGGGAGGTTCCCTGCACCAAGAGAGAAGTGATTTTCAGTATCCCATTTTGGCATTTCAAGATCCAGGTAAGCTCTTGGGTTCCTCTATTTTTGTTTTGTTTTGTTTTCTACTCTTTCTCTATGTTTTTTTTTCATTTCCCTTGTTTTTTTGGGTTTTGTTTCATTTGACATCTAGTTGTGTTTTTCATCTTTTTTTTTTTCATTTCCCTATGGTGTGTTTTCATGTTTTCTGCATGATTATTCACCTTTGTCATTCAGGTCATGTATGGTAATCCTAAAGGAGAATATATTTTGTCATTAGTATAGAACATAAATAGTTTTTGAACCATCAGTAACATGATCAATAGAAGATAGGTTTATAAAGAAACCTAACACAATAGTTTATAGAGGTCACCAAAAATGCTAAGTGCACTATCACCGACGGATAGTTTACTAAGAAAATAGACAACTCAATTCAAAGAGTAACTTGACATACAAATTCTAAGAGCAAACTGACAACTTAGTCTACAAAGCAACCTAAGAAGCAGAATGTCTATAGAGACATCACCGAGGAAAGAATACAGAGCAACCCAAGCACCAGTCTACTGAGAGATGACTTTTATTCTGAGAAATGTTGATCTGAGTTACACGTCAGATAAAACACTTAAGTTTTATAATTAGCTTTAAATTTTATCTTTAAAACCATTTCTTAAGGGACAAGTAAAGCATATGTAATTGTTTTAATTAGTCTAACTGATTGTAAACATGCAAACTAGGAGATCAAGGTCAATTTGTAAACCATTGATCATAGAGTTTTTATTGTAAAGCGTGAAACCTAAAATATGTCAATCCATTATATAAATAGATGTAGAAATCAATCAGACATTCATGATTGTAGCCGTAGAAGACATCTATGGATCAACAAAAGATTTTTATGTAGAAGGATAATAAAAGATGAAATTAGTTATAAAGAACAAGATTCAAGGGTACCAAGAAGAACATAGGTATTATTCAATCACTATAGGTGATACACATACATTGTGAACTTAAAGGATCTATACTCAGTAATTCAGGATTTCATATCATCAATTCAAAAAATATTTTTGAATTCATTCTAACAAGTGTAGCAATTATAAGAAATCCTATAAGAAGGTGGATTTAAAAATCCTTACATAAATCTCTTAACCAAGTAGACCTAACCAGTCTAAAATGTTACTCCTAATAGGGTAAGATCATCAAAAGTGATCAAACTTGTATCCTTAACTAACAACTTCCATTCTATAGAAAGTGAATCTTTATGGGTTTCATCCCCACTATAGTTTTTATCTTCTAACATGGGTTTTCTACGTTACCAATTCTTGTGTCATGTGTACTTACATTACATGAATGTTTCTATGAATGTTTACATGAAATTAAGTTTATGTTTTGATACTACATGCATAAGATAGAAAAACATCAATGGTTGGTAATGCAAGAACAAAGTACTAATGTTTAATTGATAAAAAATTTTAATATTACTGATTCACCCCTCCCCTCTTAGTACACACCATTCTATTATTCTAAAAATTGGTATCAAAACTAGATCTCTTATTTGGGAAAGTTTAAATCACTTGAGAGAAAATATCATACAATGGAAAGGTATAAGCTAGACAATAATATTGAGAATCAAAATTTAGAGATAAATATCTTCTATGAGAAATACAAATCAGAAAGAATCAAGATGAGGAAGCTACTAGATAAATGAAAAGTTATGGGATCTTGTTACAATGAAAAAGACTATCATGAAGAAGAGATAGTTGATTTGTTTAAGTCATCAGGATCTATATCTAGAAATACATCAGACACATTAGATAAAAGTATTAGAAGTTTGAATTAAATCAATCAACATCTAACAGAACAAGTAAAGATACTGCAAATTGGTCAAGAGACACAAATTTTAAGGATGATTGATGTTATGAATAATGCTAGGCAAGCTGGGAAACAAAGAACATTAGCTATTGATGATAGGAGGAAGATTACTGAAAAGCTACAAGAAAGAGAGTCAAAGATACAAATACTTATTGAACATCATCATGACATCACCAATCAAATAGTTCTTGTGATTCATGAGGCAAACTGAGTGAGCACAGAACTCAATGGGAAATTGGAAGCTATTGGTGAGATAAGAGAAGAAAATTAGAGACTGAAGCATGAAGTGAGGATTCAACAACAACACAATGATATGATAAGGAAAGCTGGAGAGAGTACCAAAATAATGGATGATTTTTTGAATGGACAAAGAAGAGTGAACAATAACACTGGTCCAGGGTATATTGAGCATGTAGAATAATCAAATCAATCTAATCAAAATATTTCTACAAAAATCCAAGAACAAGGAAGTAGTCATGTAATCACTGTAGAATACCAGGCCACACATCAAATGTTTGTAGGAGAAAAGCTAAAGGTATTCCTAAATCCACATCTACATTCATATGAAATTGTTATAACTATAACAAGCATGGACATAAAGCTTATGAATGTAAATATAAGGTGAAACAACCAAAGAAGGAATCCTAAATGGAAAAATATTTTCCTGCTTGCAAAATGCATGGGCACACATCTCTTGAATACAGTAAGAAGAAAAGGCAAGCATGGAAGCCAAAAGAACAAGATAATTCTTATCAACTGAGATGAGTTGGTAACTCATATGTTTGAGATTACAACACATGGGGAAATTGTACAACATGTGGTCGAAATGGACACATAGCTACAAAATGCATGAGGAAATGGATAAGAAGGTCTAGGAACTAGACTAACGCTGGAATGGTATGCTTACACTGTCATAGGGTCAATCAACTAAGTAAGGACTGTAGAGACCGAGTGATAGAGTCAAGCACTTTTTCCAATGGAAATACCATTGAAAACATCAGGAAGATGAGAAACAAAATGTTGAGGAAAGATATAAACACTGATGATGTTGGACCAAGTAATACAATTAGTGACACCTTATATAATGGATCTAGTGATATCACCACCCCCACCTAAGAGGAACAAGTAAGTATGAAACTGCACTATACAAAGCTATTTTTTAGATTAGTTCCAATATACATTGATAATATGCCAAACTAGCATGAATAAAGATGCACTATGGTATTACTTGTTATGAATTTTTGAATCCAATCTCATCGGTCAATGCACACCAAGAATCATCGGTGTACATATAAAAGATAAGTTGTTAATGTAAAGAAAGCAATGTTGGTAATCATGTAAAAGGACAATGAGTCTTTGCTACATACCAAGCACCATCGGTGAACATGTGAAAGGTCAATTGAATTGACACTTACCTTGGGCATTGCATTCTCACTGAGAATGAAGTTAGTATGTTCCCCGAGTGACTCCATCTTTGAACACTTACAAGTAGGTAAAGCATTTATTGCATGACTTAGGGCATGGTCTATAAAAGGGTGATGTAAATCTCATTCTTTCACAAATTGATTAAGAGCAAAGAGAAGAGTGAAGAAGAGAAAAGTAGAATGACCAATAGAGACTAGATTGTAGAGAGACACACAAGCACATTCGCAGCTACTCCGATAGATATACAACAACTACAATAGATCAAGTGAGTAACTAAAGACTCATTGAGCTCATAGTTTGTCTATGGGAAAAGCCCTAATTTCAAAGAAACACAGAAACCATATCGCGTGTTTCCAAGATCAAGAATGCAAAGGAAAAAAGGTTAATTTGATCAAGAACTCTATATTTGAAGAGCCTAAGTACAAATTATGTCCTGAGGTTGCTTCACAACCGGACAATTCTAGAGCATTCTCAAGCATACCACCTAGGGTTTTTTTATTCAAGGATGTCCAAGCTTATATCTATTGTAAGGTTGCAAAGATTGTAGATCTTGAGGTTGAAGAAGCTTACAAGAAGCTTTGGACAAATGGAAACATCAAGGATGAACATAAATACATTGAGGTAAAAGGGTTGAAAAATTCCCTAATGTTTCCAAAGGCATTCAAGACCAAGTGGATCTAAATAGTTCTTATTCGAGTAGATGACTAAAAAATGTGGCTGGATGAACCAAAATTGATCACCAAGGATGTAATACACGTAGTAACCAGTTATCGAGTAACCGGTTATCTAGTAACTGACAAGCTCAAAGCACTCAAACATCCTCCTCACCCCGACATAGAAAAGATAATAGGTGCAGTATGGGATGGCAAAGGTTTAAAGATAAACTCCATCACCGATCCACAACTAAAGTTTGGTGCATGTGTATTGGGATACAAGATATTCCAAGCCATCCAACTAAACAAAATAGCATGTAGAGCATTTTGACACTTCCCATAAAATTGTGAAGAAGAGATTAAAGCTGGACATATCCGAGCTTCTACTAAAGCAACTAGAGGAGAACATGATGACCATTAGATCAACAAAGTCTATTTCATATAAGTTTGGTTCACTCCTCATGTGTATATTCTTCTACTTTCAATAATTTTTCCCATCTGTCGATAATGTCAATTGGGACACTACCTGACCAGTAACAATTCAAATTAGTGAATTTATCAAGTCACTAGGGGACAAATTTACATCAGCCATGGATGCATATTTTACCAGATCAAAGATAGAATGTAGAAAAGGATGATAATACCTAAACAACTAGTGGAAAAGTATAAGGATGATATATGTTTCATAGTAGATACCGACACCACCTTGATCAAACCAGCTATACCGAGGACATCATGGCTAGCACCACTTGATTATGAAATCAACATTGATAAGGCCACAAATTCTATTGAAGCATTATTGAATGAACCAATGGAAAAATCATTATGAATATTTGGAACTTATGAAGAAGCTAACCTACCAAAATAAAACCAAGCTTATTTGTAAAGAAGATAGATCAAAAGAAGAACAAAATCATCAAAACAGTAGAGAAGAAAATTTTGGTAGATGATAAAGATTCAGAGAAAGAGGTCACCGAGGGACAGTCACCCATCATTGAAGGTGAACAATTGAGTGAATCTGAATCCATAGAATTTGATGTACCACCACCAAAGAAACTAAGGACTATTGCAACATCAAGAACAAGGAGTCAAAGTACCAAAGATGAAGATTCCTCACCGGTGAAGAAAGGTACAGCTAGGACCTATAAGAGAAAACCTCAAACCAGGAAACAAGAACCAAGACAAAGAAGAAAAATATGACACCGCACATGATGAGAGTGAACAAGGCATTAAGGAAAACAAGAAAATACATTTGAGGTAAAGAGGACAAAGATGACACTGCACAGGATGAGAGTGAACAAGCACTCCAACCTGAAAATAATAAACTTCCTAAGACAATTGATGAGATTGCTATTTAAATAGTCAAGAGAGGTCACATATAAAATTCTAAGATAAGGCAATGGCTAACCTTATCTCACAAGGATCACATAATATTGAAGAAGCCATCATCCAAGAAATGATTGCATTCAATTATGTACATGTACAGTTTAATAAGATGATGCCACAAGTACTTTATGAAAACCTATCACCAAGGTGGACACATGCACTGAAAATGGAAAAATAGATAAGGGAAAGATTCCTATTTAAAATTATGCCACCCAAGTCAAAGATGGACGAAATTGATGAAATGATGAAGCAACATTCAAATAATCTCTCAGAAAAATTAAGAGCCTGCAATGTATTACAGGAGAACTTAATAGAACTTGACAAACAAAGTGATGATACTTGGAATGACATATTCAATCCACCAAAGGAGAATTCAAGCCCCGAGCAACTATTAGCTCTTACCGAGACCCCTCACAATGAAGAGAAACATGCTACACCAATCCCATGGCATATAATCATAAATGAAACTAAGGATCTCAATCCATTTGATCTGACAACACAAGCAAGCAAAGCCATGGATGACATACAAAATATTTTACAATTATTAAGGGATGTACTACAAATGACAAAATCAAAGATATAACTATAATTGATATCACAGGTGGCGATCCTGTACATGAAGTCAAGAATGATGAAGATATAAATGTGAATATTGATCAAGGAGAAGAGAAGGAAAAAGGAAACACAAGATGCTACATAGGTCAATATACCAGATCAAATGCCTTTTATTGATACAAGCTATCAATATAATCTCAGAATAAAATGAGAAGACACCTGACCATGATACAAGCATCCCCGATGACATGGGTGATAAGGAGCAGAAAAACACAAATGATGAACAGAAAGATACAAGTGGAGAAGAAACACAAACTGATGCCAAGGATACTGAGGAAGAGAAAGCTCCAAGAAAAGATAAGGTTGATGTAGAGACATCTACAACCAACTGATAGGTGAATACCAAGCAGTGGAATAAAGGCACAACACCTCAAAATCCTTCATCGAATACATTAGCCCAAGCAAAGGAACTTGTTATGGTACTACATACAAGTGCTTCCACTACTCTTTCAAAGAAGAAGAATAAGAAGAATAAGAACAAAAATCCTCAACCTAGATGAGATAATAGAAATACCTTACTATGATCCATGAACATTGGATCTAGAGTCACTTACAAAGTATAGAGAACTTTGTAAAATGAAAGCTATACAAGATAAGATCAAAAAGGAGCACAAGGACACACATGTACTAGAAACTACAAAGGATATACTATTGTAGATTATACCTAACACTAAAATTGATCAAAGTGCCCCAATACTTGATCAATTAGTAGTTCTCATCGATGCCATTATATCAAAAAATATGGAAGCTGACAAGGTGATAGAAGAATGTACAGAGAAGAAGTACCAATACAAATTAATAGATAAAACCAGCCAAGAAGTGGCAGACAAGAAGGCAAAGCTATCTAAACTGGTCAATACATTGGAACCAATTATTTTAGAAATTATAACCTTAGTTGAGAACTTATGCACCATAGATAAATTCACTAAGGAACATAATGAAAATATTGCTAAGATAGATGTAGATCTTAATGCTAGTGCACAAGGTCTCACAACCGATGACAATGCATTCAAGTTGCATTATGAGAATCTTGCAAAATATAAACAATTGAGACTTGAGATTTGAGCGGCAGAATCCAAAATCTGAGATGAGGTAATCAAGCTCAAAGTTCTACTCCTACAACATCTCACATTACTGCAACAACACATGACTTCAGAAAAATACACTAATTGCAACCCTGGAGATGTCTTTCACTGACAGTATCTATGATATGCATGCCATGATAACTATTATACACTGAATTTGCACCTCTAATCTCAAGCTCTCTTGGTCTTGATAATCCAGTATAACATGGGAATCATCTCAAGGTTGTGGGACCTTATGCTAACCGAGATGAGACCTCCAAGTTCTAGGCTGGTTCCTCT
>MU223344.1:101193-128575 GCA_018584345.1 Thuja plicata | reverse complement strand
GAAATCAATGGAAGAACCAGGTCAAATAAGTTACAACTCACTAGATAGGCTTGCATAAGTATTTCATAGGAAGGCCTGAATAAAAGACTCGATCTATGTCCTGCAAACAAACATCCTTCTCTACAACCAGGTGTAGGAATGAGACAAGACTGCTAGGGGCTGAAGTATACCCAAAAAACATCTAAATCAGATCAAACACAATAACACACAGACTTGCAGAAAATGAGAGGAACTAGGAACCCCAATGTCCATTAATAACATTCATAAGCTTTGATCCAATAAGAGATAATACAAACCGGGAAGCATAGGGATATGAAGAATTATCACAAAGTACTTCCAGCAGCTTGCATGATCAATGAGAAGATTAAAGAATGTAAAAGTCAGAGGGCAGAAAGAATGCCTCAGATAACTCCAAGAGAGAACAAATTCTCTTTACAAAATGCCAATATCTGAGCACTAAGCCTCTCAAAAAACTCTTTATACTCCCATGCACGCAGGCATGAGTCTCAGAAAACCTAACTAGGGTTACAAATTTACAATGTACTAATTGACCCTAGGACAAAATCTAATCTGGCCATAAATGTGCACCAAGTGAATCGATCAGATTAGATTTCCTCTTGCACCCATCCCTGTACTTGATTACGCATCGTGGACAAGCAACCTGGATAAAATTAGCTATACTCTGCAACTAGACCCTGTCATGAATGCTCACCAGCTGATCACAACCCCTAGGATGAGAAGTGACCCTTGACGGCCGCCGCTCAAATTCTCATCAATGAGCCATCGATCATGACCATGTCCTTCTGCCAACTGCACCTGAGAGCAATAACTCCTGATTGGACTCTGTATCTCCTTCCACGTCTCTGTATCTTCTGTTTCTTCACTGACGTTGGACAAATCCTTAATCAAAGGATCAACAGACTCCCTGTGCATGGTCTCTCTATAATTTAGACCCCTTTGATCAGTTCTGGAACACGAGCACAGAGGAACCATGGCTGCCGAGCGTTCACAGTGCCAAATCTGCCGCCAAACATTCAAATTCAAAGTCTAGCGATAACGCGACTGACTGTTGGTCTCTTTGTCACAAGCATCAGACCTTAACCATAGTTAAATCTCATTACCTGGTGACAAAGCACTTTTATACCTTTGTTTAACCCGGGCTCAGATCCAGCGACAAGGCGACCGTGTGAAATCAAAGTCGCGAGGCATTTTACTTAACTTACCATTCTTATAGCGACCCAGCGCCTAACTGCTACCTCAGACCGTCACGGCTTGTCACCCAGTCGCTGAATGCTATCTTTTTGTCTCGAGACCACGCGACCACACTTAGTCGCCAAGTCGGGAGAACCCCTCTTATCAGTCAGCATGTGCCTTTAATCTTTCCAGCGACAACGCGACTGACCCTTGTCGCTGAGTCGGGAGTACTTTCTCTGTAGGGCACTTTGATCACCCGACCTAGCGACCACCGTTAGATCATCTGTGCTTTGCATCGGATGGCTGGCATTTAATCACTTAAAAAATGAGGTTGCCCTTAAATCACCTCGCGATCCTGCGACTGGGGTAATGAAACACTTAGTCTCGAAGTCGCTTGACCCATCTTCTCCGTCTGGCGATCAGGCCACTGAGGGCCCACATACATCTTATGCCATCTGTTACATGGCCATTGGTTACTTTTCTGCACACTGGGACGCTCACCCGCGAGCAGCTCCTTCTTTGTCCTTATTACTCCGCGATTAAGCGACGAGCAGCTTTTCTATTCATTAATCGCACAGTCGCGAGCTGCTTTTCTTTACTTTTCCTTGTCCAGCGACTGCGCGACAACATTCCTTTCTCAGCTCGTCGCAGACCTGCAGACTATTTTCCCTTTATGTTCATTGCTCGGCGAGTGAGCGATGAGGCCTTGCTTTCTGCTCGTCGCGCACTCGCGAGCACCTTCTCTTTGTTCGAAACTGCTCGGTGACTACGCGACACCTTCTTTGTTTTCTTCAGTTGCACACTCGCAGGTTGTTCTTTGACTTATCCTTATTCCCTGCGACTGAGCGATGGGTCCCACTTCTACTCATCGCAAGGTCGCGAGCAACATTTTGTTTGCCTTTATCCATTGACGACTGAGCGATGACTTGTCCTCTTTGCTCATCGCATACTCGCGACTTATATCATCTTCATCTCTTCTACTCGGTGAGTGTGCGATGAAATTATCCTTCGGCTCGTCACACAGTCGGGAACGGATGGGACCTGGGCAAGAATAGATCGTGATTTTGCGATGACTGCGATTTGCAGCTCGTCGCGCACTCGCGCAACTTAATAACTTGAATCAAATTTTACCGCGATCAAGCGACTGAGGTGGGTCCCGTTCTTTATGTGACTTGTAACATGGATCTGGCGACCTTGCGACCAAAGAACAAATGCAAAGTCGGGAGACATTTAGGGAATATTCCAATGGGTCACGAGACTACGCGACACAAGGAAGACGCAGAGTCGGGGGAAAGGAAAGAATATTTGCCCAGGCTGAAGCGATCAAGCGACTGAGAAATAAAGCACATGCTCTTAGTGACTTAAAAAGTAACGATGAAATATAAGAGCCATGGCCTAGGGTTTATTACCTCGCTTAAACATGAAGACTTAGGGTTCCTTAGGGCTTTAAGGGTTTCAGTAAGGATCTGAAACCTTGGAAAAACGAGACAGATGAAACCAGACAGGGCAAACCAGACCAAAAGCACAGAATGGGAAAATTGGGCAACAATAACATTGGATCACATGGCCCTAGAACACCTTAAGAAGAAATAGGAGAAGATGATGGAAGACATTAAGAAATCCCATTCCCACATTTTTGATAAATTGTATGTATAAAAAATTTGTCATTATTTCAAAAAAAAGGGGAAATGATATGATAAAGGGTTAAATAATATGAAAAGGGAAATGATAAGGTAAAAGGGGGAAGTGATATAAGAGGATATATATGTATAAAGGAAAATGTAACATGTACATATACTATACCAAGGCATGCACATAGGGGGAGTAATATTGACAAGGTAGACATTTTGGTGTACATACTGAACATTATAGTTTTGCACATATCAATTTTTGATACTAATGCCAAAGGGGGACATTGATAACCATAAATGATAATATATTTTGTCATTAGTATACAAAAGAAATATTTTTTGAGCCATCGGTAACATGATCACCAAAAGACAGGTTTATAGGATAACCCGACACATTAGTTTACAGAGGTCACAAAAAATGCTAAGTGCACTATCACTAATATAGTTTACTGAGCAAGCCGACAACTCAATTCAAAGAATAACCAAATAGACAGATTCTAATAGCAAACCGACCATTCAGTCTACAAATAAACTTGAGAAGTAGAATGTCTATAGAGACATCACTAAGGAAAGACTACAGAGCAACCCGAGCACCTGTCTACTGAGAAACAACTTTTATTCTGAGAAATGTGGATTTGAGTTACACATCAGATAAAACAATTAAGTTTTATAATTAGATTTAAGGCTTATCTTTAAAACCATCTCTTGAGGGACAAGTAAATCATGTGTAATTTTTTTAATCATTCTAATTGATTGTAAACATCCAAACTAGGTGATCAAGGTCAAGTTGTAAACCTTTGATCATAGAGTTTTCATTGTAAACCATGTAACCTAAATTAGGTCAATCCACTTTATAAATAGATGTGGAAATCAATTAGACATTCATGATTGTAGCCACATCTGACATCTATGGATTAGATAGAGAGTTTTATGCAGAAAGACAAAAAAAGATGAAATCAGTTGTGAAGAACAAGATTCAAGGATATTGAGTAGAACGGAGGTATTAATCAATCACTATAGGTGATACACATACATTGTGAACTTAAAGGATCTATACTCAGTAATTCAGGATTGCATATCATAAGGTCAACAAGTATTTTTGAATGCATTCTAAAAAGTGTAGAAAATAGAAGAAATATTTTAATAAGGTGGATTTATTAATCCTTATGTAAATCTCTTTACCGAGTGCACACTTAATAGTGTTGCTAAATCTCTTAACCAAGTAGACCTAACCAATCTAAAATGTTACTCCTAAAAGGGTAAGATCATTAGAAGTGATCAAAATTGTAGCCTTAACTATCACCTTCCATTCTGTAGACAGTGAAGCTTTGTGGGTTTCATCCCCACCAGATTTTTTACCTTCTAACAAGGGTTTTCTACATTACCATTTCTTGTGTCATGTGTACTTACATTTCATGAATGTTTCTATTAATTCTTACATGCAATTAAGTTTAGGTTTTGATACTACATGCATAAGATAGAAAAGTATCAATTGTCGGTAATTCAAGAACAAAGTACTAATGGTTTATTGATAACAAGTTTTAAGGGTACTGATTCACCTCGCCCCTCTTAGTACAAACCATTCCATTATTCCAATAACATCTATCATTTGGCATGACATTGTACTTGATCCTAGTGCATCTCTTTTCCTTTCGTAGTTGTCCGACTTGGATGGAGAGATGTCCACTCTTTTTTGGGTTGTAAACTTTTTGTGAATAATGGTTTGCTTCCTGCTCTGAAGTATGTAAATATGATATAATTTTTGAGTTTGTATATAGCCTATAAATATTCTGTAGATTTTTTCAGCTCTCTATAAATGCTTGGTCTCATTTGTAAATTTTGTGAGTTTGTCCTCATGAGTATTTTGGCGCTATGTGCATCATGGGTATTCTTTGTCAGGTACCTTGTATATTGGTAGAGTGTGTAGCACTCTTTTTTTCTTGTTCTTAAGAGATGTGTCATGTCTTAGAGTCTTGTCCATTTGGGTTCTTACAGAAGCAATTACTTATAACCCTCTATCGTCTAAATCCTTTACAAGGTTTGAAGACCATGTCCACCCAATAAACAAGCTCACCATCTCGGTCGGGGTAGGCTTTGATGTCGAGATGATGGGTATGTCAATTGTAGAGGCTAGCTCACTAGCAAGCCATTAATATTTCTCTCTCCTTCCTCCTTTCCATCTTAATGGAAGAACTAGTTCCCACAAACAAGCATTTAAAATTTGTCCTGAGTGGCGTTTATGCCACTTGTGCCAGAATAGTTGTCTATTAAATGTCATCACTTAGCCGAGTGGGCATGCATGTGTTAAATTATGGTAGTAGAGATACCTATCCTATCACTTATGATTGTTGTGTTTTCAAGTTAATGCTGAGTGTGTGGGTAGGTCTAGGCTTTTCCACCTCATGCATCCTTCTTTTTTGCCATCATTTTGGATCTTTGGTAAGAAATAAATGTTTCATGTGTTAAAAATGCATTTAAATCTTGGACATATGATCACATTTGAGATTCCTTAACATTTTTGTGTTCCATGTGAAAAGAAAGATCATTCTTGAAGCATGTGGAGTCTGAAATGTTTTAAATATTTATATACTAAAGGTTGTCCAGTTCGCATGTATAAGTCAAAGAAAGAAAGAAATGAATTTATAATCTTCACCTCCTTGGAGCCCTGAAATCCCGAGTGTCACTCCAGGCACTAGCAAGAAAAAAAAAGATAGAGAGGGCATTGGAAAGGCTCCCACTAACCTAGAAATATAATAAATGCATGATGATTAAGGGATCTCGAATTGAGTCTACACTCAAAGAGATCACTGACATAGATGTTCGTACATGGGTTGAATTGTAGGGCCTCCTTTAGATAATTCATCAACTTCTACAGTCTGATAAATCCTTCTCAGTTAACTTAGTGGCATCCAAAATCATTCAAGAAGCTATTTTTTAATGCTTAGTACAAGCACCAAAGCTAATTTTTCTCCTGGCTAGGGTTTATCACCCAGGCAATATGGCTATTGTGTTGGTTTCCCCTAGCCCTCTTTGATACCAAGTTCCCATCATCACATTGGACCATGATGCAACTACCAGAGGGTGGTGCATCCCATGCTTTGTAGGAGCTACTTCTCTCACCAAGCTACCACCCTCCAGCAGTTTGAGGATGCAGATGATCCATCCTAGCACCACCTCAACTCTGAATGGATAAAAAATCCATGTTGGGACTATAGGAAAATGCTGAAAAAATCCCCCGATCTAACTTCAAAGAGCCCATCAAGGTGGGGATTATCTTTTTATGCAAAAATTTTTAGGGAAACCCATGCCCGATAATTCCCCCCTAGATGTATTACTTTTTGTATGGGATTCCCACCAACAAGGCATGCTTTGACTAGACTGACATCATCATTAGACATGTAGGCAAGTACATGAGGAAGGTTGAAGCAGAGTGGAAATTTTACATGACTTCCTACATCCACTAGCCACTTTCCCTGCAGTGATAGGGAATCCAGGGTTTAACAACTGTGAGTGTTCTTGAGCAAGGAGATGGCCAGGTTACTCCATGGGACCACTTCCCCTAGATTCAATGGGATCAAATTTTACCACATTTTTATAGAGTCAACAATGCCTTCATCTTTCACGAGATCAAGCAAATCATCGGTGATATAGGATTCAGATTATCCATGTAGGCCATGAGCCTGTTTGGTGTGTGGGGACTTTACTTCATCCAATTTTTGTAGCACACTTATATTTGGGTGTCCAGCATCTCTGGGGAACCCTTCCTATTACCCAAACATTGTGGGGAAAGAATTGTTTTATTGGAGTTTTGAAGGAAGATTTTGGAAGTGCATGCCTTGACTTCCCTAAAGAGGGTCACCTCTCCCTCATTCTTGTTCATTTTTAGGGAATACTCATGCTCCCTCATCACAGCCCAAGAGGGATAAAACAAGCTAGGCAGCCTTAACTTAGCCAAATATTCTTTCAGTCACAAAGATTATGATCTGCTGGGGTGACTAGCAAGTTTGATGCCCAAGGGGGTAAAGCCCCATGCTCGACACTTAGAAGATTTTTGGGCCAATTTACAATATGCCTATGATATCTAGAGGTGACACTACACAAGAATAATAAAAGGGATGATGGAAAAACTTAAGTTCCAAACATTCCCACAGACTTTTTCAGACATTGTGTCACAAGAAGACCCCGAGTATAAAGATATAGGTATAGATAAGGTGGACCTCCCTCTAGTGGATTGGGATACATCATAGATTTTGAGTATCGAGGCCATCTCAAGAGCAGTAATTGAGTGCAACCACTCATATTTCAAGAGGGATTTCCCAAAGATTGTTTCAATAGATTATCATTTTTAGAGAGCCTTAGACTCCCGGGCAGCGGAGTAATTGAAATACCAAGGAAAGAAAAAGCTTGACACCCTACCTCAGGTCCTGGACCCCATTTTGGCCTACCTGATGGAGCAGTTGGGTGATAAATTGGTTCTCTCTTGGAAATTAATGGAAGCAGTGAATCTTGGAGTGACTTTTGGTCTTGGAGCTACCCTGATAGGATCTTGTCCTCCACCATAAGATTTTTTTTCCCTGGCCATTTTGTTAAGTGTAGCATGCGAGTCAGAGATTGCTAGAACCATGGAAATTGTAGATCATGAGGTGCTACTCAAGAGGAGAAATAAGAAAAAGGAAGATCATCCCTGACATATTAGAAATCCAGACCCAGAGCTCGATGATATACCTGAGGTTGAGATACTTTCTTCCACCTCCTCATCTAAGAAAGATGACCACCAGGAGAGTCCCCCAATGATAGCATAGATTAACGTTGATGAATTATTCCCAATGGGTGATATTTGAGAGATACATGTTATTGTTAACAATACCGTAGAAGAGATAGAAAAACTAAGAGTTGGGGTTCTCACACATGAATCAATTGGGCCTGAAGATTTGGCGGTCTAAGAAGAAGATGTATCTCTGCTTAACAAGGCTGGAGGAGAAAAGGAAATACCACAAGAGTAATAAAATAACCTGGTCATGGAGAAAATATTAGCTGATGAGGAAATTGAACCTCTGAGAACAACTATGATGTCTGACGCAATTCCCCTGAGCCTATGTGGTGATTAGAGTTTGCTGACACCACCTGATGAAATGATCAACAAAGTTACAGCCATATTCCAACAGGTAGATCTAAATGAGTTGCCTCAAGCTCCTCTGCCACCCAAACCACCTATGGATGATATTTTAGGAGGTGATATAGACGTAGATAAAATAAATAAAGGTGAAGAACCCATAAATATAGATGACCACACATCCAAGGGAGAACCTAAATTGAACCTTGACGAAACTTGAAGTTTGGGGATGATAATAAGTGGGCCAATTACCCCGCTGTAGTGGTTAGTTGAGTCCCAAAAAAGAAAATCTCCAATGACTATCACAGGCCCACTATCACTAGCAGAAAGGTTGGTAGAAGGCTAAGTTCCCAAGAATTGCAAGAGGGCTCATACCCTTCAAAACACCTTACGGACCCTAGATGTTAATGTTGTGGCAATGATCACCACCCCTCTAGGAGGAAAAGAAGACTCAAAGGTAACTACCAAAGAGTATGTAATCACTGAGGTGCCTCTGGGAAAAAGAACCTAGCAGGCAGAATTGGACCTCCTAAATGAAGCAAGCCAAGCTACTCACAATAGTGGTTATCATTCCACCACTGGGGCTTAACCGCTCTTTCCCAGAGCTTAGAGTTGAGTATTATGAGAATTTTTTGGGAAGCCAACATTTTCAATGTGTCTGCAAGGGGTTCTCTAAGAGAAGTGAAATTGTTCTTAGGTCTTGGTATCCCTAAGGATTTTTCCCTTTGAGACTCTTTGGATTTCTTGGTTGAATTTGTGACATTTGTATTGATCTTAGCAGCCTGAATGCTACTAGAGAGGTTAAATATTGGTTCCTTCACCCTGTAATCAGATGAGTAAACTATGCCATCATTAACCATATTCATGTTCTTATTCCAATATTTTCTTTTTTCCTTGTCATTACCATTTCTAGATGATTTTGTGTCTTTTCACAAGGTGAGTTCAACTTTCTTCATAAGGACTTCCTCAATCTCGTTGGCACTGTCGACCAAGTCACTAAAGGAAGTGTACCTTTACATCTGAGTTGGATAATTCATTTCAGGAATGAATTTGTTAATGAAAATATCAATTTTCTCAGACTTGGGTATTTGTCTAGGATATCTTGTGAACAATTTTCTCCACTGTTAAAGAAACTTAACAAATGGTTCACCGGTGTGTTGTTTAGTGTTGCACAATCTCTACATAGTGACCGTATGGAGGATATTTTAGGAATAGTGCTGGATAAAATTTTGCACAATTTCATTGAATATATGGATACCAGGTGTGAGATTTGTAAAAAGTTCCTTGGCTCGGCCACTGAGGCTCTGTGGGAACAATAGCATCAAATATGTTCTTTCATGCATAAATTCCATGCTAAGAACACACAATTCCCTCACGTGATCTTGAGTGCCACCTTCCCTATTGTATTTTTCATATTTAGGAATTTAAACATTAGGGGGGAAAGGTGGCATGTGTAATTTTTGGTAAATGGGAAGGGATATGTAGATTCTAGTGAGTATTTATTAGAAGGTTTCTCTTTTTCTTTCTTTAGTTCCCTAAGTTTTCATCTCATATCTTGCATTTGTTGGTTGAGGATACTGATGGGAGACACCTCCTCTTGTTGTATGAGTCCCTCCACACAAAATTTAGGTGAAAGTTTGATACCTGTAGATAAAAGATGCATAAAGTACTTGTCCTTGTAAAGTTGTATAGAGTGCACACTATTTTCTAAAAAATGCTTGTCCTATTGACATTTTCTTATCTCTTGTTTAGTGGGTTCTTTGATTGAGGAAGAGGCACTGGTGTGGTGACTTTGTTCATCATGTTGGGACCCCAAATCGTAAGCTGATATTTTTGATGTGTTTTTTGTAACCATAATTGATTAATCAAAGATAGGTATTGACTGATGTGGAACTGAATGTCCATATATTGAATCTATGATCATGTCAATATTTAGAAGGGGAGAGTCATATTTTAAAGAGGATTTATTTATATCTTGAAATTCAAGACACATATAAAACTTATTCTCACCCTTAGGTACAAATAAAATATTTGAAATCCAAGGAGAAAAATCAATAGGATGAATAAAACCATCATCCATGAGGTTTTCAATTTTGGCTTTCATAAGTAAGGCAATCTTGGGATTCATTTTTTGAATTTTTTTTCTTTACCGGTTTTTCTTTCGAAAGAAGAACAATATTATGATTACCATTTCAGGAACAATTCCTATCATGTCAAAATAAGCCCAAGAAAATATATAAGGAAATTCATGAAGTTGAGAAGTGAGATATTTTTGTTAATCCATATTCAAAAATCTTCTAATTTTTATCATTTTCTTTGAATTGTAAGGATCCATTTGATCACTTTATTAAAAAATCTTCTAATTTTTATCGCTTTCTTCAGAATTAGAATCATTCCCAAAGTATGCTTAGAGATTCAAACAATAAGGAAATCCTAAATTATAGTGATAACAGGGGAAATTATCATAAGCTCCAAAAATTTTGGCCAAAGCATTATTATTACTAAAAATGTCCAAAGAAGGTATTTCATAAATGACACCATAATCAATAAGAGACCTTAATAAATAAAATGTGTCAACCATTAGCATCATGCTCATAAAAATATTGCAAAAGCAGAAGTGGTCACCTAAAAAGAGAAAAATAACACATCAAAGATAAGATAAGACTCTATGTTTCAATCATATAGAAAAGTTTGTTATGCTATGGAATCATGGAAGAGAGATAAACAAAACCATTGATTACACAGGCTAGCCATTTGTGTTGCACTAGGTGATCCATGAGAGAGAAATAGTAGAGGGGAAATGTTCTAGTAAATTGTGTTATGTTAGTTCCACCAATCAAAGAAATTGTAAAGATGGAGTTGATGGTCTATCACATGCTAGTCAACTCATAAAAATATATGCAAATGCGACATTGAGTGTCCTATAAAATTTTTTTATGCTCGCCAACCCATAAAAAAGGATAGGTTAGATGGTCTACTAAATTATGTTATGCTAGTAAAGTAATCATAAAAAGGTATGGAGAGGAGTGGTAAAATGGGCTAGAAAGTTGTTCTATGCTAGTTCAACCAATTCTAATGATAACTAAGGTAAGAATTCTATCGAAGGAAATCCATAAAAAAAAGGAAAAAAAAAAAGAGAAAGTGATCTTTCCCTAGACAGTTGTATTATGGTAGTGTACTCTAGATGAAATGCTTAAAGTAAACAAGATATTTGCAATAAGGAGCCTATATATGCCTCTTTAATATGGAAAAAGAGGATTGCTCTAACATCATAATAAAAATAAGAGCAAGAATAAAAAACCTTTAACAACAAGGAGGTATCCTACAAGAAACACCCAGTCCAAGAAAAGTAGGTCACAACTCCTATAAGGTACATAAAGGGACAAATAGAAAGATATATCATGCAAGAAGTGTAAAGGGATCCTTTGGAAAGATGCTGGAAAGTGATGCAGAAAAAGAAGGAAATAATTCAAACCTCTTGCATTGCTAGGTAAAGGGATTCTTGAGGAAGGATGACACACTTCTATTCCTCAAGATAACAGATTAATTCTCCATGGATACCCAATTTAAAAAAAAAAGAGGTTATGATTAGGGATCCACCCCTCCTGTATAGGAGAGGATCCCAAATATAGACAAACAATTCCATATAATATTTGATATCACAAGATAAACAAATACCACTAAACCATGGGAAAAGTGAATCCTAAGAGAGATTGAAATACTACCCTTGCCGCCTACTATAGAGACAAGAATAGGAAAGAAGAGGACTATTATGTTACTCACAAACTATTATTGCACCTAAAATTGTACCACCATGATTGAAAATGAGGCCCGAAAGGAGAGGCTAACAATGTCACATACTCTGGAGAAACATTATAGAATCTTAAATATTATTCAATGAAATCATGATTGAAAAATGACTCATTATATCTTGTTATATGAATAATATCATAATCAATGAATTTTTTTAATTTTTTAATTAAAGCCTTGACATTCATTAGTAGAGTGTTCATTATATCAATGATACATACAAAAAATAAGATTCAAAAGGTTTTGACTATGCTTCTTCCTTTTTTTAGTTTGATTAATCAACTTAGCACCAGTAATATTATGCAAAATGATTTCTTGATCAAAGCTATGTATAGTGGAAATGTTAGATATTAAAGGATGAGATTTTCATAAAGGAGGATATTTGAAACCAAATACTTACTAGTGCAGGAGCATCTAGAGGTTGGACTTTTTCAACCACCAAATTTTGTCTTGGAAAGACTTTTCAAGGCTTGCGTTAGTGGATTTTTGTTCTAATTATGTGTTATAGTAGTTTTTTTATAGTGGTTTATTGTGGAAAGTTGTGTCCTAAACACCCTATTTTGGGATTGTAAGCCAAATAGGGAAAATTGGTGAAATGGCACCTAGAGTGCATAAATTGATCTATTTTAGTTGTACTTAGGTTTAGGTTTTACTTAGTGATCATTTAGAACCCATACATTTGGTTAGAGAAATGTAATTAATGAAATGTCAAAAACATGTAAAGGTTGCAGAGCAACTTTTCCAACTTCGGAAAGTTGCTCGACAACATTTTGACAAAAGTTGAAAAATTCTCTAAGGTAGTTATGGGTTAGTTTGAACAATTGGAATGGGTCAAGGGGACCTATTTAAATATTTTTAATTCCTTTTACAAAGGTTGGACAACTTCTAGACACATTTTCCAAGAAGTATATATAGATAGTTCTCTGTGACAATTATAATTTCTTGTTTTGAGTTACAGAGGTGTTTAATGGTTTTAATCCACATTATTTTCAATGTAACTAGGAAATTTTATCTATTTATTAATACTATGTTGAGTGATTTATTCATTTTTTTATTATTTTGAAGTGTAAAGTCAATTTTGTCTCTATTATAGGTTCATTGGACCAGTCAGGGTTGTATATATAAAAATAACTCCATAGGAAATTCCCACTATGGAAAAAATCCAAGCCTTGGGGGATTAGAAAAATGGTATATCTATAGTTTTTTCCTTTTTTTTAGAGATATGGAAGTGCTAGCATTGAATTTTAACATCATTCCCTTAGCGAGCTTGTTCATAGCCCGTCTAGGGAAAGAAGAGAGACAATGAGTTAAACTTGGATGAGTGGATTAAAATGAACCCTAAACCTTTATTAAGGTTGAATTTTTGGTAACAAATGAGACAATAACATGCCCTAGACTCCTAAAAGGTCATACCTAAAGGGTTGGTGTGTGAATAGTGATTTTACCGTAGTGAGCTTAGTTGAAGGATGAGTATTTTTTGAACTTAAAATTGGTGGGAAGGTTGAAGAGTGGGTTAGGAGATTGTATTTGATCCCTCCTAAGATCCTAGGTGATCAAGAAGACCCTAGAAAGTCCTAGAGGGACTTGAAGTGAACTAGTGATAAGTTCAAGAAGGAAAAACCTCCCTATCAGATTGGTATCAGAGCCATAAAAGATTTGGGCTAGTAAGTGTGTTGTATGTCAAATAGAAAATTAGTTCGGAAATCCAACATGGTGACTAATTTAGAACTAGCCAAGAAGGTGGATGATCAAGAGATAGATAATAGACTTCATAGAGAAAGGATAACCCAATTGGAACACGAATTGGGTGAAGTAGAACTAAAGATAGAAGAATTGAATGGAAAGATAGATGAGCAAGAAGGAAATGGTAAAGTAGTCATAATAGAAGATGAGGCTCCTAAGCATGACCCTACCTTTCAAGAAGAACCATTCCTTAATTCCTTGAAGGATATGAGTGGAAAATATTTAGAGGGAATTCCTATTTTTTAGTGGAAATATGGAGCCAGAGTTAGTAATGGAATGGATTGATCCGATGGAGAATCACTTTGAATGTGATGGTGTGAGTGAAGCTCAAAACATCAGAGTAGCCAAATAAAGATTAAGTGGAGTTTCCTTAACTTGGGTGAACTTCATTCAATCAGAGAGGGAGAAAGAAGAAAAGCTTCCCATAGCTACTTTGAAAGGAATGGTGGAGAAAATAAAGGAAGCTTATATGCCAAAGTATTATGAAATCCAAAGGAACAAGAAAAGATAGAATTAGAGACAAAGAGAACTTGATATGAACTCTTATGCTGATGAGTTTCAAAAACTTTGTTTAAGATCTAAGGTCCAAGAAGATGAAAGTATTAAAGTGGCAATATATCTCAATTGCTTAAGATGGAACATCCAAGAATAAATAAGATTTCTAAGCCCCACTATTTTCAACAAGTGTTACCAATTAGCACTTAAGGTAGAAGAGAAAGGAAAGAAGAAACAAGAATCAAGAAATAGAGGTAGGGTTAGAGGAAGAGACAGTAGAGGCCATAGGGGTGGTTTTTGTGGCAGAATCATGGACTAGAGGACCCAAGGAAAATCCAAGATTATAGAGAGGAGTGGAGAAATAAGTGGTAGAGGAAGTTATGGTAGAAAAATAGGTCCTGGAAGTAGAAATAGTAGATGTATATTTAGTGGAGGAAGCGGATCTTAATTTTCTAATATGAAGTGTTATCATCGAAATCAACTAGGACACTTGGCCTATAGATACCCTAAAAATAAGTCTTCTTCTCAAGGGGATAGGAGATTTACCTATGTACAAGAGGACACCACAAGTGTAAATCTACCTGAGGTGGGCCTAGATTCAGAGGTTGGAGAAAACTTAATGACTAGAAGAATCCTAATCTAAGAGAATGTCAGAGGAGAACCAAAACAAAGATCTCTATTCAAGGTGAAATAAAAAAAATTGTGCAAAGTGTGTAAAGTCATTATAGGCTCTTTGTCTACTAACAATATCATCTCAGAGGAAGCCACTAATAAATTGAAGTTGACCAAAATAGCTCATAGCATACCATATAGAGTTACATGGCATAATAAGGGGAAACATGTTTTGGCGGAGGAACAAGCATGGGTGGATTTTTCTATAGGAGGATATAAATAAAATATCCTATGTGATGTTTTACCCATGGATGTGTGATATCTACTATTGGGAAGACCATGGCAGTTTGATAAAAAAAATGACATTGATTATGGTGAAAAGAACTCTTACTCATATCTGAAGAAGGGAGTTACCTATAAGATTCAATCTTTGGTGGTTGAAGAAGAAGGTAAGATTGTAGGTCCCAATGTGTTATTGGGTAGTGGAAAATATTTCTTGAAGACTCTTAAGGAGGAATAAATCTATGGATTTTCTATTATTGTGAAGCCTAAGGAAGAAATGAAGACTAAGAAGGTAGACATACCTATAGATATACAATTTCTATTAAATAAGTACACATACATTATCAATTATGGAACTCCTCCTACCCTACCACCAAAGAGGAAAGTAAGTCATCAGATTGACTTTGTTCCAGGATCATCTTTGCAAAACAAGGCTCCTTACAAAATGACACCGCAGCAGTATGAGAAGATAGCCAAACAAGTGTAGGATCTTCTTGACAGTGGTTTGATTAGGAAAATTATTAGTCCTTATGTAGTCCCAAAAATGCTAGCACCTCAGAAGGGGAATGCATGGGGACTATGTACTGACTCTAGAGCTATCAATAGGATTACCATTAGGTATAGATTCCCTATTCCTAGGAGTGAAGATCTTATGGACTGTTTGGAAGGAGCACAATACTACACTAAGATAGACAAAAAGAATGGCTAGCATTATATAAGAATAAAGGAGGGAGATGAGTGGAAAACTAATTTTAAGACCATTGAAGGACTTTATGAATGGCTTTTCATGACATTTGGACTTGCCAATGCTCCTTTAACATTCATGAGTCTCATGACTGAATTCCTCAAGCATATTACTACTAAATATTTAGTTGTTTATCTATATAAAATATTAATATGTAGTATAAGTAAGGTAGAGGATCTTAAACATGTTGAAATTGTTTTTAAAAAGTTGCAAGATGAACAACTAACCATAAACTTGGAGAAAAGTGAATTTATGAAGCAAGAATTAGTTTATGTTGGCTTTGTGGTGTCAAAAGGAGATTTGAAGATGTATACCTCAAAATACTTAGCTATACTCAGTTGGCCAACACCTAAAATAGTTATTCAGGTGTGAATCTTCCATGGATTATCTTAGTTCTATAGGAAGTTCATAAGGCACTATAGTGCAATCTGCGCTCCTATGCTTGATACTATAAAAGGGGGAATAAAAGCTAAGTTAAACTATACAAAAGAAGAAAATTAGGGTTTTGAACTCTTGAAGAAGGAGGTGGAAACATAATTAGTGTTATTTCTTCTTAGTTTTTATAAACTCTTGAATTTAGAGTATGATGCCAGTAACAGTGCAATAGAGGCAGTCTTGAGTCAGGGGAACAGACCAGTGGAATTCTTTAGTGAAAAAATTAATGAAGCTAAGAAAATATATTCCTCTTATGAATTAGAGATTTATGAACTTTTCCAATCACTTTAGAAATAGATACACTACCTCCTTTCCAAGGATTTTGTAGTATATACAGAAAATCAAGCATTGAATTTCATCAATTCCCAAGACAAGCTAAGTCATAGACATATTAAATGGATGGATTACTTTCAATCCTACACATTCTATATCAAATATAAGAAGGGAGAGTTCAATAAAGTTGATGATGCACCATGTAGAAGTCTACTCATAGTTTAGGAAGTACAATTAAAGAGTATTAGGATGGATAGTTTCAAAGACCTCTATAAGGAGGATGAATATTTTGGATGTTCCTACAAGATATTTGAAGAGTTATACAACCCTTTGCATAGTGGGTATGCAAATTATACATTGAAAAATGGACTCTTATTCAAAGGTGTATAGTTAAGTCTTCCTAAGGGGTTAACTAGGGAGAATTTGATATAGGAGAAGCATAATGGAAGTCTAAGTGGTCATTTTAGATTGACTAAGGCTTGAGAGTTAATAAAGAGGTTCTAGTAGATTGGCCTAAAATGTAATGGGACATAAGAAGATATGTGGAACAATGTACAATATTCCAAAGAGAAAGAGGAACATCCTCCAATTCTGGTTTATAGAAACCATTTCCAATTCCCAATAGGCCATTGGAATGTGTGAGTATGGATTTTGTTGTTGGCTTACCTAAGACTAGGACTAGTTATGATAGAATATATATTGTTCTAGATATATTTAGAAAGATGATTCATTTCATCCCATGTAAGGTGACACATGATGCTATTCATATAGCACATTTGTTTATTATGGAATTAATTAGGATTCATGGGCTCCCAATCAGCATAGTTTCATATAGGGATATGAAACTCATGGGGCGCTTTTGGAAAAATTTATAGAAGAGGTTGGGAATTAATTTGTCTTTTGGATATTCTTACCATCCATAGACTAATGGGCATATTGAGGTAGTGAATAGAACACTTGGAAACCTTCTAAGGTGTTTGACCAGATAATATGAGAAAGCTTGGGATAAAATCCTTCATCAAGCTAAATTTTCCTACAATAATAGAGTGCATAGAACCATCAGGAAAATTCTATTTGAAGTGGTCTATGGAATGCATTTTAGGATTGTATTGGATCTTAAATATTTTAGAGACATGGAAGAGAGGAGTGGACATGCAGAGGACTTTGCATAGTCCATGATGGAAGTGAATGGGCAGGTAAAGAAGAATCTAGTTGAGAACACGTTAAAGATTAAGGATATATTTAATGTTAGGAGAAAGGATATCCAATTTGAAGTAGGAGATTGGGTCATTATTCACTTGGAAAAAGATAGGATTCAAAAGGGAGTACCAAGAAAATTGAAAATGAGGAGAATTGGTCCTTGTCAAATCATAGTAAAGTATGGGAATAATTCCTACAAGGTGGACTTACCAAAATAAGTAGAACTATCTCTTGTGTTCAACATAGAAGATTTCATGCAGTAAAGGATCCCATTACTGTGGAAGGAAATAAAGATGCTGATGTGAAAGAGATGGTCAAAGAGATAACCCTACCTTCATCATCCAATCCAACAGAAGAGGTGGTCCTAGACAAGAGAATTTTTAAGAAGAATAGAAAGAACAATTACATTGAGTACTTAATCAAGCGGGCACAAAAGCCTGAGTCAGAGGCTACCTAGATATCTAAAGGTCACTAAATAAGAAGTTAGGAGCTGATCTTTCAATTTTTCCTTCTAAGGTAACTTGAGCTCTTCTCATAAGGGGGAGAATGGTGCATGAGCACTGATTGGATAAACAATTGTCTTAGAAACACATAAAATTGGACTACTACTTTAGGATTGGACACCCTAAATGGCTGCTAAGTAGATTATTTAGTCTCATTTAATTATCAACCAGGGACGTAAACTTGGAATGGTATTTGCAAAGTATATGCTTCAAACCTTCTTGATTCTCATGGCTAAACCTATGGAATTGAAATAAATTATGCTTCAGGAATCTATACTATCTCAATTAAATGCACTTATGCTAAGAAAATAGTAATCACGAGTAGGGGTTACTCTACTCACCTATGCTGCAAGAAGAGTTCACCAGTTTTGTTACTAGTGGTTGCAGGAATAGCAAAGTTCTATTTACTTCTTAATGAACAAGGAAATAACTTCTAATCTAATAAAATGATTCACTCACAAAGTGGGCCCCCTTGGATGAGTGAATAGAAATGCAATCAAGATAAGAGACTGAAACTCAAATTATGCACTCTATTCATTGATGGAGAAAATATACTTGGAAAGTAAAAATAGTGTTACAATGTCAAATTCTATTCCATAAATTATATCAACTATCTCTCTACTACTAAGAACTACAAAAGTTGACTTATTTAAAGAGAAACTACACTACTCCCTAAATCTAGGATCACTCCATTAATGAGGATCACTAATGGATACAAAGTGCTTATAATAGAATATCTCAAACATCAATAGTAGGTCTTCAAGTTCTTCCCAGAATATAACATACACTTTTTCTAGATCTACGTGTGATGTCTACTCAGGAATTGAATTGACTCATTTCTCCATGAAAATCCTATGACACACCCTTCAACTTCTTTACTTAATTCCTTTTTTTATGCTGGCACTTCTGCAGGTAACGGATGTCGCTGACTCCTTCAATGCCATGCTGGTATTCTTGAATGTGCCATGACTTGACTCCTACAAAATGGTTAGCATACACAAATTCTGACACATACATATATTTTATCATTTTAATAATAAGAAAGAAGTGTTAGTTTCCATTTGATATTCTTGCATAGTATTCGACTACAGGAAGGAGACTACCCATAAACATATCATAGGAGATAGAATTATTTATTTAGCATGCAACTACTTATATCCTGCAAATTCTATCCATCAGTTCCAAGAAAAATACATCATCTCTTTACCATCCATTTTACCTACTTATGTCCTTACATATATAAAATATATAAAAATCATAAGTTTAAAGTCTTTGTTTTGAAAGCAAACTACTGAAAAAGGAAAGTAAACAACATGGAAAAGATGGCCTTTTGAGAGGCTCATCATTCCCCCCAACTACACTATTGCTGGTTCCTAGCAATCATGAAATTATAGATCCTAGCCCTAAGCCTCAGGTCGCTGGCATTATTCTCACCTAGTACATCAACAACATAGTTGAAATATCCATGGCTATCCCAAAGTTTGTCCCACCTCTATCTTTCCTGAATCATATCATGATCTTCTACGTTCTCATTTACTACCAATAAAGGGTGCAAGAGGATAGGAGGTTGAAACCTTAAGGGCATCCAATAATGCAGCTGTGTTCAACCTAGCATTATAAACCATGGGGCTCGATGAGTAGCAAGAGTTAAATTTTGTGGAGAATACGGTTCCCTAATTTTTAAGTCATGGGGCATCCTTATCCACCTCTGCCTATAAGTTGTAAACATGGCCTCAACATCATGTGATGAATATTGTTCCCAATATACATATACCTACTCTTTTATTGGAAGAACCTTGCGAGACCTACTAAGGTTCATTATGATTGAGATCCAATCAGGGAAAGCCTGCCTAGAGCTTTGAACTTTAGGTCTCATCATGAGGGGTGTTTCCATCTAACTATCTCAATATGGGAGATCCTTATTCTCTCTTCTGATCTCATTCTAAATCCAATACATTCCTACCCTCAACTGAACATCTCCCATGTAAAGAATTGAATTCCAATCTCTATTGTTGGGCACAGCTAGATTGTGTAGATATAATTCACATAATAGGTTCTTGATGGGCATGGGTGCTAACTGGAAGGCATAATATAATTCATGAGGTGTAGAAATAGAAGGATTTAGTACCTCTACAATTCTTGTCAATTGAAAGTTAAAAAATTGTTCCTTAAGGAACAATGCATAAACTGGAGAAGGTGACCTACATGCCATTGCTACAGGAATCAATTCAGTAATCTTCTCAATTCTCCTCTTCAATATTTCAATCTAATTTGTTTTTTGTTCAAGTTGACAAGCCTATTCCTCAATTATCCTTTTCTTTTTTTCTATCTCTATTTCCCATTGTGTCTTCTCCCATGTGAAATTTTGGTACAAACTCAATCCTACTGCTAATGGTGTGGATAAATCTGATGGTGGCATGGGTTCTTGTTGAAGAATATAAATCCATTTAGATGCAGTTTGAGGGATCTATACTTCCTCCTCTTTAGTGGGAGTATCCCCTTTTCCTTTGTCACAAGTTTTCACTAAATCATCTGCTTGGCAGGATTCATCAATGGAAGCTTTTCCTTTCCAAATGAGAAGGGTTTTCATCAAATAATTCACTTGGGATGACTCAGCTAACCTAACCAATGTGTCCAATCCATCTCTACTCAATTGTTCAAACACTTCCTCAATAATGTCCTCATCCACTGCATGAAATTCATCAGGGGGAAGATTCTTTAAACTGTCATCAGAATCTTGCCCGAAAGAATTATTGAAAAATCCCTCTGTTTCTATAGAATCCTTATCACTATCCACAAGTATGTATTCAACTTGTGGATCAATTGTAGCTTCATCATCCATAAACTAGGATAGGGGATCACTATCTATTCTTTTTGAAGCCATTTCCTCTGAAGAGGACTTCTCTGTAGATTCATAGGATTCAACATTTATAATTGAATCAGGGGTTTTTCTTTCTTTACTAGTACTAGTAGAAAGTCTAGCACTTTTCCTAACACGGGTTTGAAAAGAGCTCATAGGTTCCTTGCATTTCTTTCTAGTGGAGGACACCTCCCCTGTAATGGCTACACGAGGTTCTTATGGCGTCACCTCATTGGAAGAAGGCAAGGGTTCCTTAGGTATCTTACCCATATTTTTATTATTAGTTGGTTGTTGTTCTGGAGTCATACCCTCTCTATCTACGATTTTATCTTTATCCTTCATAACAGCAGACCTAGTTTCTTCAGACGGTGAAGTATCCAGAGTGGCAACAACTTCCCTAGTTTTCCTTTCTTTTTATCAGAAATAGGAGTACTAACATCGTAGGCCCTTTTCCTAGATAGGGTAGGTCTAGAAGAGGATGCTTCAGGAATGGGTTCTATTTTATGAATTACTTTATGAATCCCCATTTCCGTATTAACCCTACTACCTACACCCTGGCCTCTAGCGCCAACCACCCTAGGTGCTAATTCTTCCATAGACAAGAATTCTTCTGAAGTCCCAATTGACTATTTAACTAACTCCCTTTCTACAAATAGCTTAATTAAATAGTGATGATAAATAGAGATTTTCCTGACTGAACAAAAGATGCCTTCTTTTTCACAATATTAAAAAGAAAACTAGGTAAGTTCACTGGCCTATTTTCATGGCAGAGGGCGCTTAGAATCTTTAAATGCAGTCCATGCAAGTACTTGTAAAAACCCTCATAGGTGAAGTAGGATATTATAAATGTAGCTAGCTGCAAAAACTCCATGGGTAATGACGTTCTTGAAGTGCCCTACTTATTATCAATCTCCAACCGTGGGTCACTATGCATGGTAAATTGTGCCTTGGCTGAGCGCAAGTAAATATCCTTACTCCACTTTTCTCCTTCCTGTGGAAACTTTGAAAATTCTACCATGATGTCTTCTGATAATTCAATTCTTAGACCCTTCACTACTACAAACCCATTGTTCAAACTATTCATAAATTGAAAAGCAATTTCTTCATCGAAGCCATTAAGGCTTAAGCAGTAATCCAACCATCCCCATCTCTGAAACAATCCATAGGCAGCTAGGTCCCCAAGTAACACTTGATGATCTATAGGCTCGTGACTCTAAAGGTCTCTTCCCATTGCAAATGATAAAGAAAAATGGCTCTGTAGGAGCTACTCAGTTGCTACAGAAAACTTGAAAATGCAGGACTTCTTACGGATGCAAGATGTTTTTTTTTACGAGAAAAACTGAAGTACAGGATAGCTTTTAATTCTAGGCAAGAAAGAATTATTTTGAATGGTTTTCATAAATACATTCATACTTTTTAAGATCTACCACCCGAACACTCACAAAAATGCCATTATTAAGTGAACCTTAACTTTAAATTGCTTTCAAATCATGATGACTTAATCACGGAAGGACAGATAAGCTCCCACATGACGACGGTCACCGTGAAAAGACAAGAAATAAATAAAGTTTGCCTTTTTGCATGATAAAATTAATTTGGAAATATTGAAACAAGCATTAATTAAATAACCCCTCCCCTTAACTAAGTATAAGGCATGGGTCCCACCAGGCCTTTGCATGCAAGAATAAGAAAAAGAAAAGAACACTCCTTTAAAAATAATAAATGAATAAAATAAGATATGTGCGAAAGTATGTGTTACTAACCTGATATTTTCTGCAAGAAGAGTGTGTTGTTAGGTGACACATAATGATAGAGTGATGCTATGGTGTGGACACATGGAAGAGAGAGCAGGTGATGAAAATTTTTATTACAGAGAAAGAAAATCATGGGAGTGAAATGTTAATTATGGAAGCTAGAATAAAATCATAGCTTGGAAGAAATCTGGGTGGAAGACCCAGATGCTTCGGGTACAGGAGTGGCACTATCTAAGCTTTGTTGGAATTTCTATAGGAAGTATTGACAACTCATAGGCTTATGATATATCTTAAGATGATGCCTGTTAACAAGGAGTTTGAATATGACAGGATCAATTGTAGATAGTTGAATGACACCATTATAAAAAACTGAGACTATTTCATAGGGCCCTAACCAATGGGTTTGAAATTTTCTTGGAGTATGATGATATCCTAAGTCATAGAGCAAGGCCCAATTGCCAATGGAAAACTTTTTATCCTTGATGAATTTGTCATGCCACTTCTTTCACTACTTCTGTATCAGTTTTGTGTTATGAAGTGTAGATTTCCTATATTCATCCAATCCATTGATCTGTAGGATCTTGTCCTCTTGTGCCTTGGTTAGGTTAATATCTAATTCCAATGCCATCCTGAGAGTCTTATGGTGAAAATAAATAGGCATGGATGCAAATTTTCCATAAACCAACTCAAAAGGAGTAAATTTAGTACTAGTGGTTTTCCAAGTTGTTCAGTAAGCCCATATGGCTTCAGGAAGGCGAGTAGCCCAATACTTTTTTTGAACTACAACTATTTTGGTCAGAATGGCCTCTATTTCTCAATTTGTGATCTCATCCTACCCATTGGCCTGCAGATGGTATGGTGAATATTTACCATGCCTCACCATGTACTCATTCATCAATTCAACAATAATATTAGAGGTGAACTTTGCCCCTTGATTTGTTACTATTTCTTGAGGCACTCCAAACCTAGTAAAAATAAACTCATATAGAAACTCTACTACCTTATGATCCCGTGCATGCCTCATTTCTTTTTCTTCAACCCATTTTGTGGTGTAATTAGTGCATACTATGATATAAGACTTACCATGTGAAAATGGCTCAATGGGGCCAACAAAGTTGACACCCCACTTGTCAAATGGTGTTACCACCACCTGAGGCTGCAGGGGCATTTCATCAGTCTTGGTAGGCATCCCATCCTTTGGCATCAGTCACAGTGCCTGGTATGCTTAGCTACATCTTTATGTAATGTAGGCCAGTAATAACCAGTTGTCAATACCTTGTATGCTATCCTTTTTTTGGCAAAATGGCCACCACACGACTCATCATGACATGCCCAAAGGATGTCATAGGTCTCATCTTTGCGAACACATCGGCAGGTGACTTGATCATGACCTATGTAGAACATAAATCTAGAGATCCATGAAAAGTTAAAACTCTTTTCAACCAATAGTTGGCGTTGATGAGGTGAAAAATGAGGTGGTGCGCATCTTGTAGCAAGGTAGTTGGCGATATCAACATACCATGAATTGTAAGTTGCAACAGAGAATAGGTGCTCATCTGGGAAGCTGTCATCAATTGCTGCAAGATCATCAGGAACTTGTAATCTAGAAAGGAAATGAACCACTACATTAGCTTTTCCTTGTTTATCAATGATAGTTATATCAAACTCCTGCATGAGGAGTAAGCAGTGGGCTAACCTACTAGAAATAGCGGGTTTATTCATCAAGTATTTGACTGCTGAGTGATCAGTATAAAAAAATACTTCATAACCGGTTATGTAATGTCTGAATTTATTTAGTGCATATATTATAGCAAGCAATTACTTTTCAGTAACAATATAATTTAGTTCAACACCTCAACTATACCTTCTTTTTGTCCTAGCACTGCCCCAATGGCATAGTCAGATGCATCTGTGTGGATATGAAAGGGAAGCTTCCATTCCGGCTCTCTAAGAATAGGGTTCTTTGTCAACACATCCTTCAACTTCTAGAATGATGAATCATAGTCAGTTGTCCATTCAAATTCTGTTTCTTTCTTCAATACATTGTACAATGGAGCGGTAAGTTGGTTGAAGTTCTTGATTAATCTCCTGTAGTAACTGGCATGAACAAGAAAAATCCAGACATCCTTATACTTTGCTAGGGTTGGGAGTGTAATGATGACTACAATCTTTCTAGGATCAACTTGGATACCAAATTATGAGAGGTAATGGCCTAAGAAAACTCCCTCTTCTATCATCATATAGCACTTCTCACTATTAAGTGAGAGATTGTAGTCTTGACATCTTTGAAGAACATTTTCCAAATTAGCATGAGCCTCTTTGAATGTAGTTCCATATGCAGTAAAATCGTCCATGTATATTTCAACACAGTCAGCAGCAATGTCAGAGAAAATACTTATCACTACCCTTTGGAAAGTAGCAGGTGCATTACATAATCCAAATAGTAAAATAGAATAAGAAAATTTTCTACATGCACAAGTGAACATTGTTTTATCCTAGTCTTCTAGTGATATCTGGATCTGGTTGTAGTCATTGAAACCATCCAGGAATAAAAAAAACTTTCTTCCAACAAGGTTGTCAAGTACTTGGTCAATAAAGGGCAATGGAAAGTGATATTTCTTAGTTGCTTTATTAGGTTCCCTATAGTCCACACAAAATCGCCACTTTCCACCTTTCTTGGGCACAATTACAAGAGGGGAGACCCATTGGCTATTAGAAATAGGATATATATAAAGCCAGCTTGGAGGAGTTTTTGCAATTCAACCTTTACTATATCTCTTAATGCAGGGTTTATTCTGCATTGAGCTTTCCTAATAGGTCTGGACTCAGGGATGATATAGATCTTATAAGTACACAATTTTTTGTCAAGTCCCTTCATTTTAGTATAGTCCAATGCAAAAGCTTGTTGACTCTTTTGTAAAATCTGGTGAAGGCTAGACATCTAAGATTCAGTGAAATTATTATTGACATTCAATTCCTTACCTAAGACAATCTGCACTCTTTTAACTTTATCCAACATAAGAACCTATGCAAATGAAGGTGACTTTGTTTCATGGGGAAACAAAGTATGGAGATAATCAGGTGCTGCAGGTGTAACACCCCAAAATTGGCATCTTGCAACCTTAACCAATTTTGTTGCATTTGTTATCCTTCTAAATCATCAAAGTCCTATTGTACTAGGCAATTCTGAGTTTTTAACTGACTCTACTCGACCTGAGTGTCAAATGCAGAAAATCCTAAACCTACATCAATCATACATCATATTTAATTCCTAAATACCGATTGGCTAAACAAACCTTATGATCGAATTGATTTAATTAATAAAGTCCTAGCACTTTAATTAAATTAAATTCACCCTCTTTAGCTGAGATACATGAAAAAGGAATAAAATAATATTTAATTATTAGGTAAATATCCTCATTTCAATAATTGAATTTAAATATTCAGATAATTGAGAAAAAAATTATGAGGTCATATTTATTTAATTAATTGAATATTCTATCAAAAATCTTTCTTTTATTCAGGAATGGAAACTTTGAGTTAATTGTGCTTTAAAGAGAAAGAAAACAATTTAATTCAAATAAAACAGAATTAAATCAAAGAAAGAAAACAGTTAAAGCAGGAAGAAAACAATTTATTGAATTCTTTTCAACAAAGCTTTCTGTTTTTAACTGGCTTTTCTATCTATTTTATTTCAAAGAGGAAAGTTTCTATTCTGATCATCCCTGAGTCTATAAAAGAACTCTCATTCTTTATTCAAAACCCCCCACTCACTTTTGCATTGTTAGAATACTAAATTATTGTATCATTTTCTTAATATCTCATATAGAATAATTTCATATTGCAATAAGATAGTTTCAATTTCTAGACTAATTGCATTGAAATCATGTCTTAGCTTAATCTCTCATATTTCATTTCTTAGTATAATCTTGCATTGTATTGCATCCATCATGATAAATCCTTCGTTCCTAGATTGGTCCATGGTTGTGAGACTCTCGTCTAGAGAGCAATTTCAAAAACCCCATCGGGATAGAAGGCAACGGGTTGAATCATGTAGGCAGACAAGATGAATAATCTCATATTCAGTCTTGTGTGTACCTGGTGAAGAAAGACTATGTTGAAGTGTATGGTGAATTAACAAGGCCAAATTTACCGCATACATTTCTAGCGCCCACCATGGGGCAGGTACATTTCTTTTCTGGCCTCATTTAATTTCATATTTTTCATTTGTTGCATTCTATCTGTACTTCCGTACAAGTTCTGTTTTAATTTTGCGTGAAATTTCTTTTCATCTCACGTGAACTTTCTAGTTCTTCGCATGGCTTAGAGAACTTTTTTGCACAATCTAGAATGCTTTATCACACAAAATTTTAGTCCAGAGCTTTCAATTTAATATTTCATTGCCTTGGTTTTCTAACCACCTACTATTTTCTGACATCTGTGATTCTCTAACTTTATCTTTTGAAATAGCATAATAGTAGTTTGTAGGATGCTGAGAAAAAGAAAATCCATCATAAACTTCTGACATGTTTGTTGTAGGACACTGATATGAAGAAAGGCATTACAAACTACTAATGGGTTTTATTGCAGGATGTTTCTCAAAGACCTTGCATGTTTTCACAACTTCTTATATCTATTTTTAGTAGTTAAAACACACTTCGGTTGGTGCTTAAAATGAATCATTGTCTTGTGTGATTGAAGTGTTTTTTAGATTGTAATCCTAAGAACTACA
>MU223344.1:64122-94512 GCA_018584345.1 Thuja plicata | reverse complement strand
GTAATTGCATTGTATTTGGCCGTAACCCGGAAGGCCTTACAGCCGGGCATGTTGGATGAAAATATGATGATTTAATTATGAGTATTTGCATTGTGTGGATATAAATCTCTGTGTTGTTATTTATATTCCATTGTGTGGTTATTTGCTAGGGGCTAGGACATCTCCATTGGGGATCCTCCTACCTTGCACTGCATCAGTACATCTAACCCTCAAGACCATTTGAGGGAATTTGGTGCTCTCTCCATGGAATTCATACATGAAATGACCTATCTTATGTGTCCTTTCCCACGTATTTTGGGAGGATCAACTATGGAATGGTTTTCTAGACTACCAACTGGCATCAAGACCTTTAACAAACTTGCCAATTTATTTCTACAACATTATTCTCACAACATCCAACATCCGGTTCATATTTGAGATCTTTTCAACTTGAAACAAAATAATGGGAAATCTTTCTTGGCATTTCTCCAAAGATGGAGACAACTCTTTACACGATATTCTCACAAGATACTTGAATCTGAAAAGTTGGACATCTTTCCTGATAATCTTCTCCCCAACTTTGGGTATCAAGTATAGCTACAAGGTCCTCTAACCTTTGATGACATGATTAAACAAGCTTTAAGAATCGAGACATTTATGATCAAGAAAGGAGAATTGACCTTACACAAGGAAAATAAACAAAGGTCTTCTTCCTCAAGCAAAGATAAGTCTAAATTTCCCAACAAGAACCAAAATGTTGTGAATGATGGTGTTGTAGACAATGTGACTGCTAAGCCTTCCAAGGCTTCCTTTAATCTCACTACCATGATGCAAGCGGCCAAAGCCACTGAAAAGGCTGCGACAGATTCTAAACCAAGTACTTCATAATTTTTTGGATCTAAACCGTGGGCTCCTAGGCCCAAGCGTGAATTCACTCCTTTAGGAGAACCTCTAGAGGTAGTTTACAAGACTCTTGTAGACAATCATTTTCTTACTCCATTGGATAATCCATGACCTTATGATCCACAACCAAGACCCTCTTGGTGGAATGAATCCGCTTATTGTGATTTTAACCAAAAAAAAGGTCATAAAATAGGTACTTGTTTTAAAATGTGACACAAAATCTAGGATCTCATCGATAGTGAGGCTATTGTTGTGGGAGGTCACAACAAAAATTCTAATCACCAGTCTTTCAAGGATCCATTTCCTCCTCATGGAAAAGGTGAATCATCGAAAGGCAAAAATACTGATGCTAAGGTCAACTATGCTTACACTAATAACGACAATGTCATTAATATGGTTGAACCTGTTGATACTGAATACTATAATGTCATCATTCTTAATGGAAAGGAAGATACTTCTAAGTCCAAAAAACCATTCACTTTGTGAGGGTCTACACCTCAGTCTTCTAAACAAGGACAGTCTCAAGTTAGTGCTAATGTTGTTACTCGATCTCATGCTAAAATCATTCTCAAAGGCCTTGAGCCTTCTATATCTACATCAACTCAACCTTCACGCAAAGCTAAGGTTGACTCTATTACTGAGAATCCCAAAGTGGGTTCCTCATCTAATGCTACCAATTACAGCATTCTTGATCAATTGCAACATACTAATGCTCAGATAACTATTTTTGAGCTCCTGAAAAATCTCCCCTGCTCATAGAGAAATCCTGGACAAAGCCCTCACTAAGGTGAATGTCCCAAAAGATCTTTATCTTGATCAGTTTCAATCTATGGTAGGTCACTTGACCTCCTCACATTACCTATCTTTCTCTAAGGAAGATGACCATTCTTTGAGTCACCCGCATAATAACCCGTTGTACATTGAAGTCATGATTGGTCCCAAGCGTGTTCACCATGTTCTCATAGATTATGGCGTTGGCCTAAATATTTGCTCTGCTAGTTTCCTTATTGAGTTAGGCTATGGTGAAGACTGCATTGATGCTCGCAAAAAGATTACCATTAAACCCTATGATGAGGAAGAATGTAAATCCAAGGGGCTAGTTGTATTGCCAATTAGAGTTGGTCCTGTTGAACGAGATGTTATCTGTCAAGTGCTTGACATCCCTATGGCATACAATATTCTATTAGGGAGGCCATGGATCCATGAAATGCAAGCTGTCCCTTCTACATACCATCAGTGCGTTAAGTTCCCATTCCAAGGTTCTGAAGTGACTATACCTGCTAACACACACTATGATTGCGATGCCCTCACAAAATCTGCTAACATCCTTGTGCCTACCAACAGAGAATCTATTGAAATCCTTGAGGATAAATTAAAAGAAATGGAAAAGAGTCTAACACTCAAAGAAACTGATACGGGAGGATATCAGATTGAACCTATGCTATCTATTACATCTTTTTCTTTGTCTCCCCATTCATTTGGGAGACCTTATGAGAACTCTAAACCTTCTACAGTTCCTCCTCCAACAAAGTATGGTGGCACCTTTGTACAAGCCATAGTACCATTAGAAGAAGAAGCTAAAAACAGAGCTATCAAAGCTTGGATCTATAAAGAAGAAGACAATTTTGAAAATACACCTCCTTATGACATAAAACCTAAGTAATATGGCAAAGGTTTATCTATTATGCAATGTTTTGGCTATAAAGGAGACGGTCCCATAGGTGTGAAACATAAGGATTTGATTGCACCACTTAAAGCCATTAGTCACAGTACACATGACTCTATAGGTATAGGCTTCCAGAAACTCACATTCCAATTAGGAATAAATAAGTTTGTACCTCCAGAAGATAAGAAACCAACACCTGAAGAAACACCTCAAGTTGTAGAACCTGAAGACAGCTCTAATGATGATACTTTTCCTTATCCTATTCTACCAGACCTGGCAACATTCTTTGCTAAGCTAGATAACTTTGTACCATGTGTTAGTATAGTAGACACTGACAGTGATTTTGATACCGCCAGTTCCATTGCTCCATTAATTTATGAAGAGTGGAAAGAAATATATCCTCTAAGTCCTGATCATCACAACAATGTACACATACCACCATACTTTTGAGACCGATTTGATCAGGAATTCTAGTCAGTTCTCCTTACACAAGAGGTAGCTGATGCTACAAACACTACTGAGGTACCTAGGTCAATAGGTGCTCATCTAACTATAGCATAGGTTCTAGGTAGAACCCATCCCAACTAGGGACAAAGAGTTGATTTCACTCATGTTCTTGACATGAGACCTAATGATGAAATGGACTCCCATGAATATGAGTTTGACAACCTATCATATGCCACTTTTGATAGAGATACAGATACAGCTAATGCATATGTAAACCTTCTTGAAGTAGGTGAATTGTCTAGTGTAGGGTCACATGGGTCTGACTCCCTAGGTGTTAACATGTCGTCTACTACGATCGTTAGGAATCAAAGTAATTTGACTATACCTTTGGATGAGATCGCTTTGGGTCTCAACTTGATTTTCCATGCCTTTGATGATTATACCATGAATGCACTTAAACCCGTCACTCCTCTTTCACTTTGCCATCCTGAGCTTATAAACTGGAACTCTACCTCCCCATCTAGTGAAGTCCTTACATTCCAGAATGATTATGCTCTTGACTGTTACCTACAAATCATCAAACCTGTAACGTCTCCCACTAGCGAAGAAAGTGTTAATATGACCAAGGTGGACATCAAGTATCTAAGTCACAAAATAAAGAGAAGAAAAAATAGATGCTCTGATGGTGAAAACCACCTTGTGGCAATATCAGAGCCTAAAATAGTCAAAATAAAAGATGTATCCAAAGGTGAAAACCTCTCTGAGGTGCCTATAGATGAGATACTTGATGCCCTCCCAAGTCATTTTTAGGAAAGATCATTTTTTTTTATTGAACCAACTCAACCTATCAACTTGGGCACAGAGGCAGAACCTCAGATTATTCACTTGGCACAATCACTATCAGTGACAGAAAGAGAGGAATTCACTACATTCTTCAAAAACAAAAAGATTAACTTTGCATGGAAATATTCAGATATGCCAGGTTTAGACCTAATCTAATCATGCACCATTTGTCCATTGCACCAAGTGTTAAGCCTGTCAAGCAGAAGCTTCACAAAATTCATCCACATGTAGCTCTACGTGTCAAAGCTGAATTAGAGAAATTGCTTAAAACATTGTTTATCAGAGTAATTGATTATGCAGAGTGGATATCTAATATTGTTCTAGTATCAAAACATGATAAATCTATAATAGTGTGCACAGACTTCAGAGACCTAAATTTGGCATATCCTAAGGATGATTTTCCATTACCTAACATTGATATGATCATAGATATGAAAACTGGGTATGAAATGTATTCACTAATGGATGGTTTCTCCGGATATAACTAGATTAAAATCATGCCAGAGGACAAAGAGAAAATAGCTTTCACATGTGCCTGGGGCACCTTCTATTGGAATGTCATGCCCTTTGGACTCAAAAATGCCAGCGCTACATATCAGAGAGTTTTTACCACCATATTTCATGACATGATGCATAAAACAATGGAAGATTATGTGGATGACACTTTGGCTAAGAGCATGCACCGAAAGAAACATCTTGCTGATCTAGGTGCTATACTAGATCATACAGAAAAATTCAGTCTAAGACTCAATCCTAAGAAGTGCGCATTTGGCATAACATCTAGAAAGTTACTTGGCTATATCATCTCTACCAAAAGGTATTGAAGTAGATCCTGCAAAAGTACAAGCTATTCTAGAAATTTCACCACCTAAAAATATCAGACAAATGAGAGGACTTTAGGGCCAACTACAGTGTATCGGGTGTTTTATCTCTCAACTGGCAGACAAGTCACAACCATTTACCAAGACTCTACATAAGGGTGTGGCTTATCAGTGGAACAAATAATGTGATGAAGGGTTCACACAAATCAAGCAGTGTCTTGCGAACCCACCAATCTTGATGCCTCACATTCATGGGAAGCCACTTATACTTTACATATCTGCTATAGATACATCATTGGGTATCCTATTGGCTCAAGAAGATCAGCACAAGAAAGAAAGGGCTATTTATTACATTAGTCAAACTCTGGTCTCATATGAAACAAAATATTCGGCTATAGAGAAAGCTTTCCTTGCAGTGGTGTTTTCTTCACAAAAATTGTGACACTATATGCTGGCTCATACTACACGTCTAATTAGTAAAATTTATCCTCTGAAATACTTTCTCAGTAAAGCTATCCTCACAGGTAGACTAGCTAAATGGGTCATGCTTCTTAGTGAGTTTGATATTGAATATGTTGAAAGGAAAGCCATTAAGGGTCAAGCTATAGCAGATCAGTTAACGGAAGCACCTCTAGTTGATCATCAACCATTGCACATTGAATTTCCAGATGAGTCCATATTACTTCTCACACATCGATCATGGACTATGTTTTTTGATGGTTCATTTACCCAATAGGGGTCAGGTGCTGGGATCCTTTTCATTACACCTCAAAGGTACTCATTACCAAAAGCATACAAGATGTTGTTTCCTTGTACAAACAACATTGTTGAGTATGAATCCCTCATCAACGGTATGAAAATCACTCTTGAGTGGTGCGTGGATGAACTAAATGTTCTTGGAGATTCCCAATTGGTCATCAATCAGGTCAATGATATCTATCAGACAAGGGACGATAATAAAGTAGTTGGCTGATTATCTTAAATAGTATTTTACTCATATCATATTTCAACAGGTTCCAAGGGTAGATAATAAAGAAACAGATGCCATGGCTACTCTTGCCTCTATGCTGCAAATGCCTGAAAATGATTTTAGACATGAATTCCTGGTGGAGATGTTATGCTACCCAGCCTATGACTCCCCTGACTCTTGGATGATCTATTTTTTCATAGGAAATGACTCATCTTGCTGCCATCACATATTCTCCTACCTACATGACCAGATTATTCCAGACACTTACTCCCAGAATGAGAAACATCACCTAATTTGTAGTGCTTCATAGTTCATCATCATCGCTAATGACTTGTATAGACATGGTCTAGACGGTACCCTCCTTAGGTGTTTAGAACCTGATGAGTCCAAAAAAGCATTGGTAGAGGTGCATGAAGGCATCTATGGGTCACACTCTAATGGCTTGACATTGGCTCATAAACTTATTAGTGCTGGTTACTACTGGCCAGATATGGAAAAAGAAGCAACACAGTTTGCTAAGTCTTGCAAACAATGTCAATTACATGGAAACCTGATTCATGCTCCATCCAAGGAGTTGATTCCATTCATTACTTTCTCGCCATTTCAACAATAGGCCTTTGATTTGGTGGGTCAGATCTACCCCTCGTCCTCCAATGGACATAATTTTATCATTACAGCTCTGGATTATTTTACTAAATGGGTGGAGGTAGTCCCTCTCACCATTGCCAGTGGCAAAATAGTAGCAATGTTTATTCTCAATTACATCATCTTTAGGCATGGTGTACCCTAAGCGATTATCACGGATAATGGGGGACAATTTAAAAACAAGGATTTGACAGAGCTCTACTCTAAATTTAAAATTACTCAACACTGGTCTTCCATCTATTATTCTCAGGGTAATGGACAGGAAGAAGCTTCCAACAAAACAATTATTATGATCCTGCATCACATAGTGCATAAATATAGACAAGATTGGCATCTCTGGATCAATCTAGCTCTTTGGGAATATAGGACAAGTATCAGAACACCAACAGGGGCTACTCCCTATGCATTGGTTTATGGAGCAGATGTTGTGCTACCTATTGAGGTTAAGATTCCTTCTCTGCGAGTCTCTTTGAAAGGCCTCGTTACTGATGAAGATACTAGAATATCTCGGCTACAAGAGCTAGAATTACTTAATGAATATCACCAAGTGGTGTTTGATCACCTGAGAGCATACCAAAAGAGGATGTCTAAGAGCTATAAAAAAAATATTAGACCAAGAGATTTCCAAGCGGGTGACCTCATTCTGAGGGAGAACCCTAAGAATGAGCAACATCGGGTCTAGAAAGGCAAGTTTGAACTGAATTGGCTTGGTTTGTATATTGTTACTGCAGTGTTTGGGTCTAGTACCTATCAACTCTCTACTACTAAAGGAGAAAAACTCAAAGAGCCCATCAACGCTCTTCATCTGAAGTGGTTCTACAGCTGAGACATCTTCAGTATGCTCATGTATATACTAAAGTCCTAAAAAAATTCTAAAAATCTAAAAAAGTCCTGAAAAAATTGATCATCTTAGTGAAAACCTAGCGATAGGTGCTTTGATGTATCTCCAAAAAAATCATATATTCCAAAAATACAAAAAAAATTAAAAATTTGAAAAATACAAAAAAAAAAGAGAAAAACAAAAACAAAAAAAAAGTGTCATTGATGAAAACCTAGCAAACAGGCATCATGGTAGCAAAAAAAGAATTTCTACCAAGAAGGTGAAATCCTGGTAAATAGGTGCCTCTTGTTCCACAATGCTATACCTATTGTAGCACCACTTGGCTTCACGCATTTTCTTTCCTGCATTGTTGCTTCCCTACTTTCGTTTGCTTTTAGTTCCCGTCAAGACACCAACTCACATGGTTTGAAACTGGTCATACTCTCGGGGCAACCCTCCTAATCTTGGGGGCATTTTATTATTATCTTTTTTGGATCTACTTCATGACAGTCACTAGTGGTTCTCACTGCGTCTGCCTACTGTCACTTAGCTTATATTGAGTTCTCTTTTTGTGAGAAAATCCCTCACATCAGTCACCAGTGGTTCTCACTGCGTGTTCCTACTGATGTCTTGCTAGTCCTACGATCATTTCATTTGAGCATCTCTTTCACGTCAGTCACCAGTGGTTCTCACTATGTCTGCCTAATGTCGCTATTCTATCAAGATTTCTCACAATTGTTATAGTTGGAGTTGTACTCAAATGCTCTATCTATCGATACTCAGTCTTGACAATTCTATGCTTTAGTTTGTACATATCTTTTGGTCACTGTCGTGACACTCTGGTTTCTTTATGGACCCTCCTAACTTGTCATTAATTCAGTGCCATACACTTAGGGGCAATCAACTCTCATTTGTCCTCGCAACACACGCCAAGTTAGTCATCATTACTTGGGGGCATGGGTCCCCCATTCGATCATATCTTTGGTTTACAACTGAGTCAGTAATCTTGTCACTTCTCAAGGAAAACTCACTACTGACACAAACTGGTGTTTTTCAACACCCCCATAAATAGTGTTTTTTAACACTATCTTTGGACACATCTATGTTTTTAAACACATATCAGATATCTCACACGGAAACATCTATCGATAACATTCAAACACAATGCACGCATAAGCACAATGGTGTTTTTCAAAACCTCATACACATCCACATTCGCAAACTTTGAAACATGTTGAGCTATGATTGAAAATTTATTTGTATGTTGTCTATTCTTATGGATTTCATTGATATTTTCTTTGTCTACTGCTTGTTTGTGTAGTCCCGATGATCCGAAAACATTAAATAAACAAGGTGTATGTGATAAGAGCTCCTGCAATAAGGTGGAACAACCTCACATCCCTCGATCTTGTTTATTTGTATGGCATGGTGAGGTTGGTACTATCTCCTTTCCTATTATTGCTCTATTTTTCATTGCTTTGTTTGTTATTGATCTGTTTGTTTACGCATGATCACACTCATCGTTATCTTGGCTTTGAATGCCTCGATACTAGTGTACTCTTGCAACATTAACTGGAAACAATGTTCAGGTCATCTTGGCTTTTGTGCTCTGGTGCTTACGTTCATTTCCTACATTTTATCCGATGATAAGTCATATTCATATCCTTATGGTTGCATTGTGGTGCCAGTAAGGGTTGTATCGATTTTAATGTTCCAAAAAATGTCTAATGATGATAAATATATGATGGGTCTCACAACCATGTCCTAGAATTTCACTCTCATATTGTATCTAGCATAGGATTGCATTTTCATTCTAGACTTGCATTGTGACAATGATTTAGTGTTCTCTTCATTGCATTCTTCTGGGTTCATACTTTGGATAGTTCTTCTTCACCGTTTGTGTTTCATCATGACTGCACAGGTGTTCGATCCTCACTCTCGTTTATTCACATGTTCTTTTGGTTAGCATTTGTCATCCTGCATGAGATGTTAGTACCATATACATATTCATATTCACAATTCATTACATTTACGTTCTCATTTCCACATTGCATTTACATGAATCATTTACATACATCTTTACATTCATACATGTGCATTTCATACATATCTTTCAAACATGTTCATCCATTTGCATACATTATGAACCATCTAAACATCTAAGCATATAGGAAACATCTCATAAAAGACAATATACAATGTGCGATGATACCAAAAGATGAGCTCATATATATATATATATATATATATATCATGTGTCGATACAAATACAAAATGATGTTACTCGAGCACAATCTATCTAAAAATGGTGATATAATACAAAGATGCCAATGCATCAGATACATCCTATGATATCATCTCTATATCTCTATCAAAATAGCCTAACTCTGGCCCTCTCCCTCGTCACCTGGAGGAGGTGGAGGTGGGGCCCTATTCGGTGGAGGTGCCATTTGTGCTCCCTCTGATCCTCTTGCATAGTTCAAAAATTGGGCCACCTGCGATGCCTTCTCTTGTACCACACCTATATATGATGCATAGTAATATGTTTCCCATGCTATCTAATGATGCACCTCCTCCTATGTAGCCAAGAGCTACTCCCGAAGATCCTGTATATCCCTATCTTGATCTATCAGTCTGGCATCTCTCATAGCACCCTGGATCATCAAATCTCCCACCTGTCTAGTGAGCTATCTCACTCTCTCCCAAGATCACCACTATGGGTCCTACGTTGTATCCTACATAGGCTGATCCTCCTGCATAGGATCCTCCTATTGTGCCTCCTCCTATGGAGGTACCTACTGCTCCTCGGTCGTCTACTCTACCGGCCATCACCGAGACTGTCTAGTACTACCACTGTTGCTCACTCTAATATACATCCCCATATGAGGGGTGGGAATGTCCATCTATACTGTCTAGGGTCGAGGACCCTTATTTTCCTTCTGCTATAATGGAGGCATCTATACCTGTTGTGCCACCTGTGGCTGAACAACCTATGGAGGTACTACTTGTCCTCTACCCACTATCCCCACTAGATCAGTGAACCTCAGAAATGGGTGCATGACGAAGTGCTCCCTATACTCGGTAGTCATGCTAGCATCTGCTATGTTCCTGAGGTAATCCCATTGCACTAGGACCAATGAGTGAATTTCTATCATCGTATGCCCCTTGTCCAACGGCGTACCCCAACCCCTCTCAAGGGTTTCTCGCGTGAAAGTGGGTACTTTCCGATGTGAAGTTCCACACCGAGTGGCGCAAAAACAATGTTTCTTCATGTGATATTTCCCTATGGGGTGCATGAAAAAACTAATTCTTTGCGCGAAAACCCACGACCCAAATTTTAAAACATGGAAAAAATGAGCAAAAATTGACTAAAATGCATGAAATTTGAATTATAGGGAGGTTTATCAACCACTTACAGGTGGTCCATATGCTATGGGCCGGCTGTGTCTCCTGGATCGCTTGAATCGATGGCTACTGTAGGGGACCACCATTTTGTCTTCTAGCTTAGAGCTCTTTTCTCACAAAGTCAAAGGGTTGAAATGATTTGAAAATGACCCTTTTTGTCCTTATATAGGTTTTGACCTAATTTTTCAAAGTGCTCTGTTTTGCGCAAAAATTGCACCACTACCTAATTTGACCACTCTGAATCCATTTTCATGATCAAAATTGAAATTTGACACTTCTACATCACTCAAAATTGCATTTTAAAATTTTTGGGACTGACGTGATCGAACATTTGTGTAGTCAACTTTCTGACGTCGCTTTCTTATCATACACTTATCACACCATCATTTTCTCAAATCTTTGAATTTTTTCCTCAAAAGTAAACTCTAGTCAACTCTAGTCAACCCCAGTCACACTTGGTCAACCAGACCTCAAAATCACTCAAAATTGATTCTAAATCTTCTGGATTCTTCCATAATATGTTCTGAGTTCTTCTTGATATCTGACTCAACATCTATCTGTGATTTTTCACTCTCCATCATCATTATGACATGTCATCTTTCAATTTCACTCCTGAGGGGGCGGGATGATTACATCATTAAATCTATTTCGATCAATCTGATCTGATTTTCAAAAAGGTTTTATTCACTTGGGGCATATTCAGTTTTTCATACCTCACAGTCAAAACTGGATACTCCACAATCAATAAGGGCACCTTTGTTCCTTACATCTTGTCATCTTTTAAGTATCTGAGCAATCTAACTCAGATTCTTAAGGATCAAGCTCCATTCTGGAGATGATTCTCAAAATCTATCTTTTGCGACAGGTATCGGGGCAATCTAACCCTGACTCCTGAAGGTTAAGCCTCATTCTGGGGATAACCTTGTGAAAGATATCCATATTTTGGGATAGGTATCGGGGCAATCTAACCCTAACTCTTGAAGGTTAAGCCTCATTTTGGGGATAGCCTTGTGAAAGATGTTAATCTAAACCAATTTATTGGCAATCTAACCTAGATATTGGGGACTAAGCTTCATTCTGAAGATAGTCCTAAAACCTCTATTTACTATCTTTCAAGACAGGTATCGAGGCAATCTAACCCTGACTCTTGAAGGTTGAGCCTCATTCTGGAGATATTCTTGTGAAAGATATCTATCTGACCAGTGTCTAGGAAATCTAACCTAGATATTGGGGGACTAAGCTTCATTCTTGATATAGTCCTAAAGCACTATTTTACTATCTTTTGAGACAGGTATCAGGGCAATCTGACCTTGACTCCTAAAGGTTGAGCCTCATTCTGGGGACAGTCTTGTGAAAGATATCTTTTTGACTGGCATCTTGGAAACCTAACCTAGACTTTGGAGAGTCAATCTCTATTCTAGAGATGGCTCTGAAATCTTTACATCATCAATTTTCAAATCTATTCTTCTGTGCTTCAAGCATCAGACTATTCTTTGAATCAATGCGCTGCTCGCACATCAATTCAAAGAGGGGAAAAATGTAACACCCCAAAATTGGCATCTTACAACCTTAACCAATTTTGTTGCATTTGTTATCCTTCTGAATCATCAAAGTCCTATTCTACTAGGCAATTCTAAGTTTTTAACTGACTCTACTCGACTTGAGTGTCAAATGCAGAAAATCCTAAACCTGCATCAATCATACATCATATTTAATTCCTAAATACTGATTGGCTAAACAAACCTTATGATCGAATTGATTTAATTAATAAAGTCCTAGCACTTTAATTAAATTAAATTCACCCTCTTTAGCTAGGACATATGAAAAAGGAATTAAATAATATTTAATTATTAGATAAATATCCTCATTTCAATCATTGAATTTAAATATTCAGATAATTGAGAAAAAGCAATTATGAGGTCATATTTATTTAATTAATTGAATATTCTATCAAAAATCTTTCTTTTATTTAGGAATGGAAACTTTGAGTTAATTGTGCTTTAAAGAGAAAGAAAACAATTTAATTCAAATAAAATAGAATTAAATCAAAGAAGGAAAATAGTTAAAGCAGGAAGAAAACAATTTATTGAATTCTTTTCAACAAAGCTTTCTGTTTTTAACTGGCTTTTCTATCTGTTTTATTTCAAGGAGGAAAGTTTCTATTCTGATCATCCCTGAGTCTATAAAAGAACTCTGATTCTTCATTAAAAACCCCCACTCACTTTTGCATTGTTAGAATACTGAATTATTGTCTCATTTTCTTAATATCTCATATAGAATAATTTCATATTGCAATAAGATAGTTTCAATTTCTAGACTAATTGCATTGAAATCATGTCTTAGATTAATCTCTCATATTTCATTTCTTAGTATAATCTTGCATTGTATTACATCCATCATGATAAATCCTTCATTCCTAGATTGGTCCATGGTTGTGAGACTCTCATCCTGAGAGCAATTTCAAAAACCCCGTCTAGATAGAAGACAACAGGTCAAATCATGCAGGCGGACAAGATGAATAATCTCATATTTAGTCTTATGTGTACCTAGTGAAGAAGGACTATGTTGAAGTGTATGGTGAATTAACAAGGCCAAATTTACCGCATACAACAGGAAACTTAGATGAGGACTTCTTGGGCAACATGGTTTGTAGGGAACAATCAAGGACATGAAATGAGGGTTCTTCAGAGCCATACTGTTTTGTAAGGATTTCCACTAGTATGTCATCCTCCTCCTATGAGGCCATGAATGGATCTCTACCAATAACCATAAGCTGCTGTACTAAATTGGCTTTGAGGGGAGCATCTCCTAGATCCGAACAAAAATCTTGGTCAAGTTCAATTTGGGGTTTGGTTGGAGAATACAGGGTTAATTTCTTTGTATTAATACCATGAGATATGGTCATTTTTCCTGAGTGGCATGCAATGCAAGCATCTACTGTGGCCAACCAAGGCCTTCCTAGGATTAATGGATACCCTTCTAGTGTGGCTTTGGGGGACAGGATGATGAAATATGAGGGGTAGTCCAAGGAATCTAGTGTGATAACAATATCCTCTATAATACCATCTGGTTTGACAGTTGAATTATTAGCTAACTAGAGAATGGTGGGTGTTTCCCTCAACCCAATGATACTAAGTATTAACAACACATCCATAGTCATAACATTAATAAAGTCCCCTAAATCAACCAAGATATTTTGTATTTGTATACCATTAATGTGAATGGTAACCACTAGACTCCTGGGATCAGATTATTTAGGCATCAATGCTTTATAAAGCATAAGATCATAAAGCTTCCCAAGAACATGGACAATATTATGATCTTTCTTTTTCCTACCAGCATGCTTGATACAAGCTTCCTTGATTGCTTTATTATAAATTGGAATATCCTTGAGGGCATCTAACAATGGTATTTGGACAGTCATTTTCTTCAGTTGGTCAATCAGATCAATTGCAATAGGATTCTCTTTAGGGGTTACTGATGGTTGGGCCAATCTTTGTAGGTAAGGTGGAATTTTCTCAACATAAACAGATGATGCAACAGGTGGAACAATAGTATTTTGATTGTCAGAAACTTCCTCAGTACCAAAAACATCATTTATTATGGGTCCTCTTGGTGCAAGAAATGTGGTCCCTGATCTTAGTTGGATGGCATTCACATACAGTGAATAAGCCTGCTACTTGTTATTAGGATTTGGATTTGTTTGTGTAGGTAGTTGTGGTTTTTGAGGACTATTATTGGTTGTAGGAGGCAGAGGCATAATGTCTTGTTGCTGAGGTGGAGGCATGATAGCTTGCTTCTGATTAGGCTGATTGGGTCCCCACTAAGGTTGTTGTTTCCAGTTACCATGTGGTTGCCATTGGTTATTCTACTGCGGCTGCTGGTATGGGTTAAACTACTGTTGGTATGGATTAAAATGTTACTGGTATGGGTTAAAATGCTATTGGTATGGATTAAAATTTTTTTGGTATGGGTTAAACTACTATTGAAAGTTTTGGTTATACTGAGGCTGTTGGAAATTTTGGCTATTCTGTGGTTGTTGGTTAGGCCAGTTATTATTCTAATTCTATCCTTGAGGAACAAAATTGTGGGGTCTTTGATTCTGCCAATAATTACTATTATTATTATTATAAACAAAATGATTTAGGGGGTCTTGAGGCATACCTTGTCTCTAGGCCCATGGTCGCCTTTGAGCCACGTAAAAGACCTTTCTATTCTCCTCATCTATTGCCTTGAACTTGGTGGGCATTGAGGTAGTGTCCATAGATGCAATAGTTTTGCACTTACAGTTTCTTTTCTTCTCTCTACAATGGGAGTAGAATTCAGCCAGCATAGCTTCTGCATCCTCTTTCTTCCTTCAGGCTTGCATGGTGTCCAGCTGAGTGGCCATGTCATTTATAATGTCATGTTTGAAGTCAAAAAGGAGGTTGGACAGTTCTATCTTAGACACTCTAGAGCCATTTGTCTTTTGAGACAAGTCCCTTAGTCCTCTTCCTTTTTTAACTGTAGCTCTTGAGTAATTCAGACATATGGTCTTGATGTCTACCCAATTTTTCCAGGTGATGTCGCCACCAGCCATAAGGTCCAAGGCTTTTATGCTCCCATCATTGACACCTTTGAGGAACAAATGTTTTTGTGATTCCTCATTCAACTGGTGTTGAGTATTGTGCTACAGGTTAAACATAAACCTTGAAACATAGTCTTCCAAGGTTTCATCCTCTTTCTGCGACATCTTGAAGACGACATCTCCTTTTAAATCCCATCCTCTAGATTACTCTTTGTATTTTGGAAGAAACATGTTTCTCATGGCGTTCCAATTTGCTACAGCATTAGCTCTGAGGCCCATAAACCACCTTAGAGTAGCCTCTTTAAGGTTTGACAAAAATAACTTCAGCTTATGGGCATTAGTTGTGTAGTCATAGCTCCTATAGAGGATGTCAAACTCCAAGAGGAAGGTCTCTGGATCTTCAGTGATAAGTCTGTAGAATTTTGGTAATGCAGTGGCTGGAATGTTCTTCTAGTTTTGATTACCTTGTTGAGGAGGAATTGGGAAGGGAAATGTGGGCTGAGCCATCCTTGGAGGAGATCCTGTCTGTTGTGGTTGTTGTGGCTGATATATAATAAGAGCTAATGGGTTGTTGTGATACTTAGGCTCATCAAAAAGGACTTCTAAATTTAGCAATTCTTCAGAGGATGAAGGTGATGAAATTTTTCCTTGGGTGTCAGCAAATGGGTTTTCAAATAGGTCCTCCTCTTCACTATCTACTTGGGGTTCCTCAGGCTCAAGATGAAAAAGGTCAAATAGTTCAGCCTGGTATTGATGAGAAAGGAATCTCCCATGAGGATCTCTTCTTCTATGCATAAAACAATTGCTTGAAATTAAGTCCTAGATTATAAAAAATGGAAACATGAACATCAAAGTAGGTTTGAACTAACACCATCCTCGGAAATGGTGCCAAAAATGCTTGGCTAAACAACTATCTTAGAAACACATAGCATTGGACTACTACTTTAGGATTGGAAACCCTAAATGGCTTTTAAGTAGATTATATAGTCTCATTTAACTATAGACCATGGACGTAAACTTGGAATGTTATTTGCAAAGTATATGCTTCAAACCTTTTTGATTCTCATGGCTAAACCTATGGAATTGAAATACATTATGCTTCAAGAATCTATACTATCTCAAGTGAATGCACTTACGCTAAGAAAATAGTAATCATGAGTAGGGGTTACTCTACTCACCTATGCTGCAGGGACAGTTCACCAATTCTGTTACAAGTTGCTGCAGGAACAATAGAGTTCTATTTACTTCTTAATGAACAAGGAAATAACTTCTATTCTAATAAAACAATTCAATCGCCAAGTGGGCCCCCTTGGATGAGTGAATAGAAATGCAATCAAGATAAGAGATGGAAACTCAAATTATGCACTTTATTGATTCATGGAGAAAATGTACTTGGAAATTAAAAAAAGTGTTACAATGTCAACTTCTATTCCAGAAATTATATCAACTAGCTCTCTACTACTGAGAACAACAAAAGTCAACATATTTAAAGAGAAACTACACTACTCGCTAAATATAGGATCACTAATGGATACAAAGTTCTCATAACAGAATATCTCAAACATCAATAGTAGGTCTTCAAGTTCTTCCTAGAATATAGCATGTAGTGGTTCTAGATCTACGTGTGGTGTCTACTTAGGAACTAAATTGACTCATTCCTCCGTGAAAATCCTATGACACGCCCTTCTTCAACTGATTTACTTAATTCCTTTTTTTTTATGCTGGTGCTTCTGTAGGTAATGGTTGTCACTGACTCCTTCAATGCCATCCTGGTATTCTTGAATGTACCATAACTTGACTCCTACAAAATGGTTAGCATACACAACTTCCGAAACATAAATATATTTTATCATTTTAGTAATAAGAAAGAAGTGTTAGTTTCCATTCGATATTCTTGAATAGTATTCGGCTACAGGAAGGAGACTACCCATAAACATAGCATAGGAGATAGGATTATTTATTTAGCATGCAACTACTTATATCCTACAACTTCTATCCATCAGTTCCAAAAAAAATACATCATGTCTTTACCATCCATTTTACCTACTTATGTTCGTACATATATAAAATATATATAAATCATAAGTTTAAAGTCTCTATTTTGAAAGAAAACTACTGAAAAAGGAAAGTAAACAACATGGAAAAGATGGCCTTTTGAGAGGCTCATCAAGCACCTAGAGGTTGGACTTGTTCAACAACCAAATTTTGGCTTAAAAAACCTTTTCAAGGCTTGTGTTAGTGGCTTTTTGTTCTAAGGATGTTTTAGAATAGTTTTTTCTAGTGGTTCAATGTGCTGTGTTTTTTTGTGGAAAGTTGTGTCCTAAAGACCCTATTTTGGGATTGTAAGCCAAATAGAGAAAATTGGTGAAATGACACCTAGTGTGCATAAATTGATCTATTTTAGTTGTACTTTGGTCTAGGTTTGACTTTTGGATCAATTAGAACCTATACATTGGGTTAGAGCAATATAATTGATGAAATGTCAAAAAGATGTAAAAGTTGTCGAGCAACTTTTGCAACTTTGAAAAGTTGATTGACAACATTTTAAAAACTGTTGAAAACTTCCCTAAGGTAGTTATGGGTTAGTTTGAACAGTTGGAATCAGTAAAGTGGACATATTTAAGGATTTTTAATGTGATGTACAAAGGTTGGACAACTTCTTGACACATTTTCCAAGAAGTTTATACAAACAGTTCTCTATGACTGTTACAATTTATTTTTTTGACTTGTAGAGGTGTTTAATGGATTGAATACAGTTTATTTTCAATGTAATTAGTAAATTTAGTTGTGTTTTAAATACTATATTGAGTAATTGAGTCTTTTGGATTTTATTTTGAGGTGTAATTTTAATTTTTTCCATGTTCTAGATTCACTCAACCAATGAGGGTTGTATATATAAAAAAATGAATACATAGTAAATTCCCACCAAGAAAAATACCTAAGCTATGGGGAAAGAGAAATTGGGTCTATTTACAGTTTTTTCCTTTTGTAAGAGAGCTGGTAGTGCTAGAAATGAATGTTAACCTCTTTCCCTAGGCGAGCTTGTTCATAGCCCAGCTAGGGAAACAAGAGACACAATGAGTGTAATCATGCAGGAGTAGATTGAAACATTCAATCCAACACCTTGGTGGTGTCTTTTATATCCTTACATAGCTTTTTGAATGATTTGGAGGAGTTTTGAATCCATTTGGATGGATTTTGAAAGAAATATGCTAGGACTACTTCATTTCCTAGTGAATTAGCATAGTTAGGGTTTTGTACTGTACGTAAGGTGTCAGGACCCAAGACCAAGAAAATATCTTTTTTTTTTTATCAAAGGGTGTATAGATCACACATTCTTCAGAGGCTTGTGTTGAAGGTTTAAGAAAGGAAGCCAAAACTGTACAAAATAGGGCTAATATAGTCGTAAAATCTTGTAGCCTTTATTTATAGGAAGATTGGGTAGTGATAAAAGAATGGACCCTAAACCTTTATTGAGGTTTCATTTTTGGTCATAAATGAGTGAATAAAATTCCCTAGACTCCTGAAAGGTCATACTTAAAGGGTTGGTATGTGAAGAGTAAGTTTACCCTTGTGAGCTCAGTTGAAGGATCAATTGAGCTTAAAATTAGTAGGAAGGTTGAAGAGTGGGTAAGGATATTGGATTGGATCCCTCCTAAGATCTTAGGTTATCAAGAAGACCATAGAAAGTCCTAGAGGGAATTCTAGTAAACTAGTGATAAGTTTAGGAAGTCAAAACCTCCTTGTCACTTACATAGGTTTAACACGAGTCTAAAATATTTATTCCACACATCCTAAGTATGTTGGAGATTATCAGTTGAAATTTTTGAAAATTGGGTTGGAAAAAATAAAATATTAGGTCCTTTCAAGGGTCTCATGCTAAAATTAGGAAATTTGTATTGACCCACAAAAGAGGGTATAATTTCTAATGACCCTGAATCATCTTCTAAAAGGGAAATTCTAGGAGAAGTTTTGTTAGGAAGAGAATATATGTTTTTTTGACATAATATAGGAATGGAAGGAGAATGTGATTCAGTTCATAAGGATTTTTTTCTCTTATCATCGGTAACAAGGGTATACATGATATTTTTATAAATGAACTTAGCTTTGTGATAAAGTTTAGTAGGAACAATGTACATAGAATGTAGACATGATCATCCTAAGAAAATATTATAATTAAGAGAACAAGGAATGACATTAATAATAGTAGGTAGAAAACAAGACCTACTTTAATAGGCAAAGTGATAATACCTAAGTTTTTATTAGAAAATTATTAAAGCCACATATAGGAATATTATCAGGTTTAATTAAAAAAACATCCACATGTATCGTGTGTAACAAGTAAATTATATCAACATTAAGTCTTGATCTATTATTAATTAATTTTTTTTGAATAAGATTAGCATTAATAAGGACAAAAACTGTGAAAGAATCATATTGATGTTGAATTTTTTAAGGAGGAAAGTCATCTTGAGAAAATACAATTTGAGTTTTTTTATTTGTTTCATTCATGCATTCCATTATGGATGTTATATTAACATAGATATGAGTTGAGGTATTCATGTTTCTCAAGGCTTGTTGTAATGCTTCCTGACATGTGGGTGAAGTTTGAAGAAGCTCCGAAAGGGAGATCTTAGGAGTAGCATGAATTTGATCTATTAAATCACAGCTCTTTCTAAAATTTTGAGGGAGATGAGGTGTAGAAGGAAGAACTAGTTGAAAAGTAGGAAGAGGAGGAACACCTAAATCTGTAGGTTCTCTTTTATTCCTTATGTTTTAAGTGTGAGAAACTTCATGATAGTTTTTTTAGTACCTATCACCATAATAATTTTTTTTTTTTTAATTTTGAGATGGAGGGGTATTATAACAATAATGAAAAACCACCTTAGGATTTTTACTACCCAAAACATTAACAACATTGACTTAATGAAGATCTTGATTATTCATGGGTTCATCAGTAGAAGGGATGTCATCAAGGAAATTAGTATTGATATTATCCTATTCTTCCAAGGTGTCCTGATGAGTACGACAATATTTAGAATAAGGATTAGGGACTTCCATAAATGCTTCATTGCTAAAAGGGATGTCATTTAATGAAGGTAAGGTAATGTTAATAAAGGTATTGATAATTTCCTCTTGATCTAAAATGTCCTCATAAAGGGCGTATAACTTAGGAGAAGGATAATCACTCTTTAAGACTTCAATGGTAGAGATAGAATCATTGACATGAAAACAAGATAAAGTTTCCCTAAGAGTATGAAAAATCATATCAATTTTCATTACCATAACATCATTTTATTTCACCAATGTACCCTCATGAAGGAAATACATATTAGGATAATTTAATCAACGTTGTCTTCTAATGGTTCATCCCAAATAGGAAGATGAGTGGAAGAAGGATTATTATCTTGCCTCAATATGTCTTCACGAGGAGGGTCCTTAGGAGAGAAAAATAAAATTAATATTTAGAAAATATTGATGGTGAAGAAAGCAAAATGACATGTGCAAAATGTATCAAAATATATGTATTTTTAATATTCTTTCAATGCAAGTGCATAAACAAGGAATGAAAGGATATATATAAAATGAAATGATTGATAACTAATGGATGCAATGACTTTACTTTTATTTATTTTTTAATGTTTTAAAAATATAGAAATGAAATTTGGAAGAATAAACTAGCTTGTTAAATGCATGAAATACAAAAAAATTAAACAATAGAATACATACAAAGAAGATCTAAACATCAAATAATAAGTGGAAATGCTATGAGTTGGGTACACCAAAATATATAATAGAAAATATGGATCAAGGAGGCTTAATGAAATATCCAATTAAACATTAGGAATACAAAACCACCTCAAGAAAAATATGGTTGAAAACAATGTGATATAAGAGATGTCAATGCAATATTCATTCTTAAAGGGTTTTGGTTCCTTTTTCGTTACCTGAAATGAAGGAAGATAGATAAGCCTATTATGAAAATTGTCTAATTATGAACTTTCTAAAACTCTAACTAAGATAGAGATGAAAATGGAAGAGAACTTGTGTGCACCTAGAAATGAAATGAGAATTAAGCTTCTATACATGTAAATTTCTGATAGTCGAGATCACACGGGCATCTCTACATGCAAATAAGCTAGATGGAGCATTAAGAGTTCAAAAATAGTCATCAACAAAATATTAAATATACATTGAATTGCAAATGTGAGAAAATGGTGTGCTAGTTTTAACCATAAATATATTGCTAGAAAAAATGAATATATAGATTACGATAAAATGTATGCTAAAATTACAATAAACATTAGTATCTTCAGCAGGGACGACTGGAACTACTACACTTAGGGCCTCCGCAGTAATGGATAGAATGGGTTTTCAAGGAGGGATTTGACAAACATCTTCAGACAATGACGCACACTTCAGAGGGTATCAGATTTCGATGGTAAATGTTATATTGGGGGTTTTTAATCGCACGAGTTTGCAAAAAAATTCTCGTGAGCTTCTGGGTACAAGGATCCCTTACAGATCTTTCAGGGTAAGGCAATGGTAAAACCTACAAAACCCATGTTTGTTAATCCCTGTTATCATATTAAGAAGTCATCCTCTAAGCCTTTTAACATTAAATCAGATTGCCCAATGCTAGCCTTGGATCCTTTGCAGAAGGGGAAAGGGCTTCTCTCGGCAAACAACTATTCTCATCATGTTTTGTCAGAGTCGAAAGGGTCCAAAGGGTATGTGCATGATATTGTATCCCCAGAGGGGTTCCAGGGCACCTATACTATCAAGATCAGAGAGATTTCAAACAACACTCATCTGGGCTTGGAGTGTTCCCCCATTGTTTTGCAGGGAAAGGTCAACCTCCGTCAAAAATTTCAAAAATTTTCTGGGCGGGAAAATAAAAGTCATAATTTGAACCTCTCAAGCTCTCATCTCATCATCAATCAGACGTTTCCTTCGGGCCCCAATATCAAATCAGACCCTCCTACAGATCAGATCTTGGAAAAAGACATTCCTCAATAGATCTCCCCTAAGGTTTTAGGGTTGTATGAGGAGGCTCCAATTTTAGATCCTATTCAGTGGGCCCAAGGAAAAAAAACTTGTGGATTTTGAAAAATCTTCAAGAATAAATCCTCAGGACCCAGTGTTCCCTGCCTAGGACATGCAGAATAAGGATCTCTAGTTTCAATACTCTCAAAACGTTTCTAGTTTGGTTTTTCACAAATCTAATCTGGTACATAGAAGACAAGGTTTTCGAAAGCCAAAGATCCTTAAGGGAAAACATCCCATCTTTGACATTTGTGTGGGCTCCCCTGCTCCCAATATAGGTTGTCCAGCCATAGGCTACGCTTTTGCCTCCTACGCAAGATCAAGGGTCTTCTCCTCATTTTGAATCTGCCAGAGCCCCCTTAATCAAAATCAGTCTGAGCACTCAAAGATTTGAGTTAAAAAACAAGGCCAGCCTTCTGTTGATCGACAGTAGGTTCAAAAACTACATGTGACTGTAGTTCTTCCCGAACACATGCTCCAAAACCAAATTGGGATCCTCCGTCAGTCAGCCCTAATTGGTAAGTATGCTAACTCTCACATTTCCTTTCTATCTATTAATGCTTGGGCTACTGAATCTTGGCTAGGATTACATGATCTCTTCATGATGGATTTGGAATCAAATTTCTTTATTGCTATTTTTAAATCAAAAGAAGAGAGAGATGCAGTCCATAAGGAGAAAGGGTGGTTCTGTCATGGTGCAGGCATTATCATCTTTATCTGGGCCCCAAAATTTTTCCCTCAGCCTCATTCATGTCATTTATTCCCCCAATAGATATCCTTCCCTTCACTTCCTCTGGAATATAGAGGTCCAGATATTAATGAAGTTCTCGCTAATTCTTTGGGAATCTTTATCAGGCACGATCTCCTTCCATTTGAATTTACTCATATGGAGGTCAGAGTCTGTATCCTCATTGACCAAACTAAGGTTTTCCCTTGGGTAATAAATATTAAATCAAAATGGGGTTCATGGTCTCAAATCTTAGTGATTCAGGAGGAGCATACTGTTCTAGAGCGCCAAGACAAATTGGGCTACCTGAATTCTTTTTGTCACAATGCTGGGCTTAAGGAGGTGGTCATCTGTAAGGATCTCTCTTCAAACCCCATAGGCTATTCCATTCCTAATAATGTTGGGGATAAACCTCACGACCCTTATCAAAGGCCTCATGATACTCTGTGGTCTGGAAGACCATCTGCGGAGATATTGGGAAGGTGTATTGGCAGTTTCTTCTCTTTTCTCTAACATTTTCTACGAATGTATTATGCCCCGTAGCTTAAGGTTTTGGCTCTCCAGATCTTGGGTTCTATCCATATCCAACCTCCTCTTTCCATGACAGCTCGCTTGTTAGGCCAACAGTCTGGGGGCTCTAGTTTGATTCAAGCTAATCCATATGAAAATGTTTCAAAGGCCAAGGGATTTGAGGGCTACCTTATTCTGGTTGACTTAGGGGTCCTACAAAAAGACCTTAATCCACTGATCTATAGGGTAGATAGTGATTTAGGGCACTTAGGTATCCTACCATTAGCACTCTTTAGTAGGGTTTGTAAACCTTCTCTTTAGCCTACTCAAATTTCTCCTTAGAATCAAGACATTCTTGACCACCCTCAATCATCCCAAAGGAACCAGAGTGGATTATTAATATGCATGAATCAAATTTGATCAATCTAGAAAAGGATCTTATGATGGAATCTTTAATCCTAAAAGTGGTAGAAGAAAAAATTGATAACCTTCAAAGTGGCTCTGAAGCACACTCAGATTCGGAAGTGGAAGATCATTTTCAACCTTTTATTTAGGGAGGAAATGCTCCAGAGGAAAATCTTAATGAGAAAGTAATATCATGTTCTATATTCCAAACAGAGCTAGACCATTCCAAGGCCACGAAGTTAAGCTCCCAAAAGAAACTCAGGGGCAAACCTTCAAAAATCTCCAAGCTTAAACAAGAGATAGCTCAGGGAACACAACTAACCATCAATTTTCAGAGGAAACCAAGAAAATGTAAGGAAGAGGCTTCAACCTTTATTTCAAAAAAAATTAATGGAAGTAGGAGGGTGAACAACTCTCTAAAAGGATTATGAGGATTTTATCATGGAATGTTAGAGGTTTTAATATGTCTAACAAAGCTCGTATAATAAAAAACCAGATCCTTGTGGGGGGTGCAGACCTGATGCTTCTGCAAGAGACCAAACTTTCAGAAGAGGTAGGAAATAAATTATTACCAATGTGGCATAACTGGGGTTTTCTGATCTCAGCATCAATAGGTGCATCTTGAGGAATGGCTATTCTTTGGAACAGACACAAATGCCAAGTTTCTCTTATTTCAAAGAACACAAATTGGATAGTAGTGGAAGTTAAAATCTTTTCTATCTCTTTCATCCTAATTAATGTTTATGGCCTAATTTCCCCATTAGGTAAGAAGAGACTTTGGAACTCTCTTTCACAGATATTGAAAGGATTGCAAGGGAGCAAAATTATTTTGGGAGGGAATTTTAATGCTACTCTAGGCCTACAAGACAAGACGAGTGGAGGCACCCCATCCCTACAAGTCATAGACGATATCCGTTATTTCATTGATGGCAACCAGTTACTAGACTGTGTCCCTTCAAATGCTAAAATATCTTGGTCCAACAAGCGGAAAGGGAGTAGTTTTGTTGGAGCTAGGCTCGACAGGTTTTTAGTTAACTCCCTCTGGTTGCCTGACCATGGGATATACTAATCCTCAATTCTCTCCCTTACTGGATCTAACCATTTTGTTGTGTCAGAAAAAATACAAACATATCCTATCCTCACTAGACCTTGGCCATATTTTAAGATTCAAAAAATGTGGTTTCAGGATTCATATTTCCTATCTCTCTTGTAAACCTTGTGGTTCCAAGCCCCACACACTGCTGGAACAGAAATGTTTAAGTTGTCTAAGAAGTTGAATTTTATGAAAATCAAAATGAAACAATGGAACAAAATTTCCTTTGGGAATACCTTTAAGCAGAAGGCATAAATTCAAGGGAAACTATGGAAATACATGCTGAACAAGTTATCTATAATAAAAAATTTGATGAACTGCTGATCAGAGAGGAAATTTGTTGGTGTCAAAAGTCTAGGGAGTTGTGGTTAAAAGAAGGAGATAGGAACACGTCCTTTTTCCATATGTCCTCCAAAGTTAAAAGGCCTAAAAGCTCTATCTTCCAAATCAAGGATGGTAATGGGAGGACCATTAATAATCAAAATGATGTACAAGAGGAAGCATCTAGATTCTTCTTGTAGCTTCTATCAATGGATCCTCACGTAATCCCCATGCAGCACCCCCCATCCTTAACTGTATCCCTTCCCTAGTCTCAGAGTCTAATAACAAAGCCTTATTAGCCCCTTTCTCATTGGATGAAGTTTGAGCTACGATATTTTCTATGGATGCAGACAAGGCCCCACTCCCTAATTGGTTGACCCCCTTTTTTATTTCAAACAAAATGGGAGTTTATGAGTTTGGACATCCTCAAAGAAGCAGAGGAGTCTAGGAAACATACCTGCATGTTGAAACATTTTAATAACACCATTATCACTATCATCCCCAAATTCCAACATGCTTCCTTCTTTGCTGACTTGAGGCCCATATCATTGTGTAATACCATCTACAAGATAATTTCCAAACTAATGGCCACCCGGCTACGGAAACTGATGCCAAAAATTATATCGGAATAGCAAGGAGGTTTTTTACCAGGTAAAGATATGGTTGAAGGGGCCTTGATAATGCACAAAGTGCTTCACTCAATTAAAGAATAAAAACTTCCAGCAATGGTCCTAAAACTTGACATGACCAAGGCGTATGACAGGGTTAACTGGCATTTCCTATAGTTAGTGATGGAAAAATTGGGTTTTGACAAAAAATGGATCAAATGGATTATAACATGTATTAGAGGAGCCAAATTTTCTTTGATGGTGAATGGAACTCCAAGTGGATATTTCTCCTCATCACAAGGAGTTAGACAGGGGGACTCCCTTTCTCCCTTTCTCTTTATTATTCTTGTAGAAGGCCTAGGTAGAGTCAACTCCATCAAAAAGACCATGGGTATTTGGGAAGGTATTAGTATCAGGTAGTCTCAGCTCAAATTATCCCACACTCTATTTCTAGATGACTCACTATTATTTGGTAAAGGTAGTGTCAAGGAAGCAACGATTATCAAGGAAACTTTGGTAGAATATTGTGAGGCCTCTGGGAAAATATTAAATGAAGGAAAGTCCAAGATCATTATTTTTAATATGAATCTCAAAGCAAGTAGAGTCATTTAGAGAATATTGGGCTTCTCAATGGCCCATACTCCCAGTAAGTATCTTGGTATCCCTTTCTTCCAAAGCAATGCCAAAGAAAATTTTTTGGGAGGGAGTATTATCAAACATTAGAGAAAAATTGCTTCTTGGAAAGCAAGGTGGTTGTCCTTGGCAGGAAGAACCCTATTAGATAAATCAGTTCTGAGCTCTATTCCTAATTATATCATATCAGTAATTTTTTCCCCCTGGAGTGATGAAAAAAATATCCAAATACTTGAAAGATTTAATATGGAGTAGCAACATGGATGATAAATCCAAAGTCCCATTGGTTTCTTGGAATAATATATGTAAACCTAAAGCCAGCAGGGGTTTAGGTTTTCACATAATCTAGTAAAGAAACTTCAGCCTAGGGGCTAAATTGGCATGGAAAATATATGAAATCCCAAACAGTCTCTGAGCAAAGGTTATCAGAACAAAATACCTTGACTCGGAGGACCCAGATTGAATTTTCTCAATTAGTAACCCTCCCAACAGATCAATCATGTGGGATTTTATAGTAAAAATTAGAGAGGTAATCCTTCCCAACCTCTATTGGCGGATCAATTTGGGTACCAAGGCCTTGTTTTTGTTAGACTCAGGGAATGGACACACCCAATTGTCAATCGTGCCAAATCTGATAAGAGCCAAAAACATATTGTAGTAGAGCTGGGGAGATAGAGTTTTAGATTACATTTCATGGACCGATGGAACAGTAAAATGGAAAGACCTCTCCCAAACTCAGATCCCTCAACCAAAAAAAAATGAATTGGAAAAGATTCTAAAATGGAGGTTCATCTCGATCAACGGTGATAGAGATAGATTAATCTAGACGAAAAGTAAGTCAAGAAAAGACACAGTTAAAGAAGGATATTAGTCTCTAGTAGAGGCCCCACCCATTCCAAACTCCATCCTTAAATTCTCTTTGCATAGCTCCATTCTTCCCAAAATTAGAGTCTTCTTCTGGCTAGCAATCCAGGATAGGATCCTATCCAGTACAAGACTAAAATGGCTGGGGATTACGGATAAATTCCCATGCTTCTTATGTGGGGCACTTTCAGAGGATACAAATCACCTATTAGTAAGTCATGATTTTACACAAGCTAAATGGAAATGGACTCTCAGCAAACTAGGATGGAGCACCCCCTATAGACATCATTAAAAATGGTACTACAACAATGGCCCCTCCTACACAAGGAATCATTCTTTGCCATCATATGGAGAGTTATCCCTGCAGCAGTGGTTTTGTCCCTTGGGTGGGAAAGAAACAAAAGGTTCTTTATAAAACAAGCCTCATCAGAAAATGTAGTCTGCAGCATGGTGGAGAAGAATGTATCAGAAATGGTAAACACATATGTGTCAAAGGTGAAATCCCTATCCTCGACTTTCACTTCATTGGACAACTTGATATTAGCAAAATGGCCCCAGATTGCTATACCATTCAAAGGGGTCTTGATCGGGAAAATGCTTAAATATCAAATTAGAAAAGATATCAAATGGATCCCACCATATCTCAATCAAACTAAACTAAATTTTGATGGAGAAAGTAAAGGTAACCCAGGGAAAAGTGGCATTGGTTTTGTGCTTAGAAACATAGACAAATCCATCATATTAGCCGTGTATTGTGAATTTATGGAGGGAACCAATAACATGGCCGAAGCTCGAGCTTTACTATGTGGGGTTAGGTCGGCAATTCAATTTGGAATAAGGAACTTGCATATTGAAGGAGACTCACTGCTTATTATTTCATATTTATCTAAGAAATCCACAATTAGCTGGGAGATTAAGTATATACTGCAGGAAGTGATTCAACTCTTACCGAAATTCACTTCATACACTATGTCACATTACTACAAGGAAGGAAATAAATTAGCCGATTGGCTTGCCAATTTGGGGGTCGAGGGCGTTGATGTGGATTGGGAAACTTGGAGTATGTACATGTCGAGTCATCACAAGTTCCAAAGTATTTAATGGAAGAATGTGGATAGCATATCAATCAACTTTCACAAGGTGGATTGTGGTGCATTTCGCATGAGATTACTTCATCACAACTTGGCCAGAGCATAATTACCAGCAGTTAATGAAATCAATACAATTCGTGACAAGTACAACTTTGGGATTTTAAATCAAGCTCATATATCTGGGACACATGTGGGAGGGCCTGCTACTTGTTTTCACCCTCATCATGATGTAGCCATCCGTCCTGGCCTATTTATCACCCATAGCTTCTCATTGCTAAACATTGTTTATGAGATTTTCTTTTTTAATTCTGGACTAAATGAAGGCAAAAATGGATTACAAGAAGTTAAATTTCAGGATTTCCCTAGGGACAAAGGAGTGAGAACATCCCTTGTCAGGCCCTTATTTGGGTAGATAGATGAAGGTTGTCTTTAAGCATCTTTTGAGACCTGTAAATGACGCAATCAGGGGCATCATTGGGGATGGCAGATTGCTCCTAGACGCTCCCCAACATCTTTTTAACACACAAGTGGCTGCGGTGTTCCTCTTGAATTGGTATGACATGGTACCTGATTATGGTGTCTTCTTTCGTATGACTAAGAAGATTTAGAAACCAGAATTTGTCTTGGAGAGAGAACTTCAAGAGGCAATTAATGGATACCAGTTGTGGTCAGCTGAGGCATGGCTCTTTTCACTAGGAAACCTGGATAACAAGAAAGAAATAGCCTGATTGTATGATATTTTAAAATTGGCTCTGTAGGGTCGGTACATTCTGCATCTTAGGAGGGAAATCATTAAGTTTATGGATATATTACCCAGTGGAATGGTTTCCAATGCATTCTTTCTCTTCGACTAGATATCAAAACTGCTGGATTTTGTTGAAAATGAAGACAAAGTACACTCTCCTTCTACGGCTTCTACTCCTGCAAGGTCAGCCAACTCTGTGTCCAACAGGGTTTTGGCAAAGCCAAAGAACAATTTCAGTAATGTCCAGGCTCTCCAATTTTGTGGTAGTGGGCTCAACTCATTTTTGGACTGTTAAATATTGAATTTGGGTGTTGTTTTGTTTAAGGCAGAAGCACTCTCGGCAGGTTTTCTTTCTGGTCAATTTCTCTTCTTCTTCTATGTTTGTATATCATTATATCAGATAATATTCGCCTTAGTCTTTAGATTAGTTTTTAGCAGCTTCGACAGGTTGTATGTTCTAAATGTAATGTATGTAAGGGCTGGGATCGAGGCTTTTCTTGTTGCTTCTTTCCCTCCTGAGCCCTTGAAGCAGTGTATATGCTATATTAATAAAATATTTCAATGGCTTTGCCATTTTCGCCCAAAAAATTTTTTTTATCTATAATGAATTATTTTTTATATCTATAAATTTGAAAAGATTGTTTCTAAGATGAACCAATAACAAGAGTAACCAACTTTAAGCATTATACATGTTCAAGATAATTCATCTCACCAACTCTCCTTTGGCAACTAGAATTTTTTTAGGATATTTTTGCTTCATAATAAAACTTTTAGAAAATGGATAACCATGTAAAAACTTGTAAGAATATTACTAAACAACTCATGGCATTTTTATTTTTATTTAACCTACATTTGAAATTATTGAAGTATCATAATCCTTAATATCTTCATATTTCAATGCTCCAAGATGTTACTGCAATGCCTAAATCTACCCCTTTCTTCTCTTCCTTGATACAAAACCTTCCTAAGAAAACATTTTGAAGATCTTGCATGTTTTTGATTAAAATAAGCAGCAAGAGGGTGCTGGCCCGTGGTACAACAGAGCAGAATCACAATGGACATGTCAACAACATATTAACATGAACAAAGGAAACTGCGAGAACACAACAGCCAAAGTGCAGTTAAGGAGGAAAGTCAAGGAACCAGTAGAAAATCATAGTCAGCACACCATGAAAGCACATAGTCTGCACATGACAACACATTGAAGGCACCATAGACTGCACATTACCAGCACCATGAGTCCCACCAGAGCCCTGTCGGTCAAGCCCAACACAAGTATC
>MU223344.1:43590-63275 GCA_018584345.1 Thuja plicata | reverse complement strand
GACGGCACAGAGCAGACAGATCTGAACTCCAGCACCATCCACAAGTCCACCTGAGGAGAGACAGAGTGACTCCTCTGCCGCCGCATCCACACACCGGCAGGAGAAAAATATCTCCCCTTCCAAGAGATCCCCAAGAAACATTCGCACCAGGAAAAGAAAAAGGAAATCCTGGGCAAGAAAACCCCCATACAGATATTGGGCAGGTCAGGAGGAATGACGTTCCCCAAACCCACAGGCAGGACAGACACTTCCAATATAATACTGGAAGGCCACACCATTGGGTTGGGAACACCGCCACTCCCACTACCCACGCATATCCTTCTCTGCATCACTTCCCCAGCCGACCGATCCGCACTCCAAACACCATCGCAGGCACTATTCTTCCCAAACTTGAGTGTGCAGACAAAGCACTCAAAGAAAGAGTCTTTCCTGGTCACGCAGACCCAGGACAGAGCACTCCAAGGAGAGGACACTCTCAGTCTCGCAGAACCAGAATCTTCACCCAGCCAGGGCAAGCAAGTCCTCCAGCATGGTAGGCACCTATCCTGCCAATCGAACCCTCCATTCCTACCATCAGGCGGCTCCTCATCCTCCTCAATAATCTCATCATTGCTGATCAGAGATCGACAGGCAGCTGAAACCGTTGTTGGTTTCAAAAGCGGACTCCCGCCCATTGCTCCCTTTACAAATGTTATTAGCTACCTTGAAGATCTTGCATGTTTGCAAAGTTACATGACTCTATTGTTTCTTTATTAGAAATGAATGAGTTTCTTAGTTTACTAATTGTTCATATCAAAAAATTATGTAAGATAAACATACCTCTTGGTATTGAATTGTTCATTGAATTAATTATAGCATCATTATCTATAATTTAATCTTGATACTCTCCTTCATCCATAATATAAGACTCAAATAGTCTAGTGTTTAAGAGTTGTCAATAGTGCAAATGAAGAAATATTTCTCAAAAAAACTAATAATTTTACAAAATATTGCACTGCTTTGAATATAAGAAAAATACACCATTGTCTACTCAATTTAGATTTATATTTTCAAATTTGATTGGTCAAAATTTTATTTAGCTTATATTTTTTTGTTATTCCAACAGTCTAGTCAGGGCAAACATTTAAAAATGATCAATATAATCATTTTTATTTAAATTTAATAAAAAAGAAAGGGATTTCAAAAAAATATATAAGAACAATTATTTTATTTCTTCAAATATTATATCTTATATAAAATTAACTAAAAATTCTGAGAATTAACTCAATAAAATTTCTACATAAAGATTTAAACATAAAACATGAATAATTACAAACTTAATATTTCAACCCATCAAACAGAAAATATGCCTCTCAACAAAGCCTTCAATTATTAGGTGGCATGCATACCATATTACGGGTCGATTACGAACTCCACGCGTTGAACCTTAGAGTTATGAATCAATCAAGTAACCAGATGCAAATTCTACTAGATTTAACTGTAAGAATGCATCTCAATCATCAAGATCAGATACAAATCTTATTAAATTTAACAAACCACACCACATAAAAATCCCGACTCAACTTCTCGTATACTAAACACAACGAGAGGCACACAAAACAGTGTTTTTATTCATGCACTCATTATCAGCACTGCTGCCACCTAATGCGCAGGCTATTCCATTCAAAACCACTGCAGTCGACTTCATCGACAAGAATAACAGTATAAACCCCGTGGCAATCATCAGAATCAAAAAGATACACAGGCTCTCCGTAGTATATAAATTTATATCCTCCGTGGTATTTTATTTTATAACACTCACAACCACTAAAAATTACTTCCACGTCGCCATTCTCACACCGAGGCTCTTCCCACATAGAAAATGAACTACCCACACAAGGCTTTGAAACCGCCATCCAGACAAGCAATACTCCCATAAAACTCGAAACACTTATTTTCTCCATAACGTTACAAATCAATGAATTTGAGAGATCAAATGTTTAGATGTGCTGCAGAAGGAATTGTTCTTTATATTTATAGAGGAAAAGTAGGTATCAGTAAGTCTACTTTTGTTGTTTTATCTTCAAGGTAAAGATCGGATGAGACGTGGCTTAGCTACATCAAACGTCTTTAGTATGAGTCAATCGTCTTTTCCAAGGCCTGCAACCGACATTTTTCGTTGTTACCGACCTAAATAGTTTCTTAAGTACCTTCCATCAAGAGGGATTATCGCATACAACTTGTTTTAAGTAAAAAGAATATGTATCTTTCGCAAAGTTAATACGTAAAATTCAAATCAAAAATATTTTAAAAGTGAATCATTCTTTTGTTACGAAAAAAAGGAATATACAGGAATTTAAGTGTTTTATTCTCTTGTTTTCATTATTCTTCCATAAATATATATCTTATATTTTGTCACTATTCTATCTCCATTGCATATTATTTGGTAATATTCATCTCTATTGGTATTCATCAATAACTATTGCATCGTTTACTTCATAGATCTTAGTACATTTTAAAGAAAACTCTTATTCACAACACAATTACACTATGATGAGGTCTATGCATACTTTGCAACAAGACAATGATAAATTTTTATATAATATATTAGAATATAATATTTAAATTTATATGACATAGTATACAAATATCTAATTCAAATCTGAATTGTTGTTTAGTGCCTTTCATTAATATGGATTATTGTATCCAATTTGTTTTAAGCAAAAGGAATATGTGTCTCACAAAGTTAATATTACGGAGAAAATAAAACTTATGAATATGAGGAATTTAAGTGTGTAATGCTCTTGTTTACATATTCTATTATAGTACATCATTTCTTTTATTGAAAGTCAAAATGGATATATTTCTATCTTTTCTTAACTACACTATAAACACCCTACCTATTACCTTTGTTAATGAAACACTATGTATTACCTTTCATAATGAAGTCTTCCATTTTGCTACTCTTCCTTCTCCATTGCATCTACTCTTGTCATCTTCATCATCTCTATTGATGTTCATCTCTACAGAGAAACCATATTAAGTCTTGTATTTTATTATGAGAAAACCCCTACTTGGAACATGGCTACGTCATGCTTAGGTATACACATGATGATTCATTTAGCCCTAATTCTTTTCAGAAAGGCAAAATTCAAGTGGGGGAATCCTCACAAGAATCAAATAGGGGAAAGAAGAAATCCTTGTTTTATCCTACTAGGTTATTAGGGACAAAAATAAAACCTATCCACAAAGTAAAGACAAATAAAATTAATATTGATCTAAATGTGAGGAATGTGAATTAAATCTATGATTCTATTTTGTAACCTCTATTTGTGGACCAACTAAGTGTGGACTTTTATATTAAAATCCCTATTCAGATTGAGAAGTAAACCCCTATGGAGAAGGGGTCCTCTACAACCAAAAAGGTGGATATGATTAATATTGTAAATGACCTCACTGATGGCGAGAATAATATATTCAATTGATTGGTGTCAGAAGTCTATGTCATAGAGAAGAAGGTTAATTCCCTCAATAACTAAATAGAATCATGAAAAGATACTTTGAATAAAAATCCCACTTTAAATTATGTAGGGTTTTTTTAGCTCTAATTCATAATGTTGCAAAGGATGTTACGATAATGAAGGTAGATCACATAGAGAAAGTTAGGAGCCTAGAAGAGTCCCTTGATAAGGCACAAGAGACATTGAGGGTTTTGGTGGCTATTAGTAGGATAGCTATGTAAAATAGTACTTATGGGATCAAATAGTTGAATGTGTAGGATCAAGTACTCCAGGGTATATCTAAAGGTAAATCTAGTTCTCTTGCAAAGAGTGTGAAGAGAAAAGGAAAGAAAGAGGTGGTGGTGTTGCATGACACATGTACGGATCTTGCTCCCAGTCCTTCTACTAGGACATGTATCCATGATAAATATAAAAATATTCAAGACAACATTGTGCATAATGTTCTATATATTAATTATGCTAATATTTGTTATTAAGATTTGAAAGGACCCATAACCCATATAGAAAAAATACCATTAAAACATAAACCATAGAACTAGACTTCAGGGCATTACAATAAGAAGCCACAAAGCTATTACAAAACAAAATTAATCAAAAACATATGAGTATTTTGATCAACTAAATCTGAACTATCAATACCACTATACTTGTCCATACAATTATCTAACCTTGACTTTGAGTACCAACCAATCCTCTTCTTCCTAGTACCACAAATTGTACAGTTCTAGTTACAGTTATCACAACAAAAAATAATAATCTTGCAAGGTTTAACTTTAACATCCATAGATATAACAACATTCCAGCTGTAGCACAGTAAAAATAAACAAGAGATCATTTAGAATTGGATATATCCTCTAAATCCTTTGAGTAGTGATGAGATCCTTCTTTAAGTCATCCCCATAGGCATCCTTAGGTTCTTCTTAAGTTTTATAATCATGTTTCCTCTCCTTTGCACTTTTTCTCATTTTACTCTTTTCCGTTGCCACTCCAAACATAACCTTCATCATTATACTTATCAGTAACCTACATAAAGAAGATATAGAAAATTTAAAATAAACTTTAGAAACAACATGAGGAATGATATTTTTGAGAGAGATCAATCTATTATGAAGATCGTTAATCTGAATCATTGTAGAATTATCCCTTTCACATCCTGGCTTGGGGGCAGGGACATATTTTTAATACATTCTTCCTCAGGAATAAGAGGAGAGGTACATGCCATATTCACCATGTCCTCAACATCCTCCAAAATGATAGTAATCTATGAGGATTTCTCTTCCTTATTATCCCCCAGCTCTTCAGTCTCCTTATCATAGTCCTCACCATCCAAGCTATTTTTTACTTCACTCTCCTTAGGTTCAAACTCTTGGTTAGTCTCAGGGACCACCTCCTCCTCAAATTTTTTTTATTGAAATCTTGCCTATTACTCAACCTAGCATACCTAGGCTCCCTAGAATTGATATCATACCTTTTCTCTCTCGAGATACCCAATTAATGGCCTTACTGAGAGTTAGTTTCTCCTATCTCTTTATTTTCCAGATGAATGTAGTTCCTTTATCTAGATTTGAAATTTCTAATCTTGATAGGGACATGCTTCTTAACATGGGCTTTCCTTTTAACATGGGTGGTATAAAAGAGGATTTCTTCAAACAAAACACTAGGGGAGAGATTTTCCTTATCAGAAGGTTGTTGGATTTCACTAATTTTTTTCTCTTGGGTTTATGGTTCAAACTCTTAGGGTGAGGGTGAATGCTAGTTAGTTCAATTTTAACCATGCTCCTGGGATTTTCTCCAATCTAATGTTCTTTCTTATGGGGATACATAAGACACCTACTTCTTATGTGAGAGTTACTAAAAATAAGCTTTTACAAACAATTAATGAGGCCCTAGTGCATATGAGGAGAATCATCCTTATTTATGCTATTACTCAGTAATGAAAATATAAAATATGGAAAATCATTTTTTTCACTATCTGTAATGTTTTTAAAAATGGGAAAATGATAGCCTTAAAAATGAGTAAACAAACCCTCAAGAGGAAAATATTTCATCACATGTAGGAAAAATCAGAGCATATAGAGGGGGAAGGGAGGAACTATCATAACCATTACCAGTCGACACAATCTTAGGTTTCTCTCCCTTCTTAAATAATTTCTTCAAATATTTCTTATAATCTTCATTTCTCAAGTTCTTTCAACCCTATCTCCAACACATTTGAGCCCCATAGCCTCAACAATACGCTCAGGTGTCACACAAAATTTTACACTCCCAGTGATCACATTTCGTTTGTGCCATGAGTTTATGAACTTCATTGAGAGGACACTATTAAAACTTCCTAAAATCTAATCTAGGTCTCTTTCAAGGTCATAACAGTAGACCCTGATGTCTTAAAAAATAGTAAATCCATAAAGGTTTTCTTGGCCTCTTTCTAAACTAGAACAAAATCTTCTTGAAGACGAAAATGAGAACCCTGCAAATTAACTCCTTTTGATAATGAGATTTAATAATAGTTACAGTGTCCGGGCCTCTTAAAAAATTATCTTTGAGAGATTTGAAGTGACAATTGCCATGATTAAAGGAAATGTAAGCGATGTGATTATCTGTAGCATGAGCATTAGTTATAAAAGTGGTTTCCTTATAATTAGTTGAATAATCATATCACCTCATTTGATCATTATTAATCCATCTCTCACCGATGAAATTACCGAACCAATTGGGACTCAAGTTAGGGAGGTCCACCTCAATATCCATCAGCTTATTTTTCACACAAATTCCTCCCAATACATCTTTGATTTTAAATAGAAACCTCCTCAGTATTAATTTGGTAACCTTTTTTTTCTCTAGAGTTGAGGCGATCTCTTTCCCACCCTTTCCATAATTATTTTGATCATAACCTTTTCCATAGTAACTTTGAGCACTTGGGCTTATTCATAAAAAATAGGAAGAGAAACACACTTCTCCCTTATGCTTTGATTCTTCATTCTAATATTAAAAGGACAAGGACCTTACATACTCAAATTATATTAATGCTAATCGTATTCATAAAAATGAAGAACTTTTAAACAATCTTCTATAAGTTGTTGGGTCCATCCACCATTTTCTATATATTTTTGGTCCGTTGATGGATAGATGTTATTTTTCTTTTTGTTCTTGTCTAGAGCTAGTAGTTAGTTTGTAAAAGAGTTTTAGGACACGTTCAAAATTTGTTTGAACTCCTAATAAAAAGCATGAATTCCAGCAACAAAAGGGAGACATTAAGTACAACATCTAGAATGTTGATTTTATGATATGAATTGGGTAGAGATATAGTTTACATTCGAGCTAAATGCATATAAACTATAAATATATGTTCAATATGAAACATAAATAATTAATCATTGCTAATAACTTATCAAATTATACTATACTAAAAATATTGCACAAATAAATAATAAAGAGCTAGTTAGAACATGCTATATTTAGAAAATTGTGACATTATAAATGATTTTACATGTTAAAGAAACCATGATCCCTTGAAGCAAGGGGAGGACTTAGATGATATTAGGAATCTATGAATCTAATAAATTATTTAACTTTTATGTTGTAAAATGTGGTCATCTAATATCTTATTATTAACCAACTTATGTTGAATTTTCACACATCCTCCTCATACCTAATGTTTCACTTTGTACATCAATAGATATGTCATGTCAATTTGTGGATCAAGTTGCTCCTTTATTTTGTCATACTATATAAGTAACACAGTGAATAAAAATTAAGAATGCCTCCAACAATACCACAATATGAAATATAATATTTAATTTTCTTGCTCAAGTAGTCTAGTGTTAAACAATGGTCAATGATACAAATGAAGAAACATTTCTCAAAAAATTAATGATACTAAAAAATAATGTGTATGCATGCATCAAAATCTATTCCTCTCTCAAATTAACGAGTGGGGGTTAGTAGCACTGATTTGCAATGGGGGGAATCAATAGAATAACTACTAATACTGAAACTATGAACCAATAGAATAACAAGCAAAAAAGGAGGTAAACAAATGAGTGCAAAGAAACAATGTTCGAAGCTTCTATTGTATCTCTCTACTCCTTTTGAAATTTTTTTTGTGATTCTTAGTATTGGTGTGGGAGCGTCGAGAATATGAATATCGAATATGCTTTGATCACAAGATCGCTTGATGCTTAAACCAATCTGGCAGAGTAGTGGTGCACATGAGCTTGAAATCCTGAATCCTTCAAATGGTTATGAAGGGTTTGTTATATAGGAAATTAGAATGAGATGAATGGTTCAGATCAAACCCAGAGATAGGAGGATGAACAATTAAGATAAAAGGGAAATGTAGAAGCCATAAGTAAACTCCACCACTTCAACTGAGAGAGAGGAGATAGAGTTTGGTTAATTAAAGAGATAATTTTGAGTTACCTTTAGAACTGAAGAGGTGGGTGGAGAAAACCATGTGAACTGAAGAGATGGGTGGAGTAACCCATGTGATATGATGCAGAGTTATAGCTTTGAATATAATTGAATATTTAATTCATTTATGTAATTAAAGTTTTCAACATGTGAGATAATTGAATTCTTTTTTGATTTTGAATTGCTTTATTTGAATGAAGTTAAATTAATTTAATTGGAAGAATTAATTAATAATTTTAAATATTTAAATTTAAACTTTAGGAAATTGACTTTAATTAATTAATTTGTGGAAATTAATTAATTATGCTTAATTAATTAAATAAATTTTATTATTTAAATAATTTTGGAGATTTTATTAGATGAAATGGGAAATGAAATTAGAAGGAAATAGATGATTTATTAATGATTATAAATCCATTAATTAATAGATGAAAATTAGTGTTTTTAATGTAAAGTTGCAAGTCTGTCCATTTTTGGGTGTCTATATTTGCCCCTATTTCATGCATTGTGGCTTGTCGCAATGTGTCAAAGATTTTTTTATTTTGATCCTGCTCCAGCTTGCCGTGATGATAATAGGCTTATTTATACCCCCTCAACAAATTTGAGCAAAAGTTTGTGACATGAGCGTTAATTTATTAAAATTGCAAATTGGTAATTTGGGTATTTGACTAATTTTGAAATTGTTTGAATATGCTCCAGTTACAGAAATTTATAGTTTCCAAGGTCAAGGAAGAAATAATTGAGGTCCTACGGGAATTAGGGTTTTCCCGAATCCTTATAAATAGCTTGGAGAGCCCTTCATTTGTCACTTTTTAATCTGGAGCTCACAATGATTTGGTGAGTCTATTCATTGTTTTATTTGCTTTTTGTGCTGATTATTGAGCTATGGTAGATCTACATGGTGTTGTGCATGTATTTGATTGGGTCCAGACTTTTCATCATCCAGCTGACACAGGACATCCAATGAGTGGTCTAGTCCTTGTATCATTAATGCATGTATTTATTGTTTTTGAAAAAAGTAGGTTCTTTGAAATTCTACATATGTTTCCGCAATAGGCTGCATTTTTGCCACAATTGTGGTTTAGGGGCCACAACTGTTGATTTCCAAAAATGGTGTAAAAGTGTCGCATTTGTTTATGCATTGCCACAATCACCCTATTGTTTTTTTTAAAATGCACTTTGTATTTTTCTTGACACTTTTGATCTGTTTGATATTGAGGATTTGCTTTTTGTTGTTTTTAAAAACATGAAGACTATTATGCACTACCAAGAGTCGAGACCTGCCAGGTTAGTATACTGATTCCATTTATCTGAGGCTAAGACGGATGTGTTGAGACACATAGGCATGTATTAGATTTGATGGCTATTTCAAACTCTTTTCCTTGTGAACTCACTTGTTGTTATGAACTCGTGTCTCTTAGTTCTAAGATTCCTCTAGGATGTATCCAATAAAAGACTTGAAAAGGTGATTTCCATGTACTCCTATTGATGGATTCATTGTATGAAACTTTAGCTTCAGGTATAATTGTATCACACTTTTCTCCATATTTCCTTCTGAGAATTCTTAACAAATTTCCCAAAGTCATATTGATTACCTCTATTTATCCATCTGTTTGAGGGTGGTAGGCTGAAGAGGATGACAAATTTGTGCCAAGATTCCTCCAGAAAGTCTTCCAAAAATGTGCCACAAACTTCACATCTTTGTCTGATACACAGTTTAAAGGGAAACCATGAATTCTTATGACTTCCTTGAAGAACAAAGCTTCTATATGGGAGGCATCATTGGTTGATTTTCAAGGAAAGAAGTGGGCCATCTTTTTGAATCTATCAACCACAAAAAATACACTATAACGTCCTCTTTGTTTCCTTGGTAGCCCCTTTACAAAATCCAATGTTATGCTTTCCCTTGTTCTAGAGGGTATTTTTAAAAGTTGGTAGAGCCCTACATTGGTAGTTTGTCCTTTAGCTCTTTGAAGAATCAAACATGTCTCTACAAATTTTCTAACACCAATTTATATTTTAGGCCAAAAGTATTACCTTCTAACCAATTCTAATGTTTTATTCAAACCTAAAAGGCCACTCATGTTTCCTCTAAGCTTTTCCTTGATGATGTTTTAACTAATAGAGCACCTAGGTACACATTGTTGGCCTCCTATGAAGAGGATTCTGTCTTAGATTAGAAACTTAGATGCCCTATAATGTTTCAGCTCCTATACTCTCTAATTGGATTTGAGAGATAGTCAAGGTTCATCTACTATGTGCATCATATAGCTAGTTAGCTATTCCTTTCTTATGTTGGATAGAGAATGTATAGGCTTGCAAATCCTCCACCCATTTCATGTGTCTATGACTGAGTTTTTCTTGACTATTGAGGAAAATAAGGGCTTGGTCAGTGTAGAAAATGGATTCTTTAGGTAGTAAGTAATGCCTCCATTTCTTAATAGCTTGTACCAAAGCATACATATCTAAGTCATAGGAAGAGTACTTTATTTTAGCATCATTTTTTAACTTAAAAATGCAATTGGTCTACCCTCTTGGCTGGGAATTGCCCCTATAGCAACATTGATAGCATCACACTCCACTTGGAATACTTTTTTCAAATCGAGTAATGCAAGGATAGCTTTCTCACTCACCTTAGTTTTGAGCATCTCAAAAGCCTCATTAGCTGATTCATTTCAAGAGAACTTACACTTCTTTCCTGTTAATAATAACTAAGAGGGGGGTGAGTTAGTGGCCTAAAAAATATTCCAACAATCAACCCAAAAACTTAGTACCACAATATTAAGCCTCTAGTTATCTTTAGTCCTGTAAGGTGAATTCCTTCAAATACAACTATCAAATTACTACTGCTTAGAATGCTTTGTTAAACCTTATATTGTATGTTTACAAAATAGAAGTCTCTTAATTTACCAAAAGACAGTAAATTATATAGAGTATACCGATCAATTGAGATTAGCTATGTGTAATGCAAAACACTAAAGTAATGACTCATAAACACATTGACACATGGATTTTTTACGTGGAAACCCTGTTAGGGTAAAAAACACTTGGGACTAGTAACTTAAAATTTTCACTCTTCTGAAGTGAGTGTTGGTAAACAGATTTGTCCTTTCTTACTTCTTAGGAATATGAATCTTAGTGCCCAAATTATGAACAATATCTTATTACAACAGTTGAAAAGTCGTTCTTTGATTATTGGCTTTTCTCTGAATTGGTAGGTACAGCTCCCTTTTGGAATGATATGCAATGAATTATATTTTGATCCTAAAACTAACACAGGGTATGCTCTTAACCCAAGAGCAGAAGAGGTAAACCAAATTAAGCATAAATAGAACTTAATCCAGGCAAGGAGAGATTTCTAATCTATAAACCAAGCTGTAGAACTCACACATCTTATGAATTCATACACTCAGTACTAACTAATCTACAACAACTACTAACAGAGAGATAAATGAAATGATGAAAACTTCTAATGAATCCTTCTCCAAATATCCCATAGCACATCCTACTGAGGTTCATTCACATCCTCAAAACAAAGGAATGAAACATCTTTTCCTTTGTACTGCAATTCAGATTAAGAAAAAGAATCATATCATTAACAACTTCTATTTAGCTCTTCTCTGAATATCCCACAGCACATCCTACTGAGGTTTATTCACATCCTCACAACCAAAGAATGAAACATCCTTTTCTTCTTAATGTAACTTAGATTAAGAGAAAGAACCATCTAATTAACTAGAAAAATAAATAATTGACATAAAACACTTTCAATTGTCTCTGCAACATCAAGTATTCTACACCAAAAATTTGTCGACCCTTCATTAATCTTTCAACTTCATACATATAGAGCCAGGGGATGACCATTACAAAGGGAGTTTAATTGGTTCAACTCCCTCTAAATGACAGATGGAAAGAAACCAATTATTTTTGTAACTAATTGCAAGGGAAAAGAAACGGAAAAGAAAAGGGGAACTTAAATCATTTGGCCTCCTTTCCCTTTTCCATCTTTGTCCGATAAGCTTTGGCAGCAACCACTATTGGAAATAACTCTTCATGTCTGGGCATGTAGACATTGGTATATCTTAAGAGCCACTGGGCGTGATCTTTAGCCACCTTCTTTGTCGCATTTAACTACTTTGGCAGCTCTTCCATGGCCACGTGTATGTGCCCGCTCAACTTTTGCACTTCTGTAGCTCTGTTCGTGCCACTTGCAGACGCATCGATCAAACTGTCTAAGGACTTAGAGAAATTCTCTTTCATTACATTGACATCTATTAACACCTTCTTCTGGCCACTAGTTTGGGATTCTATATGGAGTTCCCTTATTAGATCAAATCCCCTGTTCTGGATTTCACTTATTTTGTTCCCTGTTTCACTAAGTCCTTTTTCTGTGGATAGTATCATTTCGGACCTAAACAATATACTTTTAAGCCATTCTGCTATATGTTTACTTCCTGTTGATATAAATTTCACCTCTATGGCTTCTTTCCCTTTCATTTGTATGATCATCTTCAAGAGGGCACCGCATTCATCATTCTTCGCTCTTTCTCCTGCTAGAGCATTACTGTTTGTCAGAATGCTTTCTTTTTCTTTCTCCAACCTTAGAATATTGCTCCCAATCTATTCTATAATAGTAACCCCATCTTCTCTGACCTTTTCAATCCACTCTTTACTTATCTGACTGAAGTGCTTGTCTTCCTGGAGTTGGCAAATGAGAGCTTACACTTCAGCAGCCATGGGGTTCTTTGTCACTGTCACTCCAAGGATGGTTGCTAGAGGAGACACCAATTATCAGATGAATTGATTCAATTCTTCAATCTCTGGCTTCATTCTTACTTTTTCATTTTCTGTGGACTTGCGGAAAATCAGAAACGGGGTGCTCCACTTAGAGAAAATCTGCCTAATATAACATTGGGTGTGTTTCTTTGCTTGTGGATAATCTCTTTACGGGTGAGAACTCCGCTTGCGAAGAAAGTAATTTTTAGTTCTCCACAAATACTTTATTTTAATTTCTGAGTCAACGTTTAAACATTTCTCTCTTACTTGGAAAATTGAAAAATTTCTTCGAAAACCCGTTGTGGGGTCCACCACAGTGCTCCTTCTTCTTTTCTGCCTTTGCAGAAAATTACCTTCTTAGGTAGAATTCCACCACGGAGAAGCTAAATTCTAATTCTCCGCTTTGAGTCTTTCTTGATTCCAAATTTCCTTTTAACTGTTCCCCGAATCCATTTCTATGTTGTAGGTAACAATTTCACTGTCCAAGACCATTTATTTTCATAATATACTTCTGCAAACATTGCCATTCATACTAAGTGGAAAATCAACATCATTGGTAGAAACCTGCAATGGAGAAGATGATTTCCAAAATTCTGCAAGCCCTTGTTTAACTGTTGAATGGAGAATTCTGCCAGTGATGATTAGTTCTGCAAGGATTAAAATAATGCGAGAACCCCATCGGATTAGGCACTAGACTACCCGCGGACTTATCATGCATGAGGGAGAAATCCACCTAGCTAAGGGAATGTGGAGGGAGAAGGGAAAGATGGAAAATCTGATGGTGATTCCCAATTACTTAAAGGACACCTACCTAGACTCAAACGTGATTAAACTTCACCAAGATGCAAAACTTCCACTTTTCTGAAATGGCTACATGTTTAAATGTGGAGGCAACAGCTGGCTCTGACTGGGCACTTGGGTAGATTATACCCAAGCGAGGGACCCAATATCTCTGGTTTTTCAAGGAAGAACAAAAGGCAGCAACGCAGGAACACCAACAAAAGCAATCAAAACAGGAAAGGAACAAAAGCAAGGGAAAGGAAACTAACCTAAGGAACGCAAAGCAACAGAACAAAACTATGGTACATTAGAGGGGTTACCTGTTTTCAATTTGCAATTTGATAAAGCTTCAAATCTTGACCATTGAAGGTTAGTGGTAACACTTCACCATCTTGATACGCCAGTTTGAAGGAATTGTTATCAAATGCCTGGTGAATTATGAACGGGCCTTTCCACAGGGAATCAAACTTCTTATGCATCCCTTTGGGAGTGCTTCACTTATCCCACAATAATACACTATCACCCACCATGAATTTTCATGGTCTTGCCTTTCTATCAAATAGCTTCTTCACTCACAGTTGATGCTGAGTGATGTGATCTACTATCTCCGCTCTCTCCTCTTCTAGTTTTGTCAGATACAAGATCCTCTTCTCTAATCCATCTCTAAATGTACCATCTTCAATCACCTTTCTGAGCTTGCTGGTAGCCAGTTCCAGAGGTAATGGAAGGCTCGCTTTAGTGCCATAAACCAACTCAAAAGGTGATACACCAATTGCCCTCTTTGGCGTTACTCTGTCCGCCCACAATTCTTCGTGAAGCTTTTTATGCCAGTTTCTTTGGTTATCCTCCACCATCTTCTTAATAATATTCACCAAATTCTTATTGCTAGATTCGGCCTGGCCATTTCCCTGTGGGAAGCAATCTAAAGAATGGCTAACAGTGATTCCATATTTGAAGCAAAAACTAGTAATCTCAACTGAAGAGAAATAAGCTGCATTGTCCATTACTAACTTATTCGGGATGCCAAACCTGACTAGTATATTCTCTTTAGGAAATTCACATACCACTTCTAAAGTTGTTTTCTTTGTTGCCTTAGCTTCCACCCACTTGGTGAAATAATCGGTGGCAGTTATTATATACTGGTGACCAACGCTGGAAGCTGGATGAATTGGGCCGATGAAATTGAGACCCCATTGTTGAAAAGGCTCCTCTATCACCACAGGCTTCAACGGGAGAGCAGCTAATTGAGGACGCGCTGAAAACATCTTGCATTTCTCACATTTTTCTACCTAGGAATAGGCATCCTTGAACATTCCAGGCTAGTAGTAACATTGTCTTAAAATTTTGAAAGCTGTAACTGAGGATGAGAAATGCCCTCCACAGGCTTCATCATGAAAAGTCTTCAGCAGCCTCTCTTGTTGTTGTTTATCTACGCATTTGAGGAAAGTACCATCTATTTCCCTTTTAAACAATTAATCATCCCAAATTACGAATTTAGCAGCCTTTAATTTTAGCTCTCTTCTTTGTTTCATCGTCAGGCTGTCTGGGCATTCTCCGTATGTAAGAAAATAAACAATATCTTTGTACCACGTCTCTTGGAGTCCCACGGCTAAGACCAATTTTTTTTCTTTAGATTCCTCTGTCTCTTCCATGATCTTGTTTTCTGCAATTTCTCTACATAAAGAATTTCCCCTTACCAGTTTAGTGGGCTTAATTTCAATGTCGTATTCCTACGTCTTTGCTATCCAAGCTCCTCGAGCATTGCAACCCACTTCTTGCTGTGTCAACACACTTTTCACTGCTACGTCTGGGACATACACCATAGAATGCAAATGCAAGATGTAGAATCATAAGTTTTTCAATGCTTTAACCGCCGCAAAAGCATGTTTCTCAATCTAAAAATATTTCAATTCATGATTTTTTAAGGGGACGCTCATGAAAGCTATAGGGGCCTAAACTCCTTCATAATTATTCTGCATAAGTATGGCCAAAAGAGTGTGTTCAGAAGCATAACAGTAGATGATGAAATCCTGCTCATAATTTGGATGACTCAACACCGGAGCATTAGCAATGGCATCTTTGATGTTCTGGAAAGCTTTCTTCCCTGGTTCGCTCCATTTAAAGTTTGCATTGCCCTTCATCGTATCTACAATACATTGTGTTATCTCCGCAAAGTCTGGTATGAACCTTCTGAGGAAATTGACCTGCCTGAAGAATGACTTAACTCCTGTCTTACTTATTGGTAAGCTCAAGCTTCGAATAGCGTCTACTCACTCGGGGTCGACTCTGATTCCTTCTTGGGAGACTATGTGGCCAAGGAGCTTTCCTTCCGTTACACAGAACATAGATTTCTTTGAGTTAAGAGAGATTCCATGCTCCCAGCATCTTTGCAAGACCTTCCTCAAATCTTCTATGTGGTCTTTTCTTTTCTTTGAAAACACGGTGAGATCATCCAGATATATCCCTATGATCCGATCCTTCAGATCAACAAATGTTTTTCTCATGCATCTTTGAAAAGTAGCACCTGCGTTTATCAGACCGAAAGGCATCCTATGGTATGTGAACGTACCCCAAGGGGTTGTGAACGTCATTTTGTGCTGATATTTTTCCTCCACTTCAATCTGGTTATAGCCCGAGAATCCATCAAGCATGGACATCATCTCGGACCTAGCCACCGTTTGTAGTAAATAAACCATATTGGGAAGGGCAAAATTGTCTTTAAGGGATGCCTGATTCAAATTTCAAAAATCAACACAAATTATGATTTCTCCATTCTTTTTCCAAACAGGCACTATATTAGCTACCCAAGTAGAGTGATGGATTGGGTAGATAATTTGAGCCTTCAGCATTTTGTCTACTTCTCAAAAAATGGCATATGCTATCTTGGCATTGTAATTCCTCTATTTCTGGTGAAAAGGGATGGCATCTGGCTTTAGAGGAATTTGATGTTTCAGTTTTCCACCTCTATAACTTTTCAAGTCTTCGTAGCTCTAGGCAAAAACATCCTTGTACTCTAGAAAGAGTTGCTTGGCGGCTTCCTTCTCTTCAGGTGAAAAACATTTGCCAATGTTGATCATCTTGGGGTCATCTAGATCACCAATGTTCACCCCTTCATACTCACCAGTAGTGGATCCCTTTTTTGTCCTCTTCTTCTTTATATAAGCATCATGTCTATTAAACAGCTTTCCAAAGACACAAAATAAGGCGGGATAATGGTGATTCATGATTGGAATCCTCTTTATCTCCTTCATTCACATGGTGTTTAGAAGTAGTCTTGTCACTTTCCAAGAACAAATACAGGCTCTTGTCATCTTCAAAGACCTGCCATGAATCCATATTGTTTGGAACAGAAGCTCTGTAAAAAATCTCGATCTGATACTTCTTGTCTTTAAACTCTGGATGAGGCAACAATAAAGAAGTTGAAACTGCCAGGGAGTCAGCCTTGGTGTTCAACTCTCTTGGTACCGCTTCAATGGAGAAGGCATCCAGACCTTCAATTTCATCCTAGACTCTATTTTTATAATTCTTTAATTGGTGGTTCTTAAAAGAGTATTGTTTTCTAACCTATTTCACCACGAGCTTTGCGTCGCCTCTAGCCTTTAGTAGTTTTATCCCTTTCTCTTTTGCTGCTACAATTCCAAGTAACAGAGCCTCATATTCCATGGTGTTATTGGTGTTTTTGAATTCCAATTTAAAGGCCATTGGTTCAGGTTCACCCTGAGGAGGGATTAACACGATGCCCGCACTGGATCCTCATGAAGAACAACTTCCATCAAATTCCATGGTCCATACACCGGTAAGGTTTCTCCCTTCACATGAAGCTCTCTCATCTAGACTTTCACTTCTTTCTTCACTCAGGGATTCTTCAGTGAACAACATGTAATTGTCAAATTCCAACTCTTGGTAGAGTATCTGGGCTTTGGGATCATCAGATTTCAGGATGGTGAATTTAGCTTTTTCCTCAGGCTCTAACTTAACTTTCTTGTTCCCAATCGATATCATAGCCTAAGACCAGTCTAACTTTATCTCTCCTCCTAAGTCTCTACAGAAACTTCTACTTAGGAGGACACCATAGCTTGCCGGGATGTCTGCCACTAGGATAGTCAATAAGAGCTTCTTTTCGGGGTGAGAGGCCAAAGCAACCTGGGCATCTTTAATTTTTCCTAGCAAGGGGACCTATTTAGCATCCATTGAGTAACATTTCCCATGCACCTTTGTGAGGCTAAGACCTAAGGCTTTGGCCACTGAATAGGGCATGACATTGTCTGACGCTCCAAAATCTATTATGCAGTTACTTAGTTTACATCCGTTAATGTATAATGAAACATAGAAGGGGTCGGGCTTCTGCCCAGGAGAAGTTGCTAACATAGTACATTCTTCTTGATGAAACAAATTAGCGGTTAATGTTTCACCCTCCTCTTCTATAGTCACATTGTGGTTCAAACTTGAGACATTCCCCTTACATCTCTCCACTAGTCTTTTTCATTCAGAAGGATGTGAAGCTAAATAATCTATAGGGGAAATCTGAATTTTTGCTTCTTCACAAAACTGGATAAAATCAAAAGGTTATTTATCCTTACCCATTTGAGAATTTGAGGCTCCTTGATCAGCATGGGCATTGCTCGTGGAAGGAACAAAGTCACCTTTGAGAGGTTGGCTCGAAGACTGGTTCTTCAACTTCTGTCCCCGGATGAGCACTTTATACAAAGTCCCGTCAATGGTAGAATAGCATTCACCTTTGGTTTCAAAGTCAGATTTATACTCCACAAATAAATTTCCAGAGTCGCCATTGGAGTATGTATCCAAATCTGCACAAGGAGTTGCTACATTCAACTCATTAGTGGCTAACAACTTCATCATACAGACGGTCTCTGGGAAATTTTCTCCATCATGATCTGTAGTCAAATGAAACATGCACATGTTCCCTTTCTTGGGTGTTGCCTCAATCTGCAGCCTAGGCTGAGGGCCTATAAGCTGCGGAAACTTATTATCTGCACCTTTTCCCGGAATATTCTGAATATTCTGCTAATAGGGGTTGTTGAAACTCGGTAACTACTTTTTCATCGTGATCAACTCATTTGACAGCTTCTGGAGCATCTCATCAGATGACGAAGTGTTGCTAGAGCTTCCTTTGGTTTGAATCTCCCTTTTCCACTTTCTCGCAGAGATCAAGTCATCTTTGCATTCAATGGCTCTTCTTTGTGCGTCTGCTAGATCAGTAGGGCATGCCCATCTTAAGTCATAATTAACAACTAGAGGCATCGTGCTTATGAAGAACATTTTGATATTACCAGTAGTAGGGATTCTACTGGTAATTTTGTTGAAACTGGCTACAAAATCCCTCATACTCATGTGAGGTTGCTTCTTGATGGACGCTAGTTACGTTAACAGAGCATGCTCATCTTCTGCAGTCTTAAATCGGGCTTTGAACGCCATTCTCATCATATCCCAGCTAGTGATAGAGCCATCATCTAGATGGTAGAACCAATCCACAGCACTCTTTGTTAGAGTCTCAATGAATAATCTTACAACAGCGTCCTCATGTGCCACCCCCAAGATGTGAGTGGCTGCAAAGAATGCTTTAATATGTTCATCCGGAGTGACCTTTCTGTCACCAAAAAAATTAGGAAAATTCTTTCTCGACCCCACAGGAAGTGGATGATAAGCTGCTAATGCTAAAGGTCCAACTGTTGCATCCCATGGAGCAGCCATGACAGCCCTTGCACTATATGGTGGAAAATTAACAATCGGGGGAGTATTGATACCGTGAAGAGTCAATACCTGGCAAGTGTTTTGTGAATTAATTTGATTCCTAACAAGGGAAGCTGGTCTACTCTGACTCTTCTTTTCCCCTCTTCTTTTAGGAACCTCTAGGATGGGAAAACCAAGTTCTTCTAGCTTGTCAAACATAGGATCTCGCCCACCCTGTTCTCTAGTACTCCTGAGGAACTTTGTGCGTTCCAGGGTGCTGAGAAGAGTTTACTGTTGGGCTTCTCTTCATGCTTGTCTTTCTGCTCTCTGGATATTCCTCCTTTGGACAGCTCTTTCTAAAGCTTGCCCTTCTTTCTTCTTCCTCTAATACGTGGCTCACATTTTGGTAATGCTCAGCGTTCCTCCTATATCTCCAAACAAATGTATTGAGAGACGAGCTTATGTCTTCTTGGTCATCTTGAAAACCAAGGTTTGGTTGGAGCACTGGAAAGATATTCTCATGAGGGA
>MU223344.1:6186-43127 GCA_018584345.1 Thuja plicata | reverse complement strand
CTGAGGTTCATTCACATCCTCAAAACAAAGGAATGAAACATCTTTTCCTTCCTATTGCAATTCAGATTAAGAAAAAGAATCATATCATTAACAACTTCTATTTAGCTCTTCTCTGAATATCCCACAGCACATCCTACTGAGGTTTATTGACATCCTTGCAACCAAAGAATGAAACATCCTTTTCTTCTTAATGTAACTTAGATTAAGAGAAAGAACCATCTAATTAACTAGAACAGAAAATAATTGACATAAAACACTTTCAATTGTCTCTGCAACATCAAGTATTCTACACCAAAAAATTTTTGACCCTTCATTAATCTTTCAACTTCATACATATAGAGCCAGGGGATGACCATTACAAAGGGAGTTTAATCAGTTCATTTTCCTCTAAATGACAGATGGAAAGAAACCACTTCTGTCACTAACTAATTACAAGGGAAAAGAAACGGAAAAGAAAAGGGGAAGTTAAATCATTTGGCCTCCTTTCCGTTTTCCATCTTTGTCTGATAATCTTTGGTAGCAACCACTATTGGAACTAACTCTTCATGTCTAGGCACGTAGACATTAGTATATCTTAAGAGCCAATGGGCATGATCTTTAGCCACCTTCTTTGTCACATTTAACCACTTTGGCAGCTCTTCCATGGCCACGTGTATGTGCCCGCTCAACTTTTGCACTTCTGTAGCTCTCTTCGTGCCACTTGCAGACGCATCGATCAAACTATCTAAGGACTTAGAGAAATTCTCTTTCATTACATTGACATCTATTAACACCTTCTTCTGTCCGCTAGTTTGGGATTCTGTATGGAGTTCCCTTATTAGCTCAAATCCCCTGTTCTGGATTTCACTTATTTTGTTCCCTATTTCACTAAGTCCTTTTTCTGTGGATAGTATCATTTCGGACCTAAACAATATACTTTTAAGCCATTCTGCTATATTTTCAATTCCTGTTGATAGAACTTTTGCCTCTATGGCTTCTTTCCCTTTCATTTGTATGATCATCTTCAAGAGGGCACCACATTCATCATTCTTCGCTCTTTCTCCTGCTAGAGCATTACTGTTTGTCAGAATGCTTTCTTTTTCTTTCTCCAACCTTAGAATATTGCTCCCAATTTGTTCTATAACAGTAACCCCATCTTCTCTGACCTTTTCAATCCACTCTTTACTTATCTGACTGAATTTCTTTTCTTCCTGGAGTTGGGAAATGAGAGCTTGCACTTTGGCGGCCGTGGGGTTCTTTGTCACCGTCACTCCAGGGATGGTTGCTAGAGGAGACACCAATTGTCAGATGAATTGATTCAATTCTTCAATCTCTGCCTTCATTCTTACTTTTCCATTTTCTGTGGACTTCCAGAAAATTAGAAATGGGGTGCTCCACTTAGAGAAAATCCACCTAATATAACATTGGGTGTGTTTCTTTGCTTGCGGATAATCTCTTTACGGGTGAGAACTCCGCTTGTAGAGAAAGCAATTTTTAGTTCTCCGCAAATGCTTTATTTTAATTTCTGAGTCAACATTTAAACATTTCTCTCTTACCTAGAAAATTGAAAAAGTGCTTCGAAAACCCATTGTGGTGTCCACCACAGCGCTCCTTCTTCTTTTCTGCCTTTGCAAAAAATTACCTTCTTAGGTAGAATTCTGCCACAGAGAAGCTAAATTCTAATTCTCCACTTTGAGTCTTTCTTGATTCCAAATTTCCTTTTAACTGTTACCCGGATCCATTTCTATGTTGTAGGTAACAATTTAACTGTCCAAGACCATTTCTTTTCATAATATACTTCTGCAAACATTTTCATTCATACTAAGCAGAAAATCAACTTTGCTGGTAGAAACCTGCAATGGAGAAGATGATTTCTGAAATTCTGCAAGCCCTTGTTTAACTGTTGAATGGAGAATTCCGCCAGTTATGATTAGTTCTGCAAGGATTAAAATAATGTGAGAACCCCCATTGGATTAGGCACTAGACTACCCGCGGACTTATCATGCATGATGGAGAAATCCACCCGGCTAAGGGAATGCGGAGGGAGAAGGGAAAAATGGAAAATCCGATGGTGATTCCCAATTACTTAAAGGACATCTACCTAGACTCAAACGTGATTAAACTTCACTAAGATGCAAAACTTCCACTTTTTTGAAATGGCTACATGTTTAAAAGTGGAGGCAACAGTGAGCTCGGTGAAGATCCAACCTTGTTAAAGGTTACAAACACACTGTTAGGTGTGACCTTGTTAGAGGATTTAAAAGTTTAGTCGGTCACTTGATATCGTGCATCTCTATGCTACCTTCCTTGATCAAAAACTCTCTTGGCCTATCAATAGGTATCTGGTATCTGATGCTATCTTCATGATAAAATTTTTTGATACTGCTTGGGATATATCTCAATTTAGAAAGAATATTTAAATCCTTCTCAGTTAAGAGTCTTTCTGAATCAATGGTTAAACTAAAACAGTATTATCTATTCACATATACAACTTATACTTGTACATTATTAGATCTATTGTAATATCATAAAACTAATATGATCAATATATATCTTTTAATACCTTTGCTCCACTTTAGTTCTTCTCAGTGATGCCGTGCTATATTGCTTGGTGTCCGCAGGAAACTTTATCTCTTTCGTATGCTTGATTGATCAGGATTGTATGAAGTTTCTCTTCATTAGTTTCACTTCAGCATCATATTTTCATTCATTCACCCTCTTTTCAAAATGAATTAAGTTGTCTCTTTTATAGACACAATATCACCATTGTTAGGTTCTTGATTTTCATGTTCTTGGCGTTATCCGCAATCTTAGCCAATTAGATTTAAAGAAAAAATCTTGTTTTATCTCGTAGAGATCTTCTTGCCAACTAGACAAAATAGATTTAAATCCTTTACTAATCTCTTTCTTTATCTTGTTGATTAAAACAAAGATAACTACCAGTTAAGTCCATATTAAGCTCTACCAGCTATATATTTTGACATTTCTAAACTCAAGATAATTTTGGTGTTTTAACTCTTTGATATCCTCAGTCAACACTCTAGTTCTCCTTGGGCTTCTCTGTCAGTTTACACTATGATTATAGCTATCGGTTATGCTTGTGATTCTACTTGTTGGTAATTCTCATTAGTGTTCTTGCCTGTGACTTGAATTTCAGTGATCTTTGTCCATCGGGTTCCACTAGTCATTAGTGTTTGAAGTCATATAGTGAATGCTCATCTTGTATGCATTATTAAAAGCATAGTCTTTATCTCTCTAATTCTCTAAAGTCTTTGACACTTTGATTATAACCAATTAGATGATATCAAGTTGACATCAATGAAAATACAATCCATTAATTGATTTAATGTCTTACATCATCCTTCTTCTTTTTGGTGATCAACTTAACATCTTCAAACATTCAATCAGTTACATGTCCTCAATCTTTGCCTTTGGCATTGATGGAAACATACTACATTATCATACTATACTATACTATTACTAATACAATATGAAATATAACAGTTTCATCAAGCTTTCATAATGTAACTATTACAAATGTTTGGCTTTCGATAACCTCAAATAGCTTAGATTTATTTCTTGTAGAATGATTTTCTTCAATCTTCAATCCCTTCACTAGATAGATGTAGCATCTAATTTTTTTGTTCTGATATGTGCTCTTCCTTGACTGTTCTTCTTCTTGATAATCTCTTTTTCCTTCAACAACAATTTCACTCTTTGTTTGAACTCTCTCCCTTTATTACTTCTCTCCCTTAGATGGATATTCATAGGTAATCAATTTCTCTTCCTTTGAATATTGATTAACTCTTCCTTCTAATTTTCAGGAACTTCTCTTCATGGATAATTATATAATCTTTTATGATCAATGAGATAATCTCTAGCAAATCTCCCCCTGATGATAATGAAATAATCTCTCCCTTTTGATAATGAGATAATTGATAATGATATAATCTATCCCTTTGACAATAATGCCAAAAAAAATCATCTATATCATGTTCCACCCCTTTATATAATATATTTCTTGAATTTCCCTATCCATGAGCAATACAGTGTCTGCGGTGTTCAGTGCATACTTGTACCTTGTTGTGTACATATGTATCTATTATTTTTCATCTCAGTATTTGCATCAACATAATGAACTTCATATTATGTGTAGGCTGATACAACATTCTAGTCAGCTTACTGATCGATAGACAAGGGTTAGACCCCTAGTCTCTATCTCGGGTACTCAAATGTATCTTTCGGTAATGGCTTGGTGAATATATCAGCTAATTATAGATTTGATTGAACATATTCCAATATCACCTCCATTTCTTGCACTTGTTCTCTCAGATAGTGATAATTGATAGCAATATGCTTAGTCTTAGCATGCATGACTGGATTCTTAGAAATGTTAATTGTACTAGTGTTATCAAAATAGATAATTACTGGTTCAATAATCTTCATATTCATGCCTTCCAGCAATTTTTTGATCCAATATATATTGGAGAAATTTTTAATAGGATCCACATACTCTTCTTCCATAGTAGACTGAGAGATGCATCCTTTCTTCTTGTTGATCCATGTGACAAGTCTATCACCCATGAAGAATGCTCCTCCAATTGTACTCTTTTGGTCATCACCTTTTCTAGCCCAATCAACATATGTATAGACTTGTAGCTCAAATTTTCCTTCTCTTTTATACCATAGGACATAGTCCTTGGTGTTCTTCAGATATCTCAGAATTCTCTAGACAGCATTCATATGTGATTGTTTGGGAATAACAAAGAATATTGCAACTATTCCAACTGCATGTGCTATATCTGTTCTTATGAACAACATACATCAGTTTTCAAATCATTGATCTATATAAGGTTTGATTTACCTCATTTGATTTGTCTTCTTTTGTCATTTTACATTTGGTAGCCATAGGTGTTCCAACTGGTTTGGAATCTTCCATCTGAATATCTTCAACACTTCCTTGATGTATTTGGACTACGTGATATATATGCCTACATTTTGTTGAAGAATATGTAGACCAATAAAGAATTTGATCTCCCCAAACATAGAAATTTCAAATTATTTTCTCATTTTATTAGCAAAGTATTTGCATAGAAATTCATTTCCCCCAAAAATGATATCATCAACAAAAATTTCAGCAATCATAATATTACCATCGATATCTTCTTTTAAGTACATATTGCTATTTTCACTTGTTCTAACATATTTTATGCTAATGAGATAGGAGTGAAGTCTTTCATACCAGTCTCTAGGTTCTTGTTTTAATCCATACAAGGCTTTATGTAGTCTACATACAATGTTTATGTTGTCTCAATCAACAAACCCTTATGGTTGTTCAATGTATACGTCTTCTTCCAGTATTCCATTTAGGAATGTAGATTTGACATCCATCTGGTATACCTTGAATCCTTTAAATGCAGAATAAGAAAGTAAGATTCTAACTCCTATTATAGCAACGGGTGCAAAGGTTTCTCCATAATCAATACCTTCTTCTTCTGCATATCCCTTGCATACTAATCTTTCTTTCTTTCTTGTGACTTCTCAATTCTCATTCAACTTGTTTCTGAATATCTATTTGGTATTGATGACATTTTTTCATATGGTCTCGGTACTAGTTTCCATGTATTGTTCTTCTCAATCTGTTCTATTTCTTTATTCATAGCACTGACCCATTCTTCATTCTCAAGTGTAGTATTAACATATTTAGGCTCAAAATCACAAAGTAAACATCTAGTGTTTAGTGACTTACTTCTTTTTCTTGTTCCAGCCTTCTTGTCTCCTATGATTTGATTATGTGGATGATGCCTTCTGACATATTTGGCAAGTTTTAGTTTAGCCATTTGTTCATCTTCTTGAGCTTCGTTCTGATCTCCATTGTTTGGAACATCATCTCGAGGATTTTCCTGATTTTCAGCACCTGCAGCCTGATGCTCAGGTGTAATGTTTAGTTGCTTGGGAGTGATACATTGTTTCTCAGGTAGAGTATCAGGTTCTGTATAAACAAACTTGTTGTAGTCCTCTGGTTCTTTTATGCTTTCTTTATCATTCTTTTCTGCAAATTCATATATTTTCACATTTTCATTTTCAATGATCATGTTAGATGACTTGTTAAGACATTTATAAGACTTGCTTTTGGTTGAGTACCCTAGAAATATACCTTCATCACTTTTAGAGTCAAGTTTTCCATTTATATCATCCTTTAAAATATAACATTGACTACCAAAGATTCTAAAATAACTTACATTGGGTGTATGACCATACCAAAGCTCATAGGGTGTCCTCTTTGTGTCCTTCTTCAATTGTACTATGTTTAATGTGTAGACAATAGTACTAAGAACTTCCCTCTAGAAATTTTGAGTGATTCTTTTCTCAATCATCAATCTTCTTGCATAGTCAATGATTGATCTGTTTGTTCTTTCAACAATTCCATTTTACTATGGTGTTCTTGGTGCAGAAACTTGTCTTTTAATTCCATGTTCATTGTAATAGTTAGTGAATTCTTCTGAAGTAAATTCCCCTCCTCTGTCTGACCTTAAGCATTTTAATTTCTTTTCAATTTGTTTTGCTACCATAGCTTTATACCATTTAAACATCTTAAATGCTTATGATTTATCTTTTAAGAGCATGACTGTCATCATTCTAGAATAATCATCAACAAAGAGAATAAGATACCTATCTCCATAGTAGCTATTTTTCCTCATGGGTCCACGTAGATCTATATGGACTAATTCTAGAATTGCATTAGATGCATGGGTTTTACTCTTGAAACTAGACTTTTTCATCTTACCTTTTTGACATTTTTTGCACATGATATGCTTGGGCTTAGTCATTCTTGGTAAGCCTCCAACATTCCTTTTATTTCTTATCTTTGTCAAGTTGTCAAATTTCACATGACACAATATTTTCTGCAACAACCATATGTCTTCATTTCTAGCCATTAAACAAGTGGTGTTAGTGTCAGCAAGATAGAAAAGGTTACCTTTTGTTTGCTCACCAGTTCTAATCAACCTTCCTGATTTATTGAACATCTTTTCCTTCTTATTTTGAAATTCCAGTCTTTGACCTATGTTATTTAGCTGTGAAACACTTAACAAATAATAATTCAGTCCTTTTACATCGTAAGAATTTTCACATTTGATAAGGTTATTCAACATTATAATTCCTTTACCTTCAACTAGACAAGGTGTAGCATTTCCCATTCTTACTGAACCACCATTATAGTATTCAAAAGTCTCAAATTTTGGTTTATCATTGGTCATATGGTGAGTGTAGCTACTATCTATGATCCAGACATCATTCTTACTAAATTTAGATATGAGTGCAGTTTCTACATACCTTTCTTCTTCGTTGTCTGAATCATCCTTCATAGCTAAAAATACCATGTCAATGTCTTCTTCTGATTCGGTGTCAGTGTCATCATCTATGTTCTTTTCTAGGTAATAATCTTTCTTCCCTTTGTCCTTGTAGTCTCGGGTATGTCTTTTGTCAGATTGTCAGTTGCTTCAGTAATCTTTGTTATCACCTCTATCAAACTTCTTCTCATATGATCTGTCATTTCCTCTGTCATCTTTTCTTATATTTGGACATCTTGCAGAAAAGTGTCCAACCCCTTTACAATTTAAAAATACAAGTGGTAATTTACCTTTGTATCTATCTTTTCCGCTCTGCAATCTTCTTTCCATTAGTGCTTCAATCTCATCAAGTCCTTGATCCTCATTATCACATTCACTATAATTTGTAATAGCATGTCTATGACTTGAATTGCTTATCTTTAAAGAATATGTGAATGCAGATTCTATAGATGGTAATATAGTATTATCAAAGTTATTCATTTCAAATGAAATCAGTCTACCAATCAGACTATCTATAGTGACTGTATTGTTTGCAACTGCTCTCATTTCTTGAATAGAGGACACTCTAATACCATATACAGGAAGTAAGGTTCTTAAGAATTTACTTAGCATTGTCTCCTCTTCAAGTACACCTCCAACCCCTCAGATAGCATTGACTACCTCTTTGATTCTATAGCTATACTGAGTGATATTTTCTCCTTCTTTCATCCTTAGGTCATCAAACCTACCTCTTAGTCTTCCTGCCTTTGTTCTTAGTACATTGGCATCTCGTCCATGTACTAGCTTCAACTTTTCCCACATTTTCTTTGCAGAGGTACATGTTTTAACATCTTCAAAATCATTATTAGAGAGTGATGATGCAAGTTCTATCATCATGCAATTATGCTCATGCTTTACTCTTAATTTCTCAACAGTGTAAGGTCCTATAAGCAACACATATTTAGTATCAAGGTATTGAGTAACATCATTTGCAATACCTAATAGGTGGATTCTTATTCTACTTTTCCATGATGCAAAGTTGTATTTGTTCAACTTGGGCACATCTCGTCTATTCATCTTGTGATCTTTTTCTTGTGCTATTAAACTCCCTTTCTAAGCATACAAGCTCTGATACCAAGTGTTAGTAATACCTGAGAGGGGGGGGTGAATCAGTGGCCCCAAAAATATTCCAATAATCAACCCAAAAACTTAGTACCACAATATTAAGCCTATAGTTATCTTTAGTCCTATAAGATGAATGCCTTTAAATACAATTATAAAATTACTACTGCTCGGAATGCTTTTTTAAACCTTATATTGTATGTTTACCGAATAGCAGTCTATTAATTTACTGAAAGACAATAGATTATCTAGACTATACCGATCAATCCAAATTAGCTATGTATAATGCAAAACACTAAAGTAATGACTCATAAACACATTGAAACATGAATTTTAACGTGGAAATCTTGTTAAGGGAAAAACCACTTGTGAACGGTAACCCAAAATTTTCACTCTTCTGAAGTGAGCTCAGTGAAGAGACAACCCTGTTAAAGGTTAAAAAAACACACTATTCAGTGTAACCTTGTTAGAGGATTTAAATGTTTAGTCTGTCACTTGATATAGGGCATCTCTATGCTACCTTCCTTGATCAAATACTCTCTTGGCCTGCCAATCGATATCTGGCATGCCATGCTATCTTCATGATCAAAATTTTTGATACTCCTTGGGATGTATCTTAATATAGAAAGGATCTTTAAATCCCGCTCAGTTAAGAGGCTTTCTGAATCAATGGTTAAACTAAAATAGTATGATCTATTAATATATACAACTTATACTTGTAGATTTTCAAATCTATTGTAATCTCATAAACCTAATCTAATCAATACATCTCTTTTAATACCTTTGCTCCACTTTAGTTCTGCCCAGTGATGTTGTGCACTATTTCTCAGTATCTCTAGAAAACTTTAGCTCTTTCCATAGCTTTATTGATCAGTACTATATGAATCTTCTCTTCATCAGTTTCTCTTCAGCATCATCTTTTCATTCATTCACCCTCTTTTCAAAATGAATTAAGTTGTCTCTTTTATAGACATGATATTACCATTGTTAGGTTCTTCAATTTTTGATCTTGGCATGATCCACAATATTAGCCAATTAGATTTAAAGTAAAACTCATGTTTTTTCTCGTAGAGATCTTCTTGCCAACTGGACAAAACAACTTAAAATCCTTTACTTATCTCTGACTTTATCTTTTCATTGAAAACAAAGATAACTACTAGTTAAGTCCATATTTAGCTCTACCAGCTAGATATTTTGTTGTTTTTGAACTCAAGTTAATTTCGGTGTTTTAAATCTTTGATATCCTTGCTCAACGCTCTAGTTCTCCTTGGGCTTCTCTGTCAGTTTACACTGTGATTCTATCTGTCATTTATGCTTGTGATTTTTCTCCTTAGTAATTCTCATCAATGTTTATGCTTGGGAATAAATGTGACTTGACTTTCGATGATCTCTGTCCATCGAGTTCCACTAGCCATCAGTGTTTGAAGTCATATAGTGAATTCTTGTCTTTTTTGCATTACTAAAAGCATAGTCTTTATCTCTATGATTCTTTGAAGTCTTTGACACTTTTATTATAACCGATTAGATGATATCAAGTTGACAACAATGATAATACAATCCATTAATTGATTTAATGTCTTGCATTATCCTTCTATATTTTGGTGATCAACATAACATCTTTAAACATTCAATCAATTACATGTCATCATTTCCATGTTTTATAGTTTCTAACATGGATGCACATACATGAATGAAATTTCTTATAAGTTTCCTATAGAATATAGCATGTCCATGAAAACCTATAACATCTCCTACTGTCCTAGGGGTGGAAAAGAGAGTATTTCACTTACCTTTTCTAAATCCATATTCAAAGTTCCTTGGGAGATCACAAAACCAAGGTAGGATAGCTCTTCTTCCATAAATAGACACTTATCCAAGTTTACCACCATCTTTCCTTCATGTAACTTCCTCAAGACCATGTCAAGGTGTTTGAGATGTTCCTCTTGGTTTTACCAAAAACCAATATGTCATCCAAATATACTATGATAAATTATCCATTAAGTATTTAAGCACTTCATTCATGAGCCTCCTGATAGTTCTTGGGAAATTGGAGAGCCCAAAAGGCATAACCCTCCACTCATACAAACCATCATTTGATTTAGGTGTTGTCTTCCACTAATCACTATCCCTTATCCTTACGTGATGATAACCACTCTTTAAATCAATCTTAGAAAAGTACATTTTGCCTCCCAAACAATGAAGCAAATCCTCAATTCTTGGCACGGGAGACCTATACCTGATGGTGATCTTGTTTATGGCCCTGGAGTCCATGCATAACCTCCATGTTCATTCCTTCTTGGGAGCTAAAATAGTAGGTATTGCACATGGGCTTAGAGTTTTGGGATCAGTCCAATTTCTAGCAACTCTTTTACTTTCCTTTCTATCTCCTTGTTTTGTTGTGGTGTCATCTTGTATGCAGCCTTATTTGGCAAGGTAGCTCCTAGAATAAGATCAATACAAAGGCGAATGTCCCTTATTGGTGGTAGAGACTTAGGCGTCCCTTCTACAATCACTCCTCCATAATGATCCAAAATTGTTTTTACCTCTTATGGGTGGTCTTTTTCATCTGTGTCCCCTTCTTTTTTTATGTAAGTTCTCTTCCCCGTGCTCTTCAAAAACTCCTTCTTATTCACCAGCATATTTTTGGATTCCTTTTCTTTTTTATCCTTTTCTTCTATATTTTTTGCAAGGGGTAACAATCTGATTACCTTTCCATCTTTCTAGATAGTGTAGACATGAAACCTTCTATCATGTTGAGCATGTAAGTCAAATTGCCAAGGTCTCCCAAATAATAGATGGCATGCATCCATATCTACACTGTCAAATATGATTTTATCCTTATACTTTCCAATTTGAAACTCAACCCATGCTTGTTATTTTACATGTGTTTGTTGACCATTTTTCAACCATGATAGCTTATATGGGAAAGGATGTGGTACCCTTCTAAGTTTTATTTTTTGAACCATTTCAAGAGACACAATATTCTTAGTTGAACCAAAATTGACATTTACTTTGGACACTTTACCTCCTGATTTGTAGGTAGTCATAAGGATGGTTTTTCTTTATGGTGGATCCATGGAAATGGGCACCTTTAATAAGGTCTTCCTCATCATTAAAAATTCTCCTTTCTCTGGTAAACTATCTGAATTAAGTACTTCTTTATCTTGATAACATCGTCTTGGACAAAATGTGTCCTTGTTTCCCTTTGTGAACTTGTACTAACTTTGTCAGTGCACCTAGATGCAATGTGTCCTTCCTTGTAGCAGCTATAGTAAGTTATTGGTCCTTCCTCTCTACCCCCAAATCAGCCTCTTGAGTTTGATCTCCTACCTCTAGAATTTATTTCAAACTGAATATTATCTTGTATTCCATCTTTTTGTTCTTCATGGCTCTATCCTCTTCCTTGGGAACCCCATCTTCCTCTCTGATTTCTACCCCTTCCTCTACTATTTTTCTCTTATTTTCTTTTCAAATTTTCTTCAACCTTTAATTCTAATTGTTAACACTTTTGTATTGTGTCAGGGTACAACAAACTCAACTCTTCTTGTACGTTCATCCCCAATCCATTGAGGTACCTGGCAACCATTTCCTTCTCATTTTCACCCAAATTTAGTCTTAGACTCATTCTCTGGAATTATTTAGTGTATGCAGTCACATTTAAATCCTTTTATCTCAAATTTCCCTTCTTCTATGCAATTGGACTTCATAGTTCTCTAGTAGGTATGCTTCCTTCTCTTTGGCACTTATTCTACCCCATGAGCTTATCATGCTCTATCCCACTTTCACACTCTCTCCTTGGACAAAATTATACCAAGGGAGAGTTTCTCCTTTAGATTTGACTTAGTAGTCTTTACCTTTTCTTTATCTTCTACATTCTCACATTCAAAGTAATTATTGAGAGCTTCTATCCAATCTACAACACTATCTACATCCATCTTGCATGAGAAGATGGGAGAGTCACCTTTTCCATCCCTTTTAAGTATTCATTAAAGGGATTCTAGGAAGTATCTTCGGTCTGCAGGTATGCTCACAGCCTCCTTCTCAGGAGCTTCTTCTTCTTCATCCCTTTCTTCCTCTCTCTTAGAGTAATCCCTTACTCCCTTTCCAATCCGACGCTTCAACTTCTCAAGTTCATCAATCAACCATTTGTTTGTTTCTTCTTTTTCTTGTACCTTCTTGGTAAGCTTGCAATTTCCAACCATCTTTGAAGTCTCTCCCTTTGATTCTTCTCTTGATATAAACTTATATCCTCTGTGGTATTTTATTCTTGTTATACACTGAATTTGCACCTCTGATCTCAAGCTCTCTTGGTCTTGATAATCCAATATAACAAGGGAATCATCTCTAGGTTGTGGGACCTCTGCTAACTGAGATGAGACCTCCAGATTCTAGGGGTTCCTCTTGGATAATCACCTTAATTTTCTTCTTTTACAGGAAAATAAACTTTGGAGGGAAAGGGATAGAAGGAGTGCATGAAAGGGGAAATAACATGAAAGCAAACTACCTACTAGGTGATACACCAAATTTAGAGTTTGGATCTCAGTATAGAGGAATGAAACCAATGGAGGAATCAGGTCTAATAAGTCACAACTCACTAGATAGGCTTGCATACGTATTTCATACGAGGGTCTGAACAAAAGACTCGACCTATGACCTGCAAGCAAACATCCTTTTGTGCAACTAGGTGTAGGAATGAGACAAGACTGTTAGGGGTTGTAGTATACCCACAAAACATCTAAAATTAGATTAGACACAGTAACACATAAAAGCATAGAAAATGAGAGGAACTAGGAACCCCAATTTCCATTAACAACATTCATAAACTTCAATCCAATAAGAGATAATCAAGATAGTGAAGACAAGGATAGAACAAATATCACAAGTACCTCAAGAATATCTTAATCATCAATGAGAGATTACAAAGAGTAGAAGAACTAGAGGGCATAACAAATACCACAGATGGCTTTCTGAGAAAAGATGACTTCCTTGCAAAAGTGGGCTTCTCTCCTTTACCAAAAAAATGAACCTCTACAAAATGAGTCTTCAACTCATACTTATACAATTTCAAAAGCCAACTGCATTTTGGAGAGCAATAAATTCCTGATCAGATCTTTTACCTATCTAGCCACCGCTTAGCCCCTGAAAGTCATCCCTTCAAAATATCAACATAAATGCTCTTCTACAGAAACGGTCTTATCCCTCTAGAAGAGTCACAAAAAGTCTTTGAAATACAATAACTGTTCTGTAGACTTGAGCAACTACAACCTCTGATCTTTTCAAAATCTGATTCCTTCCCTCTGAAAAGTATCCTCCTTTTACTCGGTCGCACCTTGAATTTTCTTCTCTTTTCTACCAATATTGAAACAAATCTAATCCTGGGATCGACTGACAGCTCTGTGCATAATTTCTTATAATTAGAATGCTCTGATGAACCTTGGAAATTCCGCGAACTGAGAAAATTACCTCTGTTCTTCATATACTGTCTTCTGTGCGAGTGAGCGACGAGCATCTGTCTTTTACACGGTCGCAAACCCGCAAGCCTTTATTTTCTACTTTCATTTTATGCGCGAGTGTGCGACCATGGTTTCATCATTCTTCAATTGCTCACTCGCAAGCTGTTTCTTTATTCCACCTGAATCTCTGTGAGTGGGTGCCAATGCACTTTACTCCTTAGTTATTCCTTTATCGCACACTCACTGATAGTTTAAAATGACCTTTTGATTCTGAGCGACTGAGCGACATTGCTTTTCTTCATTACACATTCTGTTTGGTCGCGCACTCACGAGCTGTCCCTCCTTTTGTCTGTAATGACTGGCGACAGAGCGATGGTGTTATCCTTCAGCTCGTTGCCAAGTCGCGAGCTACATTCTATTCACTTTTATCCACTGGTGACTGAGCTATGACCATTCATTTTTTACTTCATCGCATAGTCACAGGCTGACACTTGACCGCTTCAAAAAATTAGCGAGTGAGCGATAGCATTGAACAATCTTCCTGGTCTCTCAGTCGTAGACCCTCATAAACCTTGAAACTGCTTGTGCGACCGAGTGATAACTTATGTTCTTTGACCCGTTGCATACTCGCTCTGCACAAAACACATGAGTCAGAACTGACGCGAGTGGGCGACTACGAGAATATGACCTCGTCGCGCACTCGTGCCACTAAAACATTGACATCCAAATCTAACGCGGGTGGGCAACATGCAAACTTCTAACCTGTCGCTGAATCACGAACAGACAGCTCGACCACCAAAAGGCATCATGATTGCGCGATAGACCCTTAAAACACTTCATCGCGTAGTCGCGAACAGAACAAAACAACACAAAGGCAGATCGCGACTGTATGATGAGACAAAAACATAATTTGAAAAAGGGGCTTGACCATTTTTTGGCGGCAAACACAGAATTAGGCCAAAATATGCATGGGATGTAAAATTTGGGCAACAATTCTATAACACTCACAACCACTAAAAATTACTTCTAGGCTCTTCCCACATAGAAAATGAACTACCCACACAAGGCTTTGAAATTGCTATCCATACAAGCAATACTCCCATAAAACTCAAAAAACTTATTTTCTCCATAACATTACAAATCAATGAATTTGAGAGATCAAATTTTTAGATGTGCTGCAGAAGGAATTGTGCTTTATATTTATAGAGGAAAATAAGGTATCACTAAGTTGAATTTTTTTGTTCTATCTTCAAGAAAAGATCGGATGAGATGTGGCTTAGCTACATTAAACATCTTTAGTATGGGTCAATCATCTTTTCCAAGGCTTGCAACTGACATTTTTCGTTGTTACTGAGCTAAATTTTTTTGAAGTAGCTTCCATCGACAGGGATTATCGCATACAACTTGCTTTAAGTAAAAAAAATATGCATCTTTCGTAAAATTAATACGTAAACTTTAAATCAAAAATATTTTAAAAGTGAATCATTATTTTATTACAAAACAAAGGAATATATAGGAATCTAAATGTGTTATTCTATTGTTTTCATTATTCTTCCATAAATATATCTTATATTTTGTCACTATTCCATCCCCATTGCATATTATTTTGTAACATTCATCTCTATTGGTATTCATCAACAACTATTGCATAATTTACTTCATGGGTCTTAGTTCTTTTTAAAGAAAATGCCTATTCACAACACAATTACACTATGATGAGGTCCATGCATACTTTGTAACAAGATAATGATATATTTATATATAATATATTAGAATATAATATTTAAATTTATATGATATAGTATACAAATATCTAATTTAAATCTGAATTGTTTTTAGTGCCTTTCATCAATATAGATTATTGCATCCAATTTGTTTTAAGAAAAAGGAATATGTGTCTCTCAAAAAGATGATATAAAAAATTTAAATTAAATTTTTTTTAAATAAAATCATTTAATATTACGGAGAAAAGAAAACTTACGAATATGAGAAAATAAAACTCTATCTCTCTTGCAATGAGAGTGAAGAGAAAAGGAAAGAAAGAGGTGGTGGTTTCACATGACACATGTATGGATCTTTCTCCCAGTCCTTCTAGTAGGACTTGTATCCATGATAAATATAAAAATGTTCTAGACAACATACTACAAAATTTTCTATATATTAATGCTAATATTTTTATTAAGATGGGAAAGGGCTCATAACCCATATAAAAAAAATCACATTAAAACATAAACCATAGAACCAGACTTTGGCCCATTACAACAAGAAGCCACAAAGCTATCAAAGAACAAAATTAATCAAAAACATATGAGTATTTCAATGAACTAAATCTGAACTATCAATACCACTATACTTGTCCATACTATTATCTAACCTTTACACTAAGTACCAAACAAACCTCTTTTTCCTAGTACCACAAAATGCACAATTCTAGTTACAGATATCACAACAAAAAATAATAATATCGTAAAGTTTAACTTTAGCATCCATGGACATAACAACATTCCAAATGTAGCATAGTAAAAATAAACAAGAGATCATTTAAAATTGGAGATAGCCTCTGAATCCTTTGAGTGGTGACTCAGATCCTTCTTAAAGTCATCCCCATCAACATCCTCAGGTTCCTCTTTATTTTTATAATCATGTGTCCTCGTCTTTGCACTTTTTATCATTTTACTCTTTTATGTAGCCACTCCAAACATAACCTTCATCATTATACTATTCAGTAACCTGCATAAAGAAGATATAGAAAAATTAAAATGAACTTTAAAAACAACACGAGGAATGAAATTTTCCAGAGCGATCAATCTATTATGGGGATCCTTAATCTGAATCATCATAGAATTATCCCTTTCACATTCTAGCCTTAGGGAAGGCACATATTTTTAATAAATTCTTCCTCAGGAATAACATGAGAGGTACATGAAATATTCACTATGTCCTCAAAATCATCCAAAATGATAGTAATCTCTGTGGATTTCTCTTCCTTATTATCCCCCAGCTCTTCATTCTCCTTATCATAGTCCTCACCATCCAAGCTATTTGTTACTTCACTCTCCTGAGGTTCAAACTCTTGGTCAGTCTCAGGGACCACCTCCTCCTATAATAGTTTTCTATTGAAATCTTCCCTATTACTCAACCTAGCATACCTAGGCTCCCTACAACTGATATCATACATGTTCTCTCTCGAGATATCCAATTAATGTCCTTCCTAAGAGTCAGCTTCCCCTTCCATCTCTTTATTTTCCACATGAATGTAGTTCCTTTATTATCCAGGTTTGAGCTTTCTAAGCTTGACAAGGACATGCTTCTTAACATGAGCTTTACTTTTAACATGGGTGGTAGATAAGAAGGTTTCTTCAAATGAAACACTAGGGGAGGGAATTTCCTTATCAGAAGGTTGTTGGATTTTACTAAATTTTTCTCTTTGATTTAGGGATCGAACTCTAAGTGAGAGGGTCACTGCTAATCAGTTCAATTTTAACCACGCTACTGTGATTTTCTTCAATCTAGTTTTCCTCCTTATGGGGATACATAAGACACCTACTTCTTATAGGAGAGTTACTAAAAGTAAGATGATACAGAAAATTAATGAAGCTCTAGTGCATAGGAGGAGAACCACCCTTATTTATACTATTTCTCAGCAATGAAAATATAACATAAGGAAAATAAAAAAATTTCACCATGCGTAATGTTATTCAAAATGGGAAAATGATAGCCATAAAATTGAGTAAACAGACCCTCAAGAGGAAAGTATTCACATGCAAGAAAACTAGAGCATACTGAGGGAGAAGGGAGGAACTATCATACCCATTACTAGTCAACATAATCTCATGTTTTTCTCCTATCTTAAATAATTTCTTCAAATATTTCTTATAATATTCATTGTTCAAGTTCTTTCAACCCTATCTCCAACATACTTGAGCCCCATAGCCTCAACAATAAGCTCAGGTGTCACGCAAAATTTAACACTCTCAATGACCACATTTCATTTGTGCCAAGAGTTTACAAACTTCATTGAGAGGACATTGATAACACCCTTCATTGCTTGAATATAATTCATTATCCCAGTCTATTTAAATTCCCTCCAAATCTCATCATTTTGCAGCAACTCCTTGCATCCTCTCGTCTCCACCTTCTTCAAATGCCCACTAATGATAAAAAATTCCTCAAATATAATCTAGGTCTCTTTCAAGGTCATAGTAGTAGACCCTGATGTCTTTAAAAACAATAAACCTGTAAAGGTTTTCTTTGTCTCTTTCTAAACCAAAAAAAAATCTTCTTGAAGATGGAAATGAGAACCCTGCAAATTAACTCCTTTTGATAATGAGATTTATTAATATTTGCAGTGTCCGGTCCTCTTAATAAATTATATTTGCAATATTTGAAGTGGAAATTGCCATGATTAAAGGAAATTTAAGCGATGTGATTATCCGTAGCACGAGCCTTAATAATAAAAGTGGTTTCCTTACAATTAGTGGAATAATCATATCGCCTCATTCGATCATTATTAATCCATCTTATTCAAAGAAATTACCCAACCGATCGGGACCCAAGTTAGGGATGTCCACCTCAATATCCATTAGCTTATTTTTCACACAAATTCTGACAAATATACCTTTTATTTTAAATAGACACATCCTCAGTATTAATTTGGTAACCCTTTTTTCTCTAAAGTTGAGGTGATCTCTTTCCCACCCTTTCCATAATTATTTTGAGCATAACCATTTCAATAGTAACTTTTGAGCACTTGGGTTTATTCGTAAAAAATAGGAAGAGAAACACACTTCTCCCTTATGCTTTGATTCTTCATTCTGATATTAAAATGAAAAGTACCTTGCATAGTCAAATTATCTTAATGTTAATGTTATTCATAAAAATGAAGAACTTTTAAAGAATCTTCTATAAGTTGTTGGGTTCGTCGACCATTTTGTTTATATTTTTGGTTCGTTAATGGCTAGATGTTATTATTATTTTTGTTCTTGTCTAGAGCTAGTAGTTATTTTGTAAAAGAGTTTTAGGACACCTTCAAAAGCTATTTGAACCCCTAATCAAAAGCATGAATTCCAGCAAGAAAAGGGAGACATTAAGTACACCATCTAGAATGTTGATTGTATGATATGAATTGGGTAGATATATAGTTTACATTGGAGCTAAATGCATATAAAGTATAAATATATTTTCAATAATAAATATATATAATTAATCATTGCTAATAAATTATCAAATTATACTATACTAAAAATATTGCACAAATGAGTAATAAAGAGCTAGTTAGAACATGATATATTTAAAAAATTGCGACATTATAAATGATTTTACATGTTAAAGAAACCATGATCCCTTGAAGCAAGGGGAGGAATTAGATGATATTGAGAATCTACGAATCTAATAAATTATTTAACATTTATGTTGTAAAATGTGGTCCTCTAATATCTTATTATTAACCAACTTATGTTGAATCTTCACAAATCCTCCTCATACCTAATGTTTCACTTTGTACATTAATAGATATGTCATGTTAATTTGTGGATCAAGTTCCTCCTTTGTTTCTTCATACTATAAGTAACACATTGAACAACAATTAAGAATACCTCCAACAATACCACAATATGAAATATAATATTTAATTTTCTTGCTCAAGTAGTCTACTGTTAAAAAATGGTCAATAATACAAATGAAGAAACATTTCTCAAAAAATTAATGATTCTACAAAAGAATGTGTATGCACGGATCAAAATTCTTTCCTCTCTCGAATTAATGAGTGGGGGTTAGTAGCACCGATTTGCAATGGGGGAAATAAATAGAATAACTACTAATAACAAAACTATGAACCAATAGAATAACAAGCAATAAAGAAGGTAAACAAATGAGTGCAAACCAACGAGGTTAAAAGCTTCTATTGTCTCTCTACTCCTTTTGAAATGTTGTTTGTGATGCTCAGTATTGGTGAGGGCAACATCTATGACTTGGGAGCATGGAAAATATAAATATCGAATAATGTTTGATCACAAGATCGCTTGTTGCTTGAAACAATCTGACAAAGTAGTGGTGCACATGAGCTTGAAATCACAGATACTTCAAATGGTTATCAAGGGTTTGTTATATAGGAATTGAGAATCAGATGAATGGTTGAGATCAATCCCAGATATAGGAGGATGAATGATTGAGATAAAAGGGAAATGGAGAAGCCATAAGTAAACTCCACCTCTTCAACTGAGAGAGAGGAGATAAACTTTGGTTCACTGAAGAGGTGGGTGGAGAAACCCATGTGAATTGAAAAGATGGGTGGAGTAACCCATGTGATCTGATGAAGAGTTATCTCTTGAACACAAATGAATATTTAAATCATTTATGTATTTAAATTTTTCAACATGTGAGATAATTGAATTATTTTTTGATTTATAATTTCTTTATTTGAATGAAAAGAAATTAATTTAATTCCAGAAGAATTAATTAGTAAGTTTAAATATTTAAATTTAAACTTTAGGAAATTGACTTTAATTAATTAATTTATGGAAATTAATCAATTAAGGTTAATTAATTAAATTAAATTAAATATTTAATTAATTTTGGAGATTTGATTAGATGATTTTAGAAATGAATTTAGAAAGGAAATAGATGATTAATTAATGATTAGAAAACCATTAATTAATAGATGAAAATTAGTGTTTTTAATGTAAAGTTGCAAGTGTGTCCATTTTTGGGTGTCTATATTTGCCTCTCTTTGATGCATTGTGGCTTATCGTAGTATGTCAAAGATTATTTGTTTTGATCCTGCCCCAGTTTGCCCCAACGATAACATGTGTATTTATGCCCCATCAACAAAATTGAGCGAAAAATCATGACATGAGCGTTAATTTAATGAAACTGCAAATTGGTAATCTGGGTATCTGACTGATTTTCAAATTTGTTGAATATGCTCCTATTATAAACATTCATAGTTTTCGGGGTCTGGGAAGAAATTTTGAGGTCGTGGAGGAATTTGGGTTTTCTTGAACCCTAACAAATAGCTTGGAGAGCCCTTCATTTCTCACTTTGTACTCTGGAGCTCTAGATGATATGATGAGTTTGTTCATAATTTTATTTGCTTTCTATGTTCTTTATTGATCTATGGTGGGTCTACCTAGTGTCATGCACATATCTGATAGGGTCCAGACTTTTCATCATCCAGCTGGCGCAGGACATCTATTGAGTGGCCTAGTCCTTGCGTCATTAATGCATGTAATTATTTATTTTGAAAAAAGTAGGTTTTTTGAAATTCTGCATATGTTTTCACAATTGGCCACATTTTAGCTACAATTGTGGTTTAGGTACCACAATTGGTGATTGCATACCATAATTGATAATTGTACTACAAATGTTAGGTGTAATACTACATTTGCCAAGAAAATGTTGTAATTGCTTGTTGATCTCCGCAAATGGTTTCAAAGTGTCGCATTTGTTTATGGAATATCGCATTCACTTTGTTGTTGTTTTATATCATACACTTTGTATTTTTCTTGAAACTTGTGATCTTTTTGATACTGATGATATGCTTTCTATTTTTTTGTAGTACATTAGGACTATTCTACACTACCAGGAGTCAAGACCTACCGGGTTAGTATACTTATTCAAGATATCTGAGGCAGACAGGCATGTGTCAATATAGATAGGCCTGTATTAGATTTGATGCCTATTGTAAACCCTTCTCCTTGTGAACTGACTTGTTGTTGTGAACTCATGTATCTTAGTTCTAATATTCCTCTACGATGTATCCCATACAAAAATTGAAAAGGTAATTTCCCTATACTCCTATTGATGGAGTTATTGTATGCAACTTCAGCTTGATGTATAATTGTATCCTACTTTTCTCCATATTTCCTTTTGAGTGATCTTAACAAATTGCCATATGTCATGTTGACTACCTATGTTTGTCCATCTGTTTGAGGATGGTAGGCTAAAGAGAAAGAAAAATTTGTGCCAAGCTTCCTCCACAAAGTCTTCCAAAAATGTCCCACAAACTTTACATCCTTGTCTGATACATAGTTTAAAGGGAAACCATCAATTCTTATGACTTCCTTTAAGAACAAAGCTTCTATATGGGAGGCATCATTGGTTTATTTGCAAGGAATGAAGTGGGCCATCTTTTTGAATCTATCAACCACAAAAAATACAATATCATGTCCTCTTTGTGTCCTTGGTAGCCCCATTATGAAATCCATTGTTATACTTTCCCATGTTCTAGAGGCTATTGGTAAAGGTTGGTAGAGCCCTACATTTGTAGTCCTTCCTTTAGCTCTTTCAAGAATAAAAAATGTCTCTACAAAGTTTCTAACACCAATGTGTATTTTAGGTCAAAACTAGTACCTTCTAACCAATTCTAATGTTTTATCCAAACAAAAATTGCCACTCAAGTTTCCTCTAAGCTTTTCCTTGATTATGTTTTAATTCATAGAGCACCTAGGTACACATAGATAGCCTCCTATGACAAGGAGTCCATATTGGATTAGAAACTTAGAGAATTCAATATGGTACATATCTCCAAATTCCATACATACCTTGTATATATCACCGAAGTATGAATCTACTTCATACAGGCCCTATAATGCTTCAAGTCCTATACTCTCTTATTGGATTTGAGAGATAGTCAAGGATCATCTACTATGAGAATTAGATACCTAGTTAGCTATTCCTTTCTTATGCTAGATAGAGAATATATAGGCTTGCAAAGCCTCTGCCCATTTCATTTGTCTATGACTGATTTTTTCTTACTATTAAGGAAACTAATTTCTTGGTTGTCAGTGTAGAAAATGAATTCCTTAGGCAGTTAGTAATGCCTCTATTTCTTGATAGCTTGGACCAAAGCATACATTTCTAAGTCATAGCTATAGTACTTTATTTTAGCCTCACTTATTTTTTCACTTAAAAATGTTATTGGTCTACCCTCTTGGCTAGGAACTACCCCTATAGAAACATTTCTAGCATCACACTCCAGTTGGAATACTTCATTAAAATTGGGTAATGCAAGGCTAGGTTTCTCACTCAACTTCTTTTTGAGCATCTCAAAAGCCTCATTAGCTGATTCATTTCAAGAGAATTTTCACTTCTTTCTTGTTATTAATAACTAAGAGGGGGTGAATCAGCGGCCTCAAAAATATTCCACTAATCAACCAAAAAACTTAGTACCAAAATATTAAGCCTCTATTTATCTTTGGTCCTATAAGATGAATGCCTTCAAATACAATTATCAAATTACTACTGCTTTGAATTCTTTGTTAAACCTTATACTGTATGTTTAAACTGAATAACAATCTATTAATTTACCAAAAGACAGTAAATTATCTAGAGTATACCGATCAATCCAGATTAGCTATGTGTAATGAAAAACACTAAAGTAATGACTCATAAACATATTGACACATGGATTTTTAACATGGAAACCCTGTTAACAAAAAAACCACTTGGGACCGGTAACCCAAAATTTTCACTCTTCTAAAGTGAGCTCGGTGAAGAGCCAACCTTCTTAAAGGCTACAAACACACTGTAAGGTGTGACCTTGTTAGAGGATTTAAAAGTTTAGTATTTCATTTGATATCGGGCATCTCTATGCTACCTTCCTTGATCAAACACTCTCTTGGCCTATAAATATATATCTGGCATCTCATGCTATCTTCGTGATCAAAATTTTTGATAATTCTTGGCATATATCTCAATATAGAAATGATATTTAAATTTTTCTAGGTTAAGAGTCTTTCTGAATGAATGATTAAACTGAAATACTATGATCTATTCACATATACAACTTATAGTTGCAGATTTTAAGAGCTATTGTAATCTCATAAAAATAATCTGATCAATATATCTCTTTTAATACCTTTGCTCTACTTTAGTTCTATTTGGTGATGTTGTTCGTTGTTTCTCGGTGTCCACAGAAAACTTTATCGCTTTCCTCAGCTTGATTGATCAGGACTGTGTGAAGTTGATCTTCATCAATTTCTCTTAAGCATCCTCTTTTCATTCATTCACCCTCTTTTCAAATTTAATTAACTTGTCTCTTTTATAGACATGATATCACCATTGTTAGGTTCTTGATTTTCATTATCTTGGTGTGATCTGCAATCTTAGCCAATTAGATTTAAAGCAAAACTCTTGTTTTATCTCACAGATATCTTGCAAACTGGACAAAATAGCTATAATTCATTTACTTATCTATGGCTTTATCTTTTTGATGAAAACAAAGATAACTAATAGTTAAGTCCATATTTAGCTCTGCCAGCTAGATATTTTGTGATTTCTAAACTCAATTTAATTTCGATGTTTCAACTTAACATCTTCAAACATTCAATCAGTTACATGTCATCAATCTCTCCTTTTGGAATTGGTGGAAACATACTACATTATCATACTATACTATTAATGATATAATATGAAATATAACAGTTTCATTAAGATTTTGTAATCTAACTATTACAAATGTCTGGCTTTCGGTAAGCTCAAAAAGCTTAGATTTGTTTATTGTAGAATGATTTTCTTCAATCTTCAATCCCTTCACTGGATAGATGTAGCATCTAATGTTTCTATTCTTATATGTGTTCTTCTTTGACTGTTCCTCTTCTTGATAAACTCTTTTTCCTTTGACATCAATTTCTCTCTTTTTCTGAACTCTCTCCCTTTGTTACTTCTCTCCCTTAGATGGATATTTTGTATGTAATCAATTTTTGTTCCTTTGACAATAGTTTCTCTCTTTTTCTGAACTCTCTCCCTTTGTTACTTCTCTCCCTTAGATGGATATTTCAAATGTAATCAATTTTTCTTTGAATATTGATTAACTCTTCCTTATAATTTTGAGGAACTTCTCTTCATGGATAATGATATAATCTTTTCAGATCAATGAGATAATCTCTACCAAATCTCTCCTTGATGAAAATGAAATAATCTCTCCGTTTTGATAATGAGATAATTTATAATGATATAATCTCTCCCTTTGACAAAAATGCCAAAAAAAATCATCTATATCATGTTCCACCCCTTTATATAATATGTTCCTTTAATTTCCCTATCCATCAGCAATACAGTGTCTTTGTTGTTCAGTGCATACTTGTACCTTGCTATGTACATATGTATCTGTTGTTGTTCATCTTAGTATTTTCATCAACATGAATGATCCTCAGATTATTTGTAGGCTGATACAACCTTCTAGTCAACTTACTGATTGATAGACAAGGGTTTGATCCCTAGTCTCTGTCTCAGGTACTCAAATGTATCTTTTGGTAATGCCTTGGTGAATATATCAGCTAGTTTTTCCTATGATTCAACATATTCCAATATCACCTCCTTTTCTTGCACTTGTTCTCTTAGATAGTGATAATTGATAGCAATATGCTTAGTCTTAGCATGCATGATTGGATTCTTAGAAATGTTAATTGCACTAGTTTTATCACAATAGATAATTACATGTTCAATAATCTTCATATTCATGACTTACATCAATTGTTTGATCCATGCAATATTGGAGCAAATTTCAGTAGCATCCACATACTCTGCTTCTGCAGTAGACTGAGAGATGCATCCTTCCTTCTTGATGATCCATGTGATAAGTATGTTACCCATGAATAATGCTCCTCTAGTTGTGCTCTTTCGGTCATCACCGTTTGAAGCCCAATCAACATCTATATAGACTTGTAGCTCAAATTTTACTTCTCTTTTATACCATAAGCCATAGTTATCGGTGTTCTTCAGATATCTCATAATTCTCTTAACAACAATCATATGTGATTCTTTGGGAATAGAAAAGAATCTTGCAACTATTCCAACTGTGTATGTGCTATATCTAGTCTAGCATGAACAACATACATCAGTTTGTAAATCATTGATCTATATAAGGTTTGATTTACCTCATTTGATTTGTCTTCTTTTGTCATCTTATATTTGGTAGCCATAAGTGTTCCAACTTGTTTGGAATCTTCCATCTGAATATCTTCAACATTTCCTTGACATATTTGGACTGAGTGATATATATGCCTACATCTTGTTGAATAATCTATAAACCAAGAAAGAATTTGATATCCCCAAGCATAGACATTTCAAATTCTTTCCTCATTTCATTAGCAAAGGATTTTCATAGAAATTCATTTCCCCCAAAAATGATATCATCAACAAAAATTTCAGCAATAAGAATATTACCATCAGTATTGTCTTTTAAGTACATATTTTTATTTTCACTTGTTCTAAAAAAATTTATGTTAATGAGGTAGGAGTGAATTCTTTCATACTAGGCTCTAGGTACTTGTTTTAATCCATACAAGGCTTTATGTAGTCTACATATAATATTTTCGTTGTCTGGGTCAACAAACCCTTCCGGTTGTTCAATGTACACGTCTTCTTCCAATGTTCCATTTAGGAATTCAGATTTGACATCCATCTGGTATACCTTGAATCCTTTAAATGCAGCATAATCAATTAAGATTCTAACTCCTTCTAGTCTAGCAATGGGTGCAAAGGTTTCTCCATAATCAATACCTTCTTCTTGTGCATTTACCTTGCATACTAATCTTGCTTTGTTTCTTGTGACTTCATTCTCATTCAGATTGTTTTTAAATATCCATTTGGTACTGATAATAGTTTTTTGATCTAGTCTTGGTACTAGTGTCCATGTACTTTTCTTCTCAAACTGTTCTATTTCTTCATTCATAGCACTTACCCATTCTTCAATCTCAAGTGTATTATTAACAAATTTAGGCTCAAAATCACAAAGTAAACATCTAGTGTTTAGTGACTTACTTCTTGTTCTTGTTCCAACCTTCTAGTCTCCTATGATTTGATTTTGTGGATGATGCCTTCTAACATACTTTTCATGTTTCAGTTCAGCCCTTTGTTCGTCATTCTGATCATTTTCTTGACCTTCATTCTGATCTCCATTTTTCGGAACATCATCTTGAGGATTTTTAGGATTTTTTGTAATTGCATCCTAATGCTCAGGTGCAATGTTATGTTTCTCTGGAGTGATACATTGTTTCTTGGGTAGAGTTTCAGGTTCTATATAAACAAACCTATTGTAGTCCTATGGTTCTTTTCTTCTTTCTTTATCATTCTTTTCTGCAAATTCATCTATTTTCACATTTTCACTTTTAATGATCTTGTTAGATGACTTGTTAAGACATTTATAAACCTTGCTATTGTGTGAGTACCCTATAAAGATACCTTCATCACTTTTGGAGCCAAGTTTTCCATTTCTATAATCCTTCAAAATATAACATTGACTACCAAAGATCCTGAAGTAACTTACATTGGGTGTATGACCATACCAAACATCATAGGGTGTCTTCTTTGTGTCCTTCTTCAATTGTACTTAGTTTAATGTGTAGACAATAGTACTAATAGCTTCTCTCCAGAAAGTTTGAGTGATTCTTTTCTAAATCATCAATGTTCTTGCACAGTCAACAATTGATTTATTTCTTCTTTTAGCAATTCCATTTTGCTTTGGTGTTCTCGGTACAAAAACTTGTCTTTTAATTCCATGCTCATTGCAAAAGTTAGTGAAATATTCTAAAGTAAATTCCCCTCCTCTATCTGACCTTAAGCATTTAAATTTATTTTCACTTTGCTTTTCTACCATAGCTTTATACCATTTAAACACCTTAAATTCTTATGATTTATCTTTTAAGAATATGACTCTCATCATTCTAGAATAATCATCAACAAAGAGAATAAAATACCTATCTCCATATTAGCTCTTTGAGCTCATGGGTCCACATAAATATGTATGGACTAATTCTAGAATTGCATTAGATGTATGGGTTTCACTCTTGAAACTAGACTTTTTCATCTTACCTTTTTGACTATTTTTCACATGATATGCTTAGGCTTAGTCATGCTTGTTAAGCCTCTAACATTCCTTTTGTTTCTTATCTTTATCATGTTTTCATAGTTCACATGACACAATCTTTTCTGCCACAACCATATGTCTTTATTTCTATCCATTAAACAAGTGGTGTTAGTGTCATGAAGATAGAGAAGGTTACCTTTTTTCTTCTCATCGGTTCCAATCAACCTTCCTGATTGATTGAATATCTTTGCCTTCCTATTTTCAAATGCCATTCGGTGACCTGTTTTATTCATCTATGAAACACTTAATAGATTATAATTCAGTCCTTTTACCCAGTAAGCATTTTCACATTTGATCAGGTTATTCAACATTATAGTTCCTTTACTTTCAACTAGACAAGGTGTATCATTTTCCATTCTTATTGAACCACCATTATAGTATTCAAAATTCTCAATCTTTTGTTTATCACCGGTCATACGGTGAGTGCAGCTACTATCTATGATCCAGACATCATTCTTACTAACTTAAGATATGAGTGCAGTTTCTACATACCTTTCTTCTTCATCGTCTGAATCATCCTTCATGGCTACAAATACCAGATCAGTGTCTTCTTCTGATTTGGTGCCAATGTTGTCAGCTCTGTTCTGAGCTAGGTAACAAGCTTTCTTCCCTTTGTCATCTTTTCTTATTTTTGGACATCTTGCAGTAAAGTGTCCAACCTCTTTACAATAGAAGCATACAAGTGGCAATTTACCTTTGTATCTATCTCTGCCTCTCTGCAATATTCTTTCCATTAGTGCTTCAATCTCATCAATTCCTTGATCCAAATTATCACTTCCACTATCATTTCTAATAGCATGTCTATGGTTTGAATTGCTTATCTTTAAAGAATATTTGAATGCAGATTCTATAGATGGTAATACGCTAATCAAATTTATTCATTTAAAATAAAATCAGTCTACCAATCAGACTATCTAGAGTGACTGTATTGTTCTCATTTTTTAAATAGTAGAAACTCTAATAGCATATACAGGCAGTAAGGTTCTTAAGATTTTACTTACCACTGTCTCCTTTTCAAGTACACCTCCAACCCCTCAGATAGCATTGACTACCTCTTTGACTCTATAGCTATACTTAGTGATATTTTCTCCTTCTTTCATCGTCAGGTAATCAAACCTCCCTCTTAGGCTTTCTTCCTTTGCTCTTAGTACATTGACATCCCCTCCATGTACCAGCTTCAACTTATCCCACATCTTCTTTGTAGAGGTGCAGTTTTTGACATCTTCAAACTCAGTATTAGAGAGTGATGATGCAAGTTCTATCATCATCCAATTATGGTCATATGCAACACAACACATATTCAGTGCTTTACTATTAATTTCTCAAGAGTGTGAGGTCATGTATGCAATACATATTCAGTATCAAGGTATTGAGTAACATCATTTCCAATACCTAATTGGTGGATTCTTATTCTACTTTGCCATGATGCAAAGTAGTCTTTATTCAACTTGGGCACATCTTGTCTGTTCATCTTGTGATCTTTTGCTTGATCTGTTAAACTCCCTTTCTAAGCACACAAGATTTCATACCAATTATTAGTAATACCTGAGAGGGGGGGGGGGGGTGAATTAGTGGCCTCAAAATTATTCCAATAATTAANATACCAATTATTAGTAATACCTGAGAGGGGGGGGGGGGTTGAATTAGTGGCCTCAAAATTATTCCAATAATTAACCCAAAAAATTAGCACCACAATATTAAACCTCTAGTTATCTTTAGTCCTATAAGATGAATGCCTTCAAATACAATTATCAAATTACTACTACTCAGAATGTTTTGTTAAACCTTATACTGTATGTTTACCGAATAGAAGTCTATTAATTTACCGAAAGATAGTAAATTATCTAGAGTATACTGATCAATCCAGATTAGCTATGTGTAATGAAAAACACTAAAGTAATGACTCATAAACACATTGACACACAAATTTTTAACGTGAAAACCTTGTAAAGGGAAAAACCATTTGGGACCCATAACCAAAAATTTTCACTCTTTTGAATTGAGCTTAGTGAAGAGCCAACTCTGTTAAAGGTTACAAACACACTGTTAGGTGTGACTGTGTTAGAGGATTTAAAAGTTTAGTCTGTCACTTGATATCGAGAATCTCTATGCCACCCTCCTTGATCAAACACTCTCTTGGCCTATCAATAGGTATCTGGCATCTCATGCTATCTTCATGATCAAACTTTTTGATACTACTTGGGATGTATCTCAATATAGAAAGGATCTTTAAATCCCGCTTGGTTAAGAGGCTTTCTGAATCAATGGTTAAACTAAAATAGTATGATCTATTCACATATACATCTTATACTTGCATATTTTCATATCTATTATAATCTCATAAAACTAATCTGATCAATATATCTCTTCTAATACCTTTGCTTCACTTTAGTTCTTCTCAGTGATGTTGTGCTCTATTTCTTGGTGTCCACAAAAAACTTTAGCTCTTTCCTTAGCTTGATTTATCAGGACTGTATTAAAATTCTCTTCATCAATTTCTCTTCAGCATCCTCTTTTCATTCATTCACCTTCTTTTCAAAATGAATTAAGTTGTCTCTTTTATAGACATGATTTTACCATTGTTATGTTCTTGATTTTGTTGATCTTGGTGTGATCTGCAATCTTATTCAATTCGATTTAAAGAAAAATTGATGTTTTATCTCGCAGAGATCTTCTTGGAAACTAGATAAAATAGCTTTAAATCATTTACTTATCTCCGGCTTTATCATGTCAATGAAAACAAACATAACTACCAGTTAAGTCAACATTTAGCTCTGCCAGCTAGATATTTTGTTGTTTCTGAACTCAAGTTAATTTTGGTGTTTTAACTCTTTGATATCCTCAGTCAACACTCCTGTTCTCCTCGGGCTTCTCTGTTAGTGTACACTATGATTTTGGCTGTTAGTTATTCTTGTGATTCTACTCATCATTAATTATCATTAGTGTTCTTTCTCGAGAATCACCGTGACTTGACATTCAGTGATCTTTGTCCATCAGGTTCCACTAGCCATCGGTGTTTTAAGTCATATAGTGAATGCTTGTCTTTTATGCATTATTGAAAGCATAGTATTTATGTGTCTGATTCTCTAAAGGCTTTGACACTTTGATTATAACCGATTAGATGATATCAAGTTGACATCAATAACAATACAATCCATTAACTGATTTAATATCTTGCATTATCCTTCTGCATTTTGTTGATCAACTTAACATCTTTAAACATTCAATCAGTAACATGTCATTATTTACATGTTTTATAGTTTCTAACATGGGTGCACATACATGAATGAAATTTCTTATAATTTTCCTATAGAATTGTTAGTCCAAGTCTTGTACTTGTCCTTTTTATGTGGTCCTTTGAGTCACCATTATGTTTCCTAATTATCTTAAGTTCCCTAAAATCTTTCAAGTCCAGTCAATCACTAAGGTGTCAGTCTCGTAGTCTAGCCATGTTTTGAAAGGTGAAAGTTTATTTATTAAAAAATTGTTTGAACAGGCTTGAACACCCTTGAACAGCCTTGAACAAGTTTGAACTTGGTTCAAACTGGTTCAAGGTAGTTCGAGGTAGTTCAAAGTGGTTCGAGGGTGTTCAAAGTGGTTCAAGGTTGTTCAAAGTGGTTCAGAGTGGTTCGAGGATGTTCAAACTTGTTCAATCAGGTTTAATGCAGTTCACAGGTTCAAGATGGTTCAAACAGGGTACAAGGCATATTTTCTAGTGTGTTGGAATATACTGAAAAGATGTCTCATATTTTGTTACAAATATTGGAAATGGCACAAACATCACATGATGTAAACTTTAAAATGAAGGGAAATGATTCCTTACCTTTCATGTTGGCAATGCCCATTCATATCAACAATTAAATGTTAAAAATATTGCAGGGATGCAATTATTGTAGAATGCATGGAATACAATTAGTGTGGGTATCTAATGAGGCATTCACATTAATGGTGAAGATTACAATTTTATTTTCATGGCTGCATGATAGAAACAACAGAAATGCGAGAACACTACAATGACTGCATAGTTTTGAAATTCATCCAACTCATTATGATCATGAGGTGATGGAATATTTTAGAAAACCCATGGGATGATGTCTGATTCATCTAAACATTAATATCAGTTCTAAGAAACAAGTGGTGGTGGCAATGGTGAAGTTTGAGTGCAAAGAATGTGAAAGCTACTGATAACATTAACACAAGTCTGATTTTTTTTTACAGTTTTATATTCCTCTACTCAGAGCTAAATAACTTTTGACTCACACATAATCTAGAAACTCTCTTCGGTGAAGTTTGGCACAATTAGGATATCTCCAATATATCCGAAAATGAAGGAAATCCAATGGTGGCATAATTATTTATTGCCCCCGCACCGAGGCCCAATTTGACTGTCATAAATATTTTTAAATCTGCCCAACAGCAAGAACTTCTATTGATGATTAATGTATTCATATGCCACTTGTCCAAATATCATTTGAAGATGTTAAATTGTATCCTTATAAAATTTTAAATCAATAGTTTATAAAGATATCAAAATATAAATGAGAGAAGATCACAAGAGGAAAAAGAAAATAAAGATTAAAGAGGAAATGATTTTCAAGAATTGGTTAAAATAATAGAATAACTACCATTAAGATATTATTTATTGGGGGAAAGTTGATGAGATGGGGTTCCGGTTTTCTTCTTTTTCTACAGTCTGTGTGCTCTAGCAAGGAAGAAGGTTTTTTTTATTGTAATTGGGGAAAAAGGGAATGCATGTAATGTTTTCAGTCATAGTTTTTGTGCAGGGACAACATGGTCTTTGAGCCATTTGGTTATGTATTTGAAGAAAAGAAAGAAATATATATGGAATCTGTAAATTTGAATATTTTCTTTCTGATTGTGTGTAGTCTGTGAGCTATTCCATTCATCTTTTTATGATGTCCTACTCATTATAGCTGTGCATATGAATGTCATAAATTCTATGAGTTCCATTCATTCATTTATCTAAAAATAAAATATCAAATCTCCCTCTCATGCCCCTACAGTAGGAAGAATAAGTGAATGGTCTGTGTGCCATACATTTAGTTTTCTTTTATTATTAAATCCACAATCGCATTCACACCATGTTGATGGGTGAATGTTGGTATGCCTTTGTGTCTTCTGGTTAAAGACATAACCAATATTTTAATTCATTGTAAATATTTCTAAGAGGGATTTGTACCTCTCAATTCAGAGGAAAGTTATCAATCCAATAATAACTTCTCCAACTGTTAGTAGCATTTGTACTTTCATCTGGGCATTATGAGTTAGTTTGTGTTGGTATTTTTAAAGTGCAAATCTATTTACTAACAAGAATATAGCATGTCCATGAAAAACTATAACATCCCCTATTGTCCAAGCGGGGGGGAAAAGAGAGTATTGCACTTACCTTTTCTAAATCCATATTCAAAGTTCCTTGGGAGATCACAAAACCAAGGTAGGATATCTCTTCTTCCATGAATAGACATTTATCCAATTTTACCACTAGCTTTTCTTCATGTAACCTCCTCAAGACCATGTCAATGTGTTTTAGATGTTCCTCTTTGGTTTTACTAAAAACCAATATGTCATCCAAAAATACTATGATAAATTATCTATTGAAGTATTTAAGCACTTCATTCCTGAGCCTCCTGAAAGTTCTTGGGAAATTGGAGATCCCAAAAGGTATGACCCTCCACTAATACAAACCATCATTTGATTTAAGTGTTGTCTTCCACACATCACCAGTCCTTATCCTTACGTGATGATAGCCACTCTTTAAATCAATCTTACAAATGTACATTTTTCCTCCCAAACAACCAAAAAAATCCTCAATTCATGGTATGGGAAACCTATACCTGATGGTGATCTTGTTTATGGCCCTGGAGTCTGTGCATAACCTCCATGTTCCTTCCTTCTTGGGAGCTAAAATAGTAGGTATTGCACATGGGCTTAGAGTTTTGGGATCATTATAGATTATAGAAACTTTTTTACTTGCCTTGCAATCTCCTTGTTTTGTTGTGGTGTCATCTTGTATGCAACCTTACTTAGAAAGTTAGCTCCTAGAATAAGATCAATACAAAGGCTAGTGTCCCTTATTGGTGGTAGAGACTTAGGCATCCCTTCTAAAATTAGACCTTCATACTAGTCCAAAATTTATTTTACCTCTTGTGGGTGGTCTTTTTCATCTTTGTCCCCTTCTTGTTTTATGTAATTTCTCTTCCCCTTTCTCTTCAAAAACTCCTTTCTATTCACCACCATAATCTCCGATTCCTTTTATTTTTTTTATCTTTTTCTTCTACATTGTCGTCATGGGGTAACTATCTGATAACCTTGCCATCTTTCTTTATGGTGTAAAAATGCAACCTTCCATCATGTTGAGAATGTAAGTCAAATTTCCAAGGTCTCCCAAATAGTAGATGGAATGCATCCATATCTACACTTTCAAATAGGATTTTATCCTTATACTTTCCAATATGAAAATTAACCCATGCTTGTTATTTTACATGTGTTTGTTGACCCTTTGTAAAACATGAAATATTATATGGAAAAGGATGTGGTACCCTTCTAATTTTTAATTTTTGAACCATTTCAAGAGACACAATATTCTCAATTGAACCTAAATCAACAATTTGTTTGCACACTTTACCTCTTGATTTGCAGGTAGTCCTAAGGATGGTTTTTCTTTACGGTGGATCTATTTCAGTGGGAACCTTTAATAAGGTCTTCCTCATCATTAAAAATTTTCCTTTCTCTAGTAAACTCTCTAAATTAGGTACTTCTTTATCTTGATAACATCATCTTGGACCAAATGTGTCCTTCTTTCCCTTTGTGAACTTGTACTAAATTTTCCAGGTCACCTAGATGTAATGTGTCCTTCCTTTTAGCATTTATAGCAAGTTAGTGGTCCTTCCTTTCTACCTCCAAATAAGCCTCTTGAGTTTGATCCCCTACCTCTAGAATTTCTCTCACATTGAAGGTTATCTTGTATGCCATCTTTTTTTTCTTCAAGGCTCTATGCTCTTCCTTGGGAGCCCCATCTTCCTCTTTGATTTTTGCCCCTTCCTCTACTATTTTTCTCTTGTTTCCTTTTCAAATTTTCTTCCACCTTTAATTCTAATTGGTAACACTTTTTTATTGTGTCGGTGCACAGAAAACTCAACTCTTCTTGCATGTTCATCCCCAATCCATTGAGGTGCCTGGCAACCTTCTCACTCTCATTTTCACCCAACTTCAGTCTTAGACTCAATCTCTGTAATTCTTTAGTGTATGCAGTCACATCTAAATCCTTGTATCTCAAATTTCCCTTCTTCTGTGCAATTGAGCTTCATAGTTCTTTAGTAGGTATGCTTCCTTCACTTTGGCACTCATTCTACCCCATGAGCTTATCATTCTCTATCCCTCTTTCACCCTCTCTCCTTGGAAAAAATTATACCAAGTGAGAGTTTCTCATATTAGATTTGACTTAGTAGTCTTTACCTTTTATTTATCTTCTACATTCTCACATTCAAAGTAATTATTGAGAGCTTTTATCCACTCTACAACACTGTCTGCATCCATCTTTCATGAGAAGATGATAAGGTCACCTTTTCCATCCCTTTTACCAATTCATTAAAGGGATTCTAGGAAGTATCTTCGGTCTGCAGGTATGCTCACAGCCTCCAACTCAGGGGCTTCTTCTTCTTCATCCCCTTATTCCTCTCAGAGAAATCCCTTACTCACTTTCAAATATGACCCTTCAACTTCTCAAGTTCATCCATCAACCATTTGTTGGTTTCTTCTTGTTCTTGTACCTTCTTGGCAAGCTTGCAATTGTCAACCATCTTTGAAGTCTCTCCCTCTAATTATTCTATTGATATAAAACACAATTTACCCAAAGATCTTTCCTTAAGCTCTTTTACCAATAATGATGCAAAGGACTAGTATCTAACTCCTTGTTGGAATCACCTAGGAATGTTTCTTAACACACACACACACACACACACACACACACACACACACACACACCCCAAATGCCTTCCATTTCTTGGGACTACTCTTCAATTATATTTCAAAAACCAAGGTAGTTGTCTTGTACTTCTCATATCATTCCACTTTCATTTGACTTCATGAAGGCTATCTATTTCCTAGTAGCCCTTTTATCTCAGTTATTCAACCTTCGATCCTCTAATATTTGTAGGTTATGGAGACTAGTTTCAATTTAAGATTGTATTTATATAGCCTAATAAATCTCCAATAGATTTAGGATCTAACTTTATATCTATACAGTCAAATATATGTAAGACCTCATATCCCTAATGTGTTAATTAGGTCTACTTTACAAAGAAAACCCTCTTTCTAGGAAAGATACAAAAAAACCCAAAAGTAAGTATCTAGATAATGTTTTCAAATGTCCAAATCCAAATCCTTAAGCTTTGGTGATTTGACTAGTGAAGGTTTTTATTCAACTGTTTGAAATCTTTCTTTTTAGGATTCATGGGACTGGTTTTACAAAATCACTCATAACTCTAGAAAAACATTATCATTCATAAAAATGATGGTTGATTATTTTAGGGTACTCATTGGGATTATCAACTTTAGAAGCTAGAAATTTTCCAATTGAGGATATTGGAGTTATACGCCCGGTTTGCATAAACCCTAGTTTAGGGCATGAAACTGGACATCCTTCACAAAAATTACATTTACTTCCTTATCCTGGTGCATAAAGATATGAGACAAGGTGAAAATGAAAATTGACAAATTCTCCTACATCCCCAACATGAAATAAAACTACTATAACTCCATACACACATGTGTGGTGTGTTTTTACATGCAAATTATAGGAATCTGAAAGGTCTATATTGCATTCAATTTACAAATGATCATGAATTACTTCCCATTCCTCCTCCTTACTGAAATTGACTCCAAAGATCCCATTTTAAAAATCCCCATCAATTTGCATGGACTTTCGATGGTGACCTTTGAGTTTCCAAAAAATGTTAAAACTTGCATATGACAACTTTTACAAAAGTTGGAAACCAATTGTTATTTTGCAACCTAAAGACAAAAGCAACTCCTAACTTGCAAAAATAAAACTATAATGAAATGAAATATATAGAAAACAACTAATCTACAAGCTAAGAGGCCATAATGATAATTAGGTCATGTTGGTTTATAAGACTACCAAAACATGCAAGTGCCTTAGAAAATGGG